>CM059582.1:172280000-172695000 GCA_030407085.1 Trichopria drosophilae | reverse complement strand
CCCTCAGGGAAACAGAATAACAATTGTCGGTAATGCAGATTCAAAGACAAAATATAGTTCTGTCGTTTAACGTCGTGCATAAAATAATATTTTGTAATTGCTTGCGTAGTACGGGTTCGCATTTAAAAAAAAGTTGACCTTTAAATGACCTTAAAGGGAAGGTCCAAGGTCGAGGAAAAGGTCATTTTCGGAGTACTACTTGAATGATAATTCAGATCTGTCATTAATCCTTTTTCCAATAGCCACTTATTCTGCAAGATTTTCTTGCAAATGTAATTTTAGCCTTATTTGACTTCTAGAGGTCACGTTGACCTTGAACCTCGAAGCTTATTTTAATGTAAAATTTTACGCTATTTCGAATCCCGACCTCAAAAGTATAGGTTCGCATTAAAAAAACAGTTTGACCTTCAAATAACTTTGAAGGAGGGGTCCAAAGTCGAGGAAAAGATAATTTTCGAAGTACTACTTAAATGATATTTCAGACCTGTCATTAATCCTTTTTCTAATAGCCACTTGTTCTGCAAGATTTTCTTTCAAACGTAATTTTAGCGTTATTTGACCTTTAGAGGTCACGTTGACCTTGAACCTCGAGACATATTTTAACGTAAAATTTTACGCTCTTTCGATTCCCGACATCAAAAGTATGGGTTCGTATTTAAAAAAAAGAAGTTGACCTTCAAATGACCTTGAAGGTTAGGTCCAAGGTCAAATCCAAGGTCATCACTGGATTCCTCGTTGAATGTTACATAAGACTTGACCTTAATATTTTTTTTTCATCACCTACCCACTTAGATTTTCTGGGGTTTCCATACTTTTTCCTCACCCTGTATATATTTGCATTTATAAAAAATGCATTGTGTTAAAAATGGAATGGAGAGTGGTGTAAGTTGGCACGGTTTTTTTCATTTTGCTTCAAAATTTGTTCGGTAATGAATTTTAAAACGTACTATGCGGCATTCGAAAGATCATAGATTCCGGCAACTTTTTAATCAAGAAATTTTTTTCTATCGTGCCTCAAAAAAAAGTTACAGTTGATTTACCAAAAAGTGAAAAAAGTCACTTTTTTCAAAAGGTGGTGTAAATTGGCACATGTTGAAAAATTAAGGAGAAAATTATTAATAAGCCTTAGAAAAATTGTAAACCACGTGATTTGGTGCTACGGTATTACTGCTAGTCTTATTATATTGTCGTCTTATTCTAATCTTATATAAATTTATATAAATATTGTTATTTTAATTGCGCCACGTGAATGTTAATATTTCATGTAAAAAAAGTGTTAGCGCCTGTAAACATGTAGTAAATAAAGAAATAAATAATACAATATATATATTCATATATAATATACATAAATAATACATGCCAACTTACACCACATGTATATTTTTTATATTTTTATGTAATAAATTATTTACCCGATATTTTTTCGTAACATAACAAATACCAATAAAAACGGGTTTAAAAATAAAGTAAAACACACACTTTGCTTAATTAAAATTTGAATGCAAAATATTCTTTTACGTGCATTCGACGACACAAATTGACACTTTCGAACTATCGAATATTGTTTGTATGTCGTATTGCTTCGAAGGAAACAAGTAACAACGACTACATACCATCAAAAGTTGCCGTGTATTACAGTTAGTTTATAGTATAGAAACTGTAAGTCTGGCAACACTGTAACGCTTAAAAATTGGACTGTGCCAACTTACACCACTGCCAACTTACAACACTCTCCCCTACCTTTTAAAAACAAGTGAAATCTGATACAAAATAGGCATACAGGTAACTCATTCTCGTCACTCCTTCTCGTAATTTCTTCACAAAATTATAATTTACCTAGAAGTTGTCTTCCGAAAGTTTTATCAAGGAATTTATTTTTTTTTAATACTGAAACCAGTTTCTTACGCAATCTTTCTAACGGAAGTATGGACGTCCAAAACGGAATTTGCACAGACCACTAAACTGTCTCCATTCGTGGTCGATTTTTGACAGACACTTAGTTCGTGTTCTTTTTGTATCGTCACAACCTCGCATAATAAGGCACTCCCTTTTGCGAGGTATGCGCATTCTTAAATTTTTACATAACTGCCCTCTACACTAAAAATCTTACATAATCTATTTCAAAAAACTATTCTATTGGAAGAAGCTTACAAACTAGAATATTTTTTTATTTAAGAAAGATGGGGATTTTCAAAATTATACCCTTTGTCAATGCTTATAAAGTTACGAATATTTATCTAATTTTGGTTCAGTGTTTTTATCTCAGGAAAATTTAGACTCTCACCTGATGCTTATACCTACCATTTAGACAAACCTTTAAAGAGTATCGATGATCTTTCTAAACACTGAAGATTCATATCATTCTTGGTCACATAAAAAAAGTTTAAATTATATAGAAAACCATAATGGATTAGGATATTGGAGAAAGCAAAACAGATAATCAATACAGCGTGATTTTTTTTTAATTCTGGGCATATTATAAGTTATCAAGTGTACATAAGATATCATCACAACTATTAAAAACAGTGATAGAATTTTCTTCTATATTTATTGTTTACTATATTTAGAATATTTCTGCTATACTTAGTTAAGGCTATAATTAATTAAAACTTACTTATTGTTATTATATATCGTTTAATTTATAATTTATTCAAGAAAATGTGAATGACACGAAGAAAATAATAATAATAAAAGACAACAAAAATAAAAAAAAAACGAAAATGGACCATTTAACTGTTACATCTTCGTCGTTGGTCCTGGGTTCGGCTAAGAATGGTAACTAAGATTGTCCAATACAAAAATGAATAATAAATTTATTTTTTATATTGTACATTAGAAAACCGATAAATTTGAAGAAGCGTTGAAATCAACCAGAATTTTTAATTCAACTGATTTTTTATTTTCAAACAATATAGAAACTTTCTGCTGTAGTAGATTTTGCATCCAATTTAGTGAAACTTTTACAGCCTTCAGACACATCGTAGAAACATATTACAGTTGTTACTATATAAGAATTTTAAATATTAATGTTGCGGTTGCGATCATTACGTGACATGAAGTATATTTACGCGTTTGCAGTTTCGCCGAAGCAAAGATAAACAAACATATACACACGCAGTCATTCGATTTTCTGCGAATTTTTCGACGCTTTGCTGACACGCGTAGTTCAAATGACAGAATTTAATGTAAGATTTAACAGATAACGAAAGCTCAATGAATATTAAAATATACGAATTAATATACAATACCATTGCAGGAAAGTGTTAGTATTTTTATCTCAAAGTTACTTGTTTTTTACTTCACAGTTACAGTAGTTTTCGTCCTAAGATATATATGGTCGGTTCTTTGAAAATTGCTGACGTTTGTCCAAAGTTATAGCCCTCACTATTCCCACAAGGACAAGGCGGATGTATAACTTTTAATAGTAATAAAAGGCGGATTTATAACTAAAATTAGCTTGTATTAAATATTAGCAAATAATTTTTCTCAGTTTAAACGCTTAATCAACAGTTGCCCAACTTTAAAAATTTAAAAATAAAGCATTTATAATTGATTAACATATAAAATAATGTAAATGCAAAGAGAATATATAAGATAATGAATAAAAAAAAATAGCGAACAATGCAAATGCAATGCCCATGTTTTAAGTTCGACATAGAGTCGTAAGACAATAACGCGGGCGCGGAGCGCTTTCGTTTTAAACAATCATAAAATCAAAATTTGTGGTTCGATTGAATTGAAATTTTCCAGAAAACTTCTTCAATCCCAGATGAACAACTTTATTACTGGAAGTTTTTAGAAACTTAACCCTTTGAAGCATGGTGTAGCATATATGCTACACCTTTTTGTAATTCATTATTAACATATTTAAGGTAATTATTAATTAATTTTGTTGCAAATTTTTACTTCCTTACTTCAAAAACATGTTAGGAAACGTAAATAAATCAATATTTTTAATTAATTATTATGTTATATTGTTTAAAAAAATTAAACAAAGTGTAAAAATGGTGGATTTTTTACGAAAATATATGTGGAGAAGAAAACGTCACTCAAATATGACGGGATTAGATACTCGGGGGTTTTCGGGACCACTGATTATACGCTCGACGTATTTTAGAATCCATCCGCTTAATTATAATGGTGTCTTTAAATGATCCCGCACATTTGTAACCTAAAATATTTTATTTTCTACATGTACTACTAACTACTAAAAAGTGCCTAATTTTAACATTAGTTTACGGTTAGACATGGAGTGATCATAGTTGCAATATTTTCTTTATTTCGAGTGGACCAGTATTCTCTGAGCCGTACATTTGTTCATCTGTTTACAAGCAATAAGTTCACTTTTTAAAAATTGCAATTAGAAGGCCGTCGCCAAAGATATTGCGTAATATTTCAAAGGCTTTCATTATTAAAAAATAATGGGTAACGCCACTTTCAACAGCGACCATTCCACTCTACCAAGAGCACACATTTTTTTAGCCTTCAACCCAGTTTACAATAATATTACTATAAAACAACAAGATATGAGATTATGTTCTTCCACGCAAACAAAAGTTACTACGGCAACATTTAATTTTCTTAGATAATTAACACTGTTATTTTGTTGTTTATATAAGGCGTTATCGTTAAAAGACAGATTTCGAGACCCAGGAAAAAGATATTACCTTAATCTTTAATAAAATACTAATGCAAGGACCAAAAAAAATTGGTACCTCGCGGGGGATTTCAAACACACGTAAACGGTATGCTGAAAATACAATTTTTAAGCATTAAATATAAAAAAAAATTTTTAGATTTGGATAAATTTCTATGCGCGGTTGTAATTATTACTGATCGCTGTTGTAAGATTTTTAAGAATTTTAGAGTCGTTTATCTCAAATGGGGCAATTATTTCAGCGTCTAATGTAATATTTTGTTTAATTCCCTGTGAAACTCGACAGCTCAACAATAATGTCTAAAAATGGCGTCAGAATGGCGTGTTATGGAAACGGGACATTTTTTAAATAGATCAATTTCATTGAATACTGCGTCGTGTCAGGTAATTTGCTGAGTACAGTATTCATTGTGGAGCACTTTCCTGTCATGTACATCACATTATGAAATCTTGCTGCAAACAATTACGCGGAGTGTTTAGGACTTCCATGACATTGACAACGTAAAAATTGGTTCAAGAGTTTGAGATTTTGGACCTTCTGACTATATCGAAGTACACGATCAAATTTATGAAATTTCCATTATTCATAGTTTTTTTAATGTAACAAAATTGTTATTTATTGAAAATCGTTACTTATTAGTACCTATAGTAAGTATTGAATTTGTAGATGAGCCTCAGAATAGAAGTAGCAGAAGATCGGGTAGCCCCGGACACTTGAATGACTTGCAAATAAAAAACAAATTAATAAAACTAATGCCCTTGTTTTATACTTAAAATAATGTTAGAACAGTCTTTAAGCATATTCATCAAATATTACTAAGCACATTACATTTGTAAACGAAATGTACGGAAAATATTTAGGTCGTATTTTTTGGCGTCAGAGGAAACGGCGGGTAGCCGCGGACTCAATGATGGCCCAATCGTTTTGTTTCCTCACAAACATCACGATTATAATGAACATCCGTGGTATCAACACAAACAATAAGTATTTGTAAATTTTTCCACCATTTCAATTTATAATTATCATACGAGTCGGAGCACCGTAATACCAAGAAATAAGCATTTCATTACATAATTGTATCTGTATAAACACCTTACATTATACATTTAACTGCTTCTTGCATTTTATTTTTATCCGATTTTCCTCTTTCACCTCGTCTTGCACTAATTTTTCCCTTAAATTTGGCAGTTTTGAAGATTTCCAGTAATAAAGATTTTAAGATACTTTTCCATAATTAAGTAAAATTACAATTAAACTGGTTGGTTAAAAACTTAAAACCGTACACGGGGATACTCCATGTTATTGTGACCGGGAGTACCCGATCATTATCATGCAACATTTTTAAACAAAGCTCTTAAATTGACAGTAATTTGTGACAAACATTATCACAGTAAGTAGTACGAGTCCCGGTATATTTACCTGCCTGCTCGGTTCCTCGCCCGGCCCCCCCCCCTCTCGCTACGTTTGTGACGTCACAGCAGACGCTTCTTATGGGTCCACTCCTCAAGGTGGGGGAACAAGAGAGTGGCGACAGGTAAATATAACGAAATATGCTGGGATTTAAATATAGCGAGACGCAATTATACCGGGACTACTGTATATCCTTTAAATATATAAAATTTCATGGAACCCACAGCCAAGTATACATTTGTAACCTAATATATTTTATTTTGTACGTGTACTACTAACTACTTTGTCATTAAGCATATTCATTAAACCTCACTAAGCATATTACGTCTATAATACACAATTACGTTTTGCAATTGATAACCTTCACCGAAGTTTGATAGGGGCATCGACATTTTTTAGCGAAAACCAAACCTTCAGGTACGATTCGGCACCTAGTCGGCCACGTCATAACTGAATTACATTTATTTCTACGCTATATGAAGCACATTTACAAATGCGCTTTGTCTTTGAAATGCCTTTAATTACTTAGAAATTGAAATGTCCATATATATCCGCCGCCCGAGGCTACCCGACTTTCCCCTGCATATATGCACCAACGTAAAAATTACTTGTTATGCTTTATTTAGGGACCATTTTTTTACCATTTAAGAATCCAGTGGGTTAAAGTTTACTTTAAACATTTTTGCACATGCACCGAAATATTTTTGTTGTTACAAGGGTGCGTAAAGTGTCCCTAAAAATAGAAAAAATCCCTTTACGCACTACTTTACGCACGCTGTAACAAAATAGTACATTACCGAACAAGGGTTATGCTTTACACACGTGTTAGGTATTCTATTTTTTGTATTTGCGCGCGTAAAGTGAGTGCGTAAAGTTTTGATGCCTGTTTGAGTGCGTAAAGTATAACTTTACGCACAACCGGTCATTTTACGAATTTCGTCGTCGGGAGTGCATAAAAGTTTACTTTACGCGCGAAAGATAGGCATCAAAAGTACTTTACGCACGAACTTTACGCCCGCAATTGCAACAATGATTTTGTATATAAAATAAGGAAAAAAAAGTAAAAATAAAATAAACAAACAATTTTGTACTTTTTTTCTTATACATTAATCCCGAACCTTTCCTGTATGTTTTCCCAAGCGTACGTAGCCGTTCACAAATGCAAAACGTTCAACTCTTAAAAGGTACATATTCATGCTTTAAGTACTCCTATCGAACTTTCGTGAAAGTTGAATGCACGTTTCCAACGTGTTCCCACATTTCACGCTTTATGAACTCTTAATGGACACTCATATTTTTGACATGGTATCGCCAATCTTCATTTAAATTCTAATTATTTGTATGGGTCAAAATCCGTTCTAGATTTTCATTTATGATGGCGTGAATACGATTCCTATTGAATCCCATTCCTATTCAACTAACACAGGCCAACAAAATAAGGCCAATCTCGAGTATGGATTCATACCCCAGAAACAGGACTATACTTTTTCAAAGGCTTTCGATGTGCTGAATCCAAAGTTGCCCGCAGAATTATTCATTACGTCAAGATTTTCAGATATCTTAATCTAAAAGTGCAAAAAACACCGTTTTTGTCCGTTTGCAGTAAGTTTTTATGGCGAAAAAAAAATGTTCGGAATTTGGCAAAATGCAAATTACTGTGATATTCATCAGCTTTAAAATGCCCTGTTAGTAATTCCGATTCGGATTTATTCATGGTGTTATGGAAGTTTTCGTTAAGGAGAGATTATGATGTTCGTTTTTTGCACTTTTGCGTTAGGATATCTCAAAATCTTGACGTGATAGAGCAATTCTGCATTCAAATTTGGATTCAACACATCGAAAACCTTCGGAAAAGTATATTTAGGTTTCCAGTGAATACACTTTCATCCGTTTTTGGCCAAATAGCAAGCACAAATGTTGTTCCTTCACAAAAACTTATTGAAAATGAGTAAAAACGGTATTTTGTGCATTCTTTATGATATCTTAACATGTCGTGATGGAACAATTTTAAGCAAGAAGGTCGGCCTCATTTTCTTACTTATTTTCATACACTTACATATTTGCTAAAATGTATGAAAATCATATTTATTCCTTGACAAAAACTTCGATAACTCCATGAAAGAAAGTCGTATCAAAACGTCTAAAAATGCTGATGATCGCACTTGAATCTACCCCTGGTGAAAATCGGGGCGTACGAAAAGAGCGTACACATGCCGTACCATTAGTCTAAATTGGACCCTGTACGCTAAATGTACACTAATGATACAAATAGCGCCCTCTTTGAGTACATTCATTGATTACCGGAATAGCGTATTAAAAGTGTGTGTGGTTAGGTTAGGTATATATATATATATATATATATATGCATGTGTATTATACGTGTAGGTTTGTATGTACATACTATATATGTACGTGAAGAAAAGTATCTACCTATGTATGTTTTTCAAATGCATGCAAAATTATGAGACATTCAGTACGCACTAGTGCAGTCAGTGCAAAATACTATGACTGCAGTAGTACCCGCTGAATTTTGCTCGCATTAAAAAAGGCCTGAGCACAATGGAGCCATACATTTCAGTGAGCTAATAACGTACGCTTAGTGTACAATAATATTAATAAAATATCATTCAGTTTCGCTCCCCGTACATTTTCCGTACATCAATGTACAGCCTAGTTTCGAACTAAAATGTACAGGTCGTAAAAATTATTTCCAGAGTAATTTTTAACGTGGAATTCAGTGGTGCTAGAATGAAAAATGTAAAAAATTGTTTTGACCCTTAAAAAAATTGTTTTATTTCAAACAAAAAATTTTGTTCGAAAAAAATGGAATTTTTTAAAATCCATGCGTAGTTATTTAGAAAATGTGTTTTTATGTTCACCCTAATTTTTTTTAATTTTTAAATTAATGTAAAAAAATGTAGTTGCATTTTTTCAAAATGATATATTTTTTTTTTAACTAAATTTTTTTTATTTTTGCACCACTGAATTCCACGTCAAAAATAACTAAAGAAATAATTTTTGCGAAATTTTTGAACCAGTATTTCATATAGCTGACTTTTCGGGTATACCCTCCCCTTAAAAAGTTTTGAAAATTTTAAGGCGTACCAGAAATATCATATTACGTTATAAATGCTGATCGACAATAGTAGACCAGTGGTCCATGTCGCGCGCAGTCATTTATCTAAAGTAAAAAGCATCCATATTGGGGAACACTACTTGGATAGGTGACCGCTTGAGAACAGCTTTTTTAAAGGTAATTAAATCATTTCAACCATGTTTAAAAAAGAATTTAATTGAATAAAAATAATAAAAATGAAAAATAATTTTCTTTTTTCAATTTTTTTAAAACCATTTTCGTTTGCTGGGACATCAATGTACAGCCTAGTTTTGCCTCCCGTAAGTCTCCAGCACACTAATAGCGTGCGCTTATTGTACAAAAATATTAAAATATCATTTGGTTTCGCTCTCCGTACATCAATGTACAGCTTAGTTTCGCCTCCTGTACGTTTCCAGTACGCTAATGGGGTGCGTTTATTGTACAAAAATAAATCAGTTACACCTTTTGTACACTATGGGTACTCTTTAATGTACGTTTGAGGTACACTTTCAAACACTATTTATGTACGCTTTTTTATTCTACTGTTGTACGCTTAAAAAGGTCCAATTTACTCTTACCGTACGCTAATTTCCCGCTTGTGTACTCTGTTGTCCACTACACCGTACGTTTACTGTACATTAAAGCGTACTCTTTCTGTACTTTTTGCGTACTCCCCGATTTTCACCAGGGACGTTATGCCAAATTGCGAATAACAATTTTATGCCGCCACAAAAACCCACTGAAAATGGTAAAAAAGGTGTTTTTTGCACATTTAAGTAAGGAATTGAGAGAAATTGAAAAGAATTAACGAGCATAAGTCTCGAATCCCATTATCGACAATCTGAAATTAAAATTTCTTTAAAAGGTTAGGGTCGTATTATATCTATTTCTAGATTGAGATTGACTAGCAAATACAATTTTCATTCCTTTGAATTCCTTTCGATCCGAAGGAATGAAATAAGGTTATGATAATATTTTAATTCCTGATCCAACCCTGGTAAAATGATGAAGGGCACACTTTAAATGTACGGGAAATGTACACGAAAGGTACGTACTCTACAGCGAAGCGCGTAGAGTTTTAAGAGTTGTAAAAATACACTTTTGATAGTCATATTTAAGTGTGCCATATTCTTATTAGGAATGAAACAAGGCGTACGGGAGTGTACTTAATGAAGCGTTATTCGAGATGAAATAAAGCGTACGAATATTTTTTTTCGATCGTTCGTTTTTCTAATCGGATGTAAGTGTACACCTCTTGTTAAGAATTAATTAATGCATTCATTTGCTAAATAAAGCGTTCAGTACGCCTTTATAAAGAGAAATTACTCAGAGCTTTATACTTTAAAGATTTGTAAATTAGAGCATGTTCAAGTGACCTTAATATAAAAATATAAACACGTGAGGAATATAACAAGTATCGCCGAACACCAGAAGCAAGGTTAGAGAGCGGGAATGTAACAAATGAAATATCAAATAAAATTAGCAGTTTTTATTTATTTCTTTCCGTACATAGTGCGTCGTTTTTCAATTTTTATACAAGTACAAGTTTCAATTAAATATTTTATTTAATAATATTTTATAACAATTACGTTATATATATTTATATATGTGTCTAGGCGAAGTGTGGCATACTCCTGTTTACAATAATATTTATATTTTACTCAGAACTCATATAGCATTAATCTCCAGAACATCCGTACGGAACAATGCAAACAAATTCATATTCGCGATTTCACATCAAAATGCCTTTTTCCTGTACACTATAAATGCATAATATGTAGGCACATTTGTAGATTGTGTGAAAGTTCGAAGGCATTCGGATATGTACACATTTCGAAAAAATTATTCTTTTTTACGTTTTGGAAATTTTCAAAATTCATTTATATATGTATGGATTAATCGACTTGAGGTCTTCCCCCTTTCAACAACCCTCGACATTTTATCAGATTTCGCCTATATCTTGTCGTTTTCGAGATAATTAAGAATTTGTACAAATTTTAACATGTAATACAAATATCATATGACGTTAAAAATAGTGATCGACAGTGATAGACCAGTGGTCCGTGTCGTGCACGGTCGTTGATCTCATAAAGTATCCTTGTTGAGGAACAACTTGGATAGGTGACTGCTTGAGATCAGCTTTTTTTAAGATACTTCATTTATCTTAAAAAAAAGTTTAAAAAATATTAAAATTAAATAATAAACTAAAAATAAGAAAAAAGTGAAATTTTTTATTAAAATCTCTTATTTTAAACTTTGGGAAGCGGTATTTAAGTGTACAGTAGTCCCCGCCCTAAGCTATACCATCCAAAGTTATCTATTTGGCTTGTCCAAAGTTATACCACTCTCTTCCTCCCCTTCCCCCACTACATTGCTTCACACTCGCT
The DNA here is from genome assembly GCA_030407085.1 of Trichopria drosophilae. NCBI lineage: Eukaryota > Metazoa > Arthropoda > Insecta > Hymenoptera > Diapriidae > Trichopria > Trichopria drosophilae. The sequence goes on along the minus strand of CM059582.1, from coordinate 172,683,448 downwards.
TCGCGACACTCACACATAGAGCATCTTATATCCATTGGTCGGATATAAACAAAAATGCGGGAGTGGGGATAGTGAAATCTTCCGCCATTTTGAAAGAACCTATTTTATAACTTAGAACGGGGTATACTGTACGTACGTCGCTCTTAATGTCCAAAATCACTCTTATTGTATACTGTAAAAAAATTTCGATGTAATTTTACTACATAACACGTTGGAAATAAATCGATTCACGTATAACGTAGTAAAAGTACAAGCCGCATGTAAAATAACATGGTGCTACATTGCGGATATACAATTAGTATGTAAACAGCAATTATAAAAATTCGGCCATTTTTTACTGATTTTACGTTTATTTCAGAAAACCATGTGTTTTCTTGTTCTGCATGATCTGAACTTTGAAAATTTAATTGTGGTCGATTACACATCGATTGTAAATTTGCAATATATCGCCACGTAATTTTACATACGGCTTGTATTTTTATTGCTTTACACGTGAATCGATTTATTTCCAACGTGACACGTAGTAAAATTACATCGACTTTTTTTACAGTATACGCTTATTGTACTCTTATTGTACACTTCGGGAAACGGCATTTAAGTGTACGTACTTTTCGTGTACTCTTACCGTAACGTACACGAAGCGTACGTATACTCTTCATGTACCTTTAATTTCACTCTTACTGTACTCTTCGTGTACACTTCCATTTTTACTATTGGCCAGAAAGCCATTTTAATTCCTTTTAATCCCACAAGGAAATGTAAGGTTATCTATGTTTTTTAAGGCCCACACTGAAATTTGCCATCCAGTAATTTTAATTCCTTTGAATCTCCATAAAGAAAGACAGTTTTGAATGCCTATTCCGTGATTAACTCCGTGGAATTTTTAATTCCTGTACCGGAATTCATAAATCGATTGTGTTAATCCCGTCAAATTTTTGCCATAAAATAAAATCTATAGGATGTAATGATTTTGATCAAAAACCATTAAACTAAAATACATGGCCTTAGTATTATTGCTACTAAACTTATAATCAATTTAATAATTACATGACTTTATTTAATGTTTTACTTAAAACGGCTGCAAGCTTTGATCAAAACGAATATACTTCCATTACATTACATGGTTATATATATAATTGCATTTACCTAACCCACAAAAGAACCGTATACTTTGGAATTCAGGAAGATTCGATGGAATAAACAAAAATGTTATTCTTTTCAATTCAATTGGATGCAATTATTCCAGGAATTCATAGGAATTTGGAAGAAACGGAAACTAATATTTTATATTCCGCTAAATTCCATTGAATCCAATCATTAAATAAACCGGAAATACATTTTTTAATCCCTCTCTATTCCTTATTCTGTTTGCGTTCGCAGAGACTGGTTTCGATATGCTTATTTGGATTCAAAGGCATTCAGCATTACTTACTTTCGAGAATATCATTTTTGGATTGAAATGGATTCGCAGACTGATTTGAATGCGCTTTTTTTTATTCCAAAGCATTCAGCATTAGTTATATTCGACGATATTATTTTTGGATTAAATTGGATTCGGATAGACTGCCCTACTGGAAGTAAACGGATTCAAACCCTATCCGTATTAATACTTCGCCTATCCGTTTCGATACGTTTGATAACGTTTCAATACATTTTTAACCTCTTGTATCCGAAGGCTATCCGTGACTAATCCGCCCGTATCCGCGTCCAACATTAATTTATTCCCGACGTCTGCCGCGGATCGCACACGAGTCCGTTCCAATACTTTCCTATCCGCGCATATCCGCGATTCGCAAATTACATTTCTAATCCGTCGTGATCCGCGGGTTTCTATCCGTCTACCAATCCGCATATATCGTCTTTTATCCGTCCCGATCCGTTTTCGAGCCTATACGTTTCGATCCGCCGGTTTTAATGCGCGTATCCGCGTGCAACTTTAAATATTTCTCGACGACTGCCGGGGATTGCATACGTATTTTCGTATACGCAGGCGGATATATGCGGATAAATATTTATACATTTTTTCGGATAAAAAAGGATACAAGTATACAAACGAATAGAAGCGGATTTAATTTTCGTATACGCTGGCGGATATATGCGGATAAATATTGACTCAGTTTTTAAGGATTGAGACGGATGAAAGTATTTATGCAAATAGAAACGGATAAAAACAGGTGCACACTCGGTGCCATATCACGGATAGATATGGATAGACACGGATTCGACAGGCTCATATTAGAACGGATTGAGGCGGATCAATTTTCCATTCCACGGATCCAGAACGTATTCAGTTTTGACGGACAACAACCGATTGAAAAGAATGCAAAGTGGGCATTCAAACGGATACAAATTTTCTATCTGTTTGAATCCGTTTACTTCCAGTTGGGTGGTTCCAATGCGCCTATTTGTATTCAGAGGCATTCAGTATTATTTATTTTTAACAATATTATTTTTGGATTCAAATGGATTCGTAGAGATTAGTTTGAATTCACGTTTTTTGATTCCAAGGCATTCAGTATTATTTAATTTTCGGCGATATTATTTTTGGATTCAAGTGGATTCGTAGAGATTAATATGAATTCTATTTTCTAGATTCGGATGGATTCAATATTTTACAAAATTATTTTTGGATTCTGTTTGGACGAATTGCGAATTCAAGTGAATCCATTTGAATCATTCTTAATCAATTTCCAATCCTTTTTCGATTGCTTTGACTCCCAATCTCGCATTCGTAACTGAAATAGTAGGAAAGAAACAGACTTATACATACATATTTCGTATTAAATCGTCCACAGATTTTTCGTATACTTTTTGGTTTGTTGGGCAGTCGATGATTTCGAATTTCGAGTCTCGCATTTACCAATAGAATCCTATTTGATCAAACCAGAAGAATTTCTGTCTTTTCTGATTAAAATCCATTTTAATGATGCGTCACAAAAACTTCCTGAAGAAATCCATTGTATATGTGCCATATTCTTGATTCTCACCTACCATTTCATGCCGCTCGAGCGCCGACGCGAAGTTTCTTCGCAAAAATTGTGTATTTTGTCATTGAAAAAGGCAATGCCGACAATTGCAAACGTTAGCATTATTTTCTTTCTATTTTGTTAAAAAAATAAGGCTCTCAGTTGACGCCGGCAAGTGGTAAATATATTTTATTTTCTTGTACAACTCGAAAATTTGAACATGTAATATATGATCGAAGACAATGAAAAAGTGAAGCAATTGTGTGAATTTTTTGAACCAGGCTTAAAATTCGACTATACAAAGTAGCTAAGTTGTATGTGGGTGAATTGATTGTAGACACTATTATTCTAAGAGGAAATCCGTCTTTGTGGATATTCGGTAATCCATACGCTCTAGGGATAACACCGTTGTTACATTTTAACGATTTTGCTGTGTTTTGAGATATTAAGTTCATCTTTTCCCATTTGGAAACTAGTAAATTCACTTTTTTTATTAATATCGAAGTATATTCAAATTATGATGGTAAATAAGTGTTGACATCATTAAGCTAGGTTTGCATTTTTTGATCATAATCCGATTTCTCTAAAGCTACGGTGATATTCCCTTTATCAGCTCTAGTAAATTTAATATGTTTGTTGTTACTGCAGAAAATTTCAATGATCTTATTGTTTTTTGTAATATTATTAATGTTCCATTCATTATGTTGCTTATGATTTTTAATAATATTGACACAGTTCTGTCTCACACAGAAGACAGAACTGTGTCAGGTTGTCAGTAATTATATTTCCATCATCATCTGATTCATTTTTTATTTTATTTACTGCGCATTCGATTCCAGCGATAATGTCATGAACTGGTATTCGTTTTTCATGCGTTGGAAATGCATGTTTATGTCCCAATCCGACAAATTGCTTTATATCGTCGGGAATCCGTGTGTTGGTGAGATTTTTGAACCAGTGTGTGAATACCTAACCTCAAAATGGTTAATTTTTAACCTCAAATTTGCAATATTTATGTATTAGAATGTATATTATTAATATTTCCATGAAAAAGGATTGGATGTATTTACAGAAAGTCACGCCCTAAGTTTCAAATCCCTTCAATTGTAATAAAAAGAACAAAAAGTAGAAAATTATTGCAAAGTGAAAAAAAATTAACTATTTGCCAAGTGATGCTGTATGCAAATCATGCAAATGCAACTAAGAATTTATGATGAAGGACAAATGAACGAAAATAATGTTCAACCGTGTATTTTACGTAGAGAAGCCAAAAGTTCGAACGACTAAATTACATTGGCCGAACATTTTTTCTTTCAAATGTTTGTCATACATCCAAATGCAATACAAATGTACCTAATATTTGCAATTAATATTTATAACGTCATTATCTTTATTTATACAAATTGTAACTTCATGCGGGCTTCGTGAGAGACATGATGTCTGTAAACACAACCCTAAAATGTCCCATTTAACATCGGAAACGTGTGTCAATGCACAAAACATTACAGTAGTCCCCGCCCTAATAAGTTATACCGTCTAAAGGCTATCCTAAGTTATACACTGAGAAAAGTGTATTTTATCAGTTACTATCCGTTGGCTTTTAAAAAGTGTATTATAGCCCTTAAAAGAAATATTATAATTAGTAAAATCCTCCGTCTTTCAGCATTTGTTTTTGACAGGTTATACGAAACTATATTAAACTCTCCTATTTTAAAAGAATGTTTTATTATGACTAAAAGAAGGCATTTTTAATATTTTAATTTGCTAGATAAATTTCCATAAACAAAAATTGCTTTTAGTTAAAGAGAAAAGGCTAAAATAAACTGACATATTGGTTAGAATAATCTAAAATCTTCATAGCGGGTAATAGAAAGATGGCAATCCCTATGCGTAAAATACTATCTTTTACGGGGCATAAGAATTCTAATACTGGGTAAAAAACACTTTTCTGTGTGTAGATTTGACTTGTCCAAAGTTATACCACTCTCTTCCTCTCCTTCCCCCACCACATTGTTTCGCTGAGCCACACTCGCTCACGATACACACACACACACACACACAGAAGCAGTCATTGCACGGATATAAACCGAGTTATGAAAGTGGGAATAGTGAGGGGCTATAACTTTGGATAAATTTCCGCCATTTTGAAAGAATCGACGGTATAACTTAGGATGGGGCTACTGTATATGTTTTGCATTGAAAACAAGTTCACCTTCAATGTAGCATTGCGAACCGGATCCAATGTAATTTATTAAATCTACAAAACTAATTAAATATTGGGATTCGCCCATCTTGCCTGTGTTATTTTTTGACTCTGACCCTATCATTTTAGTTCGCTCTTCGGCCGGTAGACGTAGGCGGCGGTGTTAACAGGGCGAATAAAAACCAGTTATGTATGTAGAACCAAAAAATCTTACGGTCTAGTAAATGATTCTATTTTAGTTTTGTGGGAATAAAATGTCATTTTTTGGAAATCTACCATTACCATTCACATAAACTGCCATAAAAGTAATAGAAAATTGTTAGATTCATGTAGAAATTCCATTCAGCACATTTCGGTGTGAAAATCCTTTACAATATCCCTTAAAAATTTACTTTACCATAGAGAAACATGCCGCACATAAATATACTTACCGTTTTGTTTTTTTTTTTAACAATAAGTAAGAAAAATGCTCGAGTATAAAATAAGTTACACTATATTTTGTTAATCTCCACAAGTTGGTTTTAATATAAACAATATAAATGTTAAATTATGTAAACAATAAATGCCGCCTCGTAGATTTCTAGTTCGCAACATGAAGCTACATATTGTAGCATAATTGATGAACTTAATTTATGATTAATATTAAATTTCAGCATCTCGGAAATCAGTCGGAGCATAAAAAGTATTTTTAATGTTAACAAAAAATTATGAATACTTGCTTTTCACTTTCGGCCGCCAAATTTCTATCGAATTTTTACCGGAAATAGCGAGAACCTCATTCATGTAATCGATCTGTAACATCAATTAACAAATTAATTAAATATTTTTATATTTATCTTTAAACATAATAAAACACTTACACTTGCTATTTCTCCATGTTGACTGTGTATCACCGCCATTGGTTGCGGAGCATCTGTAGTACTTATAACCCGGACAGTCTTATCTTTCGAACTTGTAATCAAACATCCTGAATTGCAATGGACACCTGTAATACCTTGTTCGTGTTCGGTATTGTAACACTTCACTTGATCAAAGTTCTTCCTTGGATCTAATACATGCAACTTCGATTTACTGTCACCGACATAGACAATGTCGTTACGCATGCATATGCTCATGCCAAAAGCATCTGTTCCGATCTGACATAAAAAATTGGCGAATTATTTCTATTACATTTATTATAATTACGTCATACTATAAAAGATAAATGTTATGAAGCCACATGTATAAACATTTTGTGCATGCAGTTACTTACCTGAATTTTGTTTAAAACTCGCCTAGACCTCTGGTCCCATGCGATCACAGTTTTATCCTCGCTAACTGATAAAATATAATTTGAATTCATTGCCAGTCTAAGAACTGCTCTTTGATGAGGTTTATAGTTTACAACTGGACTTAAACCACTTCGGGCATCATATACAGAAACTGTTGAACAATACGATCCAGTCGCAATTGTGCCCAACTGAGGGCATGAAGTAATACTTAAAACTGCAGTTTCTGCAGGCCTGTTGGGTGAAAATTTTGATGAATTAAAATGATAGTTTAAAAATAAATTTTTATATGTATGGATATTACTTACGTATCATACGTTGATGTATATACTAGCCCTGTGTTGGTAAGTAACCAAGATTTTGCAGTTTTATCCCACGAACAACTATAAATGGTATCGTCGATCGATGTTAAGCCCCATATCCAGCCACCATGTGCATTGTTTGTACGTAACGATGACCCAATCTCGTCAGGTTCATCCTGCCTTGGTAAGCGCCACAAAACCAAGGAACGATCCCTAGAACCCGATACACAAATGCTTCCTTTCTACGGAATAGTGTAATAATTGAAATTTATTAAAAGCATCTACTTTTTCAACATTCCAAATACTTACTTGCATAAGTAGAACAGCATCGATGTAACTGAAATGAACCTTGTCCAAGTCCAACGTTTCCATGGAATCCTTCTTTCCCCAGAGTTTAGCTTGCCTCTCGACGGAGACGCACGACAATTTCCAGAACAAATCATCTTCTTCGGCTGCAAACCCATAATTCTTATCTTGTGGAAGACAATGATGACTGCTAACAAGTAAATGCCGTTCGGAAGCAAATTGGAAGCGTGTAAAGTGAAGAGTTAAGTGCTTTCGCGAACAGAGTTCCCTCGATATGTACATTGTACATCATTGATTAGCTGACAGTAATGTATTAAAAGTGTGAAAAAAATTTAATCTAACCAGGTGGTAAGGGTGGATAAGTTGTATTCGGCCAAATGTGACTGATTCGTCCCTTCCACATGGAATCATCGTTTAAAATCGCATAGAAATGTTTGCACACCAAACTCAGTCCGTGAACTATTGTCGACGCATCAAGGTATGAACAAATGTATAGGATTATCTGAAAGTGAAAATTCAAGTGCAAAATGCAGAACATAAATATAAATGTAATTAAACTAAAAATAAATTTATAGGAAACTAATAAAATGTACACCATTTCAGATACATTCAAATCCAAAATAAAGACTTTTTCTTGATTAAAGATCGATGAAAAGAACGATTATAAATTATTTAGCATTTATTTTAACTTTATTAATACTACTATTTATTTATTTATTTAATGGATCAACGGCTATAAATCCTTTTACAAAGAATTAACAATAATAAAGGTACGTTCTTAAAGAATAATATGTAAAAATATAAGTCTATATATGGATAACAAAAACGAAAATATCAAAGTGAATCCCTGGTGGGGCCAAATATGAAGGCGAGTTCATAATACTCAACGGTAGACAATTCCAAGATCTTAGTATACATGGAATACACGCAAAGAAATTTGAAGTTAATGCAACAGCATTTTGGGAAGTAGTAGTTACCGCACAGATTCTGACGAATTTGAAATGACGATTACAATTCGAATTCGTTAAAAAGAAAATTTTTATAAACAGATCCAGTTTGTAATGATCTATAAACGTTGTTGAAACGGAAAAACCTGCTACTTTTTTCATTATAAAGCTTCCGTACCGAAAACAGTGCAAGATACACTAAAAATGCACTAAACCAGTTTTATATGGTACAAAATTTCCTAAAAAAAGTCACCGAGGGCTCTAGTCTAAAGTTAATAGATTATCCATAAATAACGCTGGAATGTTGTCTTACAAGTTAATTATGAATATTTTGGAACTTTTGTAAAATATAAGGCATATTCCATCGTTGCTCGTGGTTAAGCTATTAACTTTAGTCTAGGGCCCTCGCTGACTTTTTTGTAGGAAATTTTGTGCTCTACAAAAAAGTTTCAGTGCATTTTTAGTGTATCTTGCACTGTTTTCGATACGGAAGCTTTAGAATGAAAAAGTACCAAGTTTTTCCGTTTCTACAACGTTTATAGATCATTAAAATTAATAATTAATAACTACATAGTCGGAAAATTATTAATAACTATTCAAAAAGGTGTAATAAAATTGTATCTGTTCATACAAATTTTCTTTTTAACGATTGCGAATTTTAACCGCCATTTGAAATTCGTCAGAAATCGTGCGGTAGCTGTTACTTCCCTGAGCAGTGGCATTTACTTCAAGTTTCTTTCCGTGTACATGAAAAGAAAGTAAGGTTCATACTACTGCTACGCTCTTGAATCGGTCTCATTACAAAGATTATGCTGTATTGAACGCATGGGAAAAAAATAATCTAGTTCAGTTCTACTGTATTCGATAAAGAAAGAGGAGTTTGAATCTATTACGTAACTAGAAATGTTTCAAGAAAAATGTACGTACTGCCAAATAGGAAAAAGGAATTATTTACTTCAAAAACAATCGAAACAAAGAGTTGGGCTTTTTCTGCGTGTATATAAAATAACAGAAATACATAAAACATTTTTTTAATCTTACTTTTCTCGCTCGAAAATATGTTGTTTCAAATTTTTGTTATAAGAAATAAAAGTTAATTTACATATAATTTTATGAACTCGTGCATCTATTCAATGATCATTATTTATGTTTTTAATAATTTTATCATAATAGTAAATTCGGTATTCACTGAACACAATTCCAAATTTGGTATCCGTTGGGATAAGTTTTAATGTTTGGAATCGTTCGTATTCAAGAGAATCCATAATATATCTTTTGCAATTCTGGAGCTGGAATTCAAAATTAATTTAGGGCCATGGTTATTCAAGGGAATTCATTAAAATGAGTTTGAATTCCAAATATGGAATACAGAGGAATTAATTTTGAAGTGGTAATTGATAGATTTCGAGGAGATTCAGTAATACATTCTTTTATGCCATATTTGGTATTGAATGGTATTTTTTAATGGGAGGAATTTGAGGGAATTCAATGAGATATTTTTTAATTCCAAATCTTGTATTCGCTGGAATTTGATGGCCGTTTGTAGAACGGCATTTGAGGGGATTCAATAAGTCAAAATTCTTTTCATAATTGGGATTTTATTGGGATTAAAAATCATTCCAATACCTTTTTTGAGCAAAATGAGATAAAAACAATCAAATTTTAATCTCCATTAATCCCCTTTTAATCTTTTTTCGTTTTCTGGGCTAATAAAGGACATAAATTTACATTTCGATATATTAAATTTTAATTTATTTCTATGAGACATCTCTAAAGCCTCTAAATCACGCTGTAAACGCGAGGCATCACAAGGAGACCTAATCCGTGCGTATAATTTGACATCATCAGTAAAAATATTCGAATGTAATAAAATTTTGGTGTCGTTTATAAATAGCGTGAACAGAATGGGACCAAGATCGGAACTTTGAGGCACATTGGACATGATTATATATCATCAGACGTGGAATTATTAATTCTCACAAAAGATTGTCTATTGCAAATAAAAGGAAGATATCAATGTTAGAAGACTCCCCCGAATATCCAGGAAAGATAATTTAGACACTAAGATGCCATGATCGATCGTATACTATTGATAATTTAATGTCAATTTGTATATGTCTTGCTCCAATTTATAAGCGATTACATTACGTTACATTTTTAAGTCAATTTGTACCTAAAGTTATTGAAAAATGTAACAAGTTAACAATTGTTGAGATTTTGATAACTTTTCATGGAACATTTGTCCAGAATGACAAATTTTGTTGAATGTTCCATCTAAAGTTATCGAAATCGTAACATTTTGTTAAAGTCATTCAAGTTAGTAGCAAAATAATATACATCAATGAATATTGGATGCTTGGTCATATATTTAAAACAGTCGACAATAGATGTATTTTGTTTAATCATATATAACACTCGAATCTTTCAATATGAAGGTTAGCATCATCTTTTTCATCCCTATCGTTATCACCGATTATGCAAAACATGTATATTGTTATAAATATTTGTTTATTTTAAATAATCCAGCAATTAATAATACATTAGGTGGTACAAACAAATATAATTTATTTTCATATTTTTAAACTTTTTAATGATTACTCCGTTTCTACTTTTTCTACTTATAATATTATAAAATACAAAAATTCCCATTTTTGACATTGTGGCTAAAAGAAGACTTCATAAAAGGCTTGCAACAGCTGATCAAAACGTCAAAATTTATGACGTCGCTGTTATGACAATTCTTATAAAAATCAAGAAATTTCGTGACTTATATCTAATGAATTTAAAAAACGAAAATTGATGACGTTTTGACGTTTTTGGATTCGAATGGCGATATTATCACTCGTATTTGCACCTTTAAAAAACAAAACAAAACATGTAGGTCACACTTACTTCGATGGGAAGATCAAGAAGATTTGTTGTAAACTCTTCATTGTTCTCATCACATAAAGAAATTTTCTTTTCTTCGTCCGACATTTTGATAAGGTATAATTTTACGATGTAGTTTTGACGCCGAAAACGTTCCGTTTGTCTACTTTTTTGGTTAATTTTCTTTCTTTTTCCCACACATCATCTAAGGTCCTGCTCCGTTCTCCTTCTAACCTTTCGCCCACTCCCCGTATTCCGTATTCGTCTCGCTCCGGCACCTTTCCATTCGTTACCATTTGTTTCCATTCGAGTGAAATTCAGGGCCGCCAACTCAACGGTCAGTGCCCTTGAATTTTCGTTCTGTTTGCTCTACTTTTCGTTTTCCCGTATACTACATTAAGTGTTTATATTCGTTTATATTAGGCACATTAATACATTCTGGTAAAGCAATTATATAACAATTTGTACATTTTTCATTTTTCAAAATTTGGACATTTTGAGAAGAAACAGGTTTGGCCCAGGTCGACTCCTTTTTTAAGTCGATTTAGAGTCAACTCGACCGAAATCGGTCAATATTCGGTCGAATTAAAGTCGCCATGACCTATACAAAACCAATCGGTCATCCCTGCAAACACAAAAGTAACAGTTATGCAACAACTATGTAACATCCCAACAAACAAAAAAGTATACGAAAAATCTGTGTACGATTTAATACGAAATAAGTCTGTTTATTCTTTCCCACTCGTTCAGTTACTAATTAATAACTTATTTATAATACTAATTAATATATAATACTAATTAGTAACTGAAAGAGTGGGAAAGAAACAATGCGAGTGTATACGATATTATACGCGAACCATAAACGTACATAACCTCAAAGAAACAATTACTTTGGATTAAAAAACAGAACATTTCTTCGAAAATTATGAAATACGGAAAACGATATAATCAGTTCTTCGATTAAATTAACAGAATTCAAAACTATTCTAAGCAGCAACAAATCAATTTTTGTAATGCGTTAAATGCGGTATCATATAAGATCGAATGAATTCAATTCTGGTATTACAGGTCGTATAAAATAGTATAAATTCGAATAACCCAGCAAATGAAAGGGATTGGAATTTTGAATTCCGTTGAATCCCTTTATTGAAGGTATTGGATGGAATTCACTGGAATAGAAAAGTTAAATTTGCACTTCCCACGAATTCCAAGGAATCCCTGAGAATATTGATGTAAACATTATAGGATAGGTTAGGGAATTGAATAGAATTGCGCGGAATAAAAAATTACCATTTTAATTCCTGACAGTTCCAACGAATCCATACTATTTTAGGTTAGATTAGGGAATTCAATGGAAATGGGCGGAATAAAAAGTTGCGTATCAGAATTCAACGGAATTCACCGGAATTCACATGTCTCACGCGTGAATTCCCTATAAAGGAATTAGAAAATTGCCAATTCCGAATGTTCAATAAAGGAATAAAAGATAAACTACTTAATCCCTTTTCGTTTATTGGGAAGAATCTCGAATAATCAATGTGCCATTAGCAAGAAACAGAATGCAAAATATCGATTCCGTATCCTTTTTCGTTTATTGAGACATTCTAGTAATGTAATTTAATAAAAATTTGTTATAATTTTAATAATTTTATTTTTCAAAATTTGGGCATTTTGGGAAGAAACAGGTTTGACCCTGATCGACTCCTTTTTTAAGTTGATTTAGAGTCAACTCCACCGAAATCGGTCAATATTCGATCGACTTAAAGTCGTCATGACCTATACAAAACCAACCGATCAATTCCCTGCAAACACAAAAGTAACAGTTATGTAACAACTATGTAACATTTATGTAACAATGTAACCATTACATAAATATTACATAACCGTTACTTTCGGTGTTTCCAGGGTTGTCGGTCAATATTCGGTAAATTTTTTAAAATCTAACAATTAAAGTTTGGGTCAACTTCCGGTTGATTTTTGCGAAATCGACCGATTACATATGCCAACAAAATGAGGCCGACCTCCATACCCAGAAACCGGAGTATATACTTTTCCGAAGGTTTTCTATTATATTATTTAAAGCTTAAAAAATTGCTCCCAATTTGATCCGTCCAAACAACTTAATTATAAAAAATGCTCCCTTATAATTTTGTTTGTAAATAAATAAAAACGATTTTTCAACAAAATCGTCGATAATTTTACATCCAATTGAAATTTTGTAATGTTTCAGTTACGAAATTAAAGCTCTCAATTTGCTCCGTCCATTAAGCTCAATTTTAATTTAAGAGTAATAATATTTTATTTAAAAAGAAGGAAAACCTATTTCTGGGTCTGCGGGCCGAAATCTCTTCTGAAAACGTAGTAACTTTTTATTGCACTGATATTTTTCTATATCTGAATGCTCAAAAAAATGCTCCGAATTTGCTCCGTTCAAAAAGGCCAAATTATACAGGGTGTCCGAGCACTCCCACATAATATTGCAGAGGGTGAATCTTGACATCATTCTGAGCAAAAAAGTTTAATACCAAAATTGGATCTGAAGCTCAGAATTTGAGTGGCGAGCCATTGAAGTTAAAAAAAAATAATAGTTTTTTTGCAATAACTCGGCTCGTTTTAAAGTTACTTTAACGAATGATGACTGATTTTGAAGGTTTTTTATAGCGCTACAACTTATCTTTTATAGCCTATGACCTGCAACGAATATTTCGTGAGTTATCGACCTAAAAATGGGTAAAAATGGCTTTTTTATGCAGTTTTTTGCGTCTAACTAATTTCCGTAAAATGCTAGGGAAATGTCATATAAACAACGTTGGAGAGCTTGAAAAGGTGAAGAATTCGCCCCCTCATACGTTTCGTTTTGATAAAAATTGAGTCCGTGGGGAGACGTTAAAAATCAGAAAACAGGCGAAAAATGGGTTTGGCATTGCTGAAGCGTGTTTTACGCCTATTTTCTGATTTTTAGCGTCTTCCCACGGGCTCAATTTTTGTCAAAACGAAACGTATGAGGGGGCAAATTCTTCGCCTTTTCAAGCTCTACAACGCTGTTAATATGATATTTTGCTAGCATTTTAAGGAAATGAGATAGACGCGAAAAATTGCAAAAAAGGCCATTTTTACCCTTTTTTGGTCCATAACTGACGAAATATTCGTTACAGGTCATAGGCTATACAAGATAAGTTGTAGCGCTATAAAAAACCTTCAAAATCAGTCATCATTCGTTAAAGTAACTTTAAAACGAGCCGAGTTATTGCAAAAAAACTATTATTTTTTTTTAAACTTCAATGGCTCGCCACTCAAATTCTGAGCTTCAGATCCAATTTTGGTATTAAACTTTTTTGCTCAGAATGATGTCAAGATTCATCCTCTGCAATATTATGTACGAGTTCTAGGACACCCTGTATATACTTAAAAACTGGCGTATTATTGATTAATTTAAAAAAAATTTTTTTTTGATCAAAACTGGGTTTTTTTTGGTACTATCAAGGTACCGTATGGCGCATGCGCAAAAAAAATCCACCAGTTTTGGTCAATAATCAATTTTTTTAAATTGATTTTAATTGTCTTAAATTATAATTGAGCTTAATGGACGGAGCAAATTGAGAGTTTTAATTTCAATTGAATGTAAAATTTTCTACGATTTTGGTGAAAAATTGTTTTTATTTATTTACAAAAAAAGTATAAGTGAGCATTTTTTACAATTAAGTTGTTTGGACGGAGCAATTTTTTAAGCTGTCGTTTGTTGGTCTATTTTATACTTCCGGGCCAACTTCACGCCGGTTAATTTTTATCAACTCATAAATGTGAACTGAAAATCGACCAATAGAAATTTGGCGTCGACTTATGGTCGACTTTTCCCACATCGAACGATTATCGACTCAATCAAAATACTTTTCAATAAATTGTCGATCAACTGTTTAAAAGTCAACTGAAAATAGAATTATTAAATTTCGGGCCAACATACGGACGACTCCATTTTGGATCATTCAAGTAACAAAATTAACTTTCCAAATACCCCAACAAACGAAAAAGAATGAAAACGAATTGAATACGTTTTATTTCGGCTTCTTGACCATTTTCACTGAAATTCTTTCGTTGTAATCCGATATAATACGTGAACAAAGCATAAACATAATGAGTTTCACAGGCACTAAGTAATAATAATATATGTGAAGATAAACAATGCCTGTCATGGGCGTAACATTTGTTTTTCGTATTTCTTTGTAATAAAAAATATATATAATAAAACCCCAACGGATTAAAACGAATTTTTCTAATTCAGATATTCAGAAATTCGCGTGAAAGTATTAAATCGATGAACTTCGAATTGTGTTGGGACGTTTCTCAATTCGAAATGTCATGAAACCGAATTGGAAATGTAATTTCTGAATTCGATTTTATTCTTTTTTGTTTGTTGGGTACAGTTTTCTGAAGTTCAGACGATCTCTACGCAATCTAAATTGGTTTCAAGATGATTGCATAACGGACAGTTAATATAAAATACAATTGAAACAAATTTTTTCTATATTTTTTACACTTAAACTCATTTTTTAGTAATAATTTCGTATTTTTTCTAATTTAGGATATCACCATTGGAAAGATCGTTAAAAAATATATCAATTTCATATGTTCAAAAATTTACAAGGCCCAAATTTATCCTATTTAGAGAAATCTGAAAAAGTGGTGAAAAAAGTGTTCCCGTGGCCGTTAATGGGTTAAATGAAGTGTAAATGCCTATAAGAATATAATATGCGGTAAATACGGTCGATGGACTGAATAAAAATAAAAACAAACTACAAATGCAAACATTGGAGCCCTGATGAAAGCCACCGAAAATGTGAAAAGAAAGTTGTATGAGCCAGATTTTGTAATTTTGCCAGCTACAGAATCTTCGATTTACTGAACTGTTTATATGTAAATTTAAGGATTTAACTGACAATGGATTCTGTGATCCTCTAGTGACAAAATAAATAACTAATGTCTATTGTTATAGATACACGTTTCGTCTCAGGTTGAAGGATGAAGTTGAATATACTTGGTTGTCCGTCTGTAATAAATTTCGTGAAAATTTATTTCAGCATTGTTATTAATGTAAATCTTTGAAAGTCACTGCATTTTATAATCCCAATTTCTATATTAAATCGGTATTTAAATATTTTCGGTAACATTTTTCTGTATTTCTCAACAATTTTCCACAAATGGTATAGATAATTAAAATTGGGCTCTGCATCTGATTAAATTTCGATATGAAACATGAAATAACAAATACATATTTAAACTAGTGTTCTCGGTCGCTCATAAACTTCGACCTTTTGACAAATTTGTTATTCCTTCATATACTCGCTTGTTTACTTACAGCTTTTAGTTATAATATAAAACGAGTTCGTATTGAAGTTTTTTGAGTGAAAATTTGCGCTTACGAGAACATTCCCAATGTAACAATCAGAAACGGGAAGAAAGAGTAGCGCTTATGAGAACATTCCCTATGTAACTTAGATAGGAGAGAAGGGGGAGGAGGGTGTTCCTTATATGTATAAAAAGAGAAAATGTGTATTTTCAAATCTTCTACCCTCACGGCATATGTCAGCCGAAATATTAATAAATAACATTTTTAACATTCCGTCGTATTAAAAGATATCGTTTCAGTTGTACAATGGCGAAGAGATCCCCCCCCCGCCCCCCTTAACACATGTGCGCATGCGTATACATGTAAAATATTAAAGAACACTATGCCCTCCACAAAAAAAGACCTTCCTACGCCCCTGAAGCAGTATCCGATTTTGAAATATGCAGCTTCAAAATTTCTAATTTTAACATGGATTCCTAATTCAGCAAGAACCCTTCGAAATCAGCTGTTTTTTTGATCCCAGTACACGTGTGCCTCCCTCCTAACCTAACTTTTCTCTAAAAATATAATACGTGGTGCGTCTTATGAGCAGGACAATATACATACATATATTGACATTGATTTGGAATAAAATCTATAGGGTTCATATCACTTTTCGAAATATTTCTGTAAATGTTGGTACACATTGAAATAGCAAAACGTCAAACCGTGGATAAAAACGAGGAAAAAAAGAAATAAGAATATAAAGAAAACGAGCAAGAAAGTCGTATAATTTTATCATACAAATATTAACTTCGCAGGAATATGAGAGTCTCAATTATTTTATTTTCCATTTTTCAACAAACTTATGATATTTTATGCAATTCTGTGTGCAAAGTGTGACTTTGCGCACTAAAATTCCATGCGCAAAGTAAATTTTACCGCACTAGTGCCTAAGCAGTGCGCAAAGTAAATATTACCGCACTGCGGTAGAGTCATTTATATTATTTTATTTCTAATGTCTCACCTTTCAAATAAGCAATATTACTAGCAAATTCAGTCCTATAATCGAAATTCAGGCAGCCTGAACCAATTTCATTTCCTATGTATAGCGGTATAATGCTGACAGCAATACTGATTGCCGTACGCGCTATTTTTTTCTGTGTGTAAAAGAAGAGCACACTAGTAATTATTAAGATTATTATTTAATAAACAACGGTAGGCATAAAATTAAAAGTAACAAATTTTATTCAAGAATGCCTCATATATATATTTAGTTAATTATTATATGGTATTTTTAAAGCTGATACAAGTAACGAAAACGACGAATCGGAAAACGAAGATTGGGACTACGATTCGGCGGATGACGTTATAGAAGATGTTGATGAATATTTTGAAAAGGACAGCGACGAGAATGATGATGCTGAAGAAATTTTTTAATTTATTGTTTAGTTTATAGTTTACTTTCTTTGTTTCTTCTCCATTTAATTTGCATACGCGAAGAAATCAGTCACATTTTTTGGTCACTAGCTCCTGGTCTATTAGGGGAGTACGTGACTGAAGGGAAGATGACTTGGGCGGGGGGGGGGGGGCACTGTATGTTATTGTTATAATTTTTCTCGGGTAATTTACATTAAAATATTCAAACCAAAATGAGCCATTAGATAATTGTCTTGAGCTGCTAATGGACTAATTTACATGTGATCCTTAACCCCTTCGCTGCGGCTGTCATTTAGGACTTTTCTCTGACTGCGGCAAAAACGCAAATCTTTGTCATGACATAAATTAGTCTAATGAAGTCAATAATATATCCAATTGAAAAACTTGACCATTTCTAGCCAGCCTAAGGTATACATACCGAACAACATGCCGTTGTCCTTTTTCAAAAACATGTTGTCAAAAAAAAGATACAAGTTCTTAAAATATGTTGTTTTTACGATTTTGTAAAAATCTTTGTCATGAGCTATGTCACCGTATAAGGTCAATTTCTGCATTAAAAATTAATGAAATCGTTTGAAACTTGCTACTCAGGGGTTTTTGAGGTCGCCGATTACAAATCTGATGATATATTTTGAAAATTCAAAATGGCGGATCCAATACCGCGGGTTAATGTTAGCCTTCTCCCGTTAGCTTCGATATACAATATGTTCTTACACACTTTACTACGGTGGTTCGAGAAAGGTCTTCAAAGTGCAATTTTTTTCTGTTTTTATATATATTTTTTTTAAATTGTTTTTAAAATAAAAACTGTAACATATTGAACTCTAGAAATCAGTGTTTTTTGCCACATGTAACACGATAACTCAGGAGTATATAACAAAATTTTGAAATTTACACGGAATAATCTGGATAGATAAGAAACTCTGTAAAATATCTATAAAAAGTAAAAATATAGATTTGTAGCTGCAGAATCGAAGAAATTTTTGATAAAAATACAAAATTCGGTATAAATATTCTATAAATAATCACGAGAGTGTTTCTATTGCCAACCGGCCACGAACATCATTATTGACATATGAATAACAAATTGCCGTAATATTGTACATGTAAAAACTTATATAAGTTTCGTAATCAGTTCGAATTTTGATTAAGACCTCCGCCATATTGAATCCGCCATTTTGAATTTTCCAAAAATGTAACTTCAGATTCGTAATCAGCGACCCCGAAAACCTCTGAGTAACAAGTGTCAGGCGAAATGATTGGTATTTAGAAAATTTGCCCGCAATATTGAATCCGCCATTTTAAATTTTCGAAATCTGACTTCAAATTCGTAGTTGGCGTCCCAAGAAACCCCTATACACCAAGTTACGGTAAAATCTAACTAAATTTTTTTTCTCGCATTTTGGGCACTTTTTGTGAAATTCTCGCCGCAGCGAAGGGGTTAAATATGGAATTTATATTATATTAAAGTGAATTTTACTTTTTATATAGTGACATTTTCACTTTTACTTGCAGTGAACCAATTTCATTTTATACTATCGTGAATTCTTACTGTAAGGGGAGTGGTCTAATTGACCCTTTGCTTGCAACGAAATTTTAGTATTATACAAAGTTTTTACTGCAAAAATTATAGGAATACAAACTGATGGCATTTTTATTAACTGTCATCTTATATTCAGTGATTAATTTGATAGTTAATACTGTAGCTTGGAATTATAATTTAAACTAAAAATCATCTTAACTAAATGAATAATTATTTCGCATTTTGTTGGTAGTTTTAACGAATGGGTATAGTATTATGATCCTTAACAATAAAGGCGTAATTAGTAAAGTTTTAAAAACAGCAACAATTTTGTAAAAATAAGGAAATCATATGGTTCGAAGTAGTAATGGGGATTACAGTCCACTTTAAGAAATCGTTGGAATATTCGTTTTTTAGGCATTGCTATAATCTGATTTATTAGAAGTACAGAGTTGAATTCTCCTTGTTGCAACTGTACTTCATATGTTAATTTCGTTTGAAATATCTAAATTCATGCATAAAGATTGCTTATAACATGCTTTCGGAATCCGCATTTAAATGTTCCCTAACTTACTTTAAGTTTATGTAGTAAAGTACACAAAACGTCTGTATATATTTATTGAAAGTTTAGTTTCCCTGTTACTGTAAATTTTTCGCAATATGCCATTTTCTTGTTTCATTTTAGGTTAGATAAAACTGTATAATAAAGATACCGTTTACAACGCATTCTTTGAAAGAGCCGAGGCACTTTAGTTTGTGATAATCGATTTTTGTCATAAATCGTCTCTACAATGGTAGTTATTTTTCGAATATGTTTACATAAGAAACTTTTATGTATAGATATTCTCTTTGATGACTTATTACAGACCGTTCAGAGCTAAAAATATTTCGCCAGATACCATAAAGACAATCACTTCGAATGTTTTGAAACCATGATTTGAAAAAATTATTCTTAATTGCTTAAAATTCGAAATTCTGCTAACGCTCGGTCAAACAACCGAAGCTTTGAACTTGTGTTATCTGGGGAATATTAATGAAACCGGACTTAAAAAATTTGTGTTTGCTGAACGCCTAATTTCAAAACATTAGATACTTTAAAAAATAACTTTCGTAACAAACATTTTCGAACAAATAATAATAGCATACAAACATAAAATCTAAAAGAATTAAAAATTAAATTAAGAAATAATCAAAGAAAAACCTATTGGCTATTGAAAAAATAAAACGAATAACAGTACAACCCTGCTGTTCGACACTTCGCATGTTCTACAATCTCGTTTATTTGAAAATTCCCGACCTCGTTTTATCGACTGTGGGTCGAGACACCCTCCCCTTCCACCAGGTGGCTGCCTCAGCTCTAAGAAATTATCCATTAATATTTGGGTGCCATCATAATGGACGTGGTTAAAAAGGGCGATATAGCGAGGATTGTGTAATGATTACAACTAATAATGAAAAATATTTGTATAAATCGACGAAAATAAATGATATAAATTCCTTAGTAAAAAAAATGACTAAAAATTAATAAATCGAATGGGGCTCTTAATCACCCACAAATGTCAGGGCCGGTTTCCTCCAGCCACCTTAAATTAGCAAATTAAGGACAAAAGGACAAAGGACAGGTTATTTTCCCCCGCGTTAATGACGATTTGTCTATTTGCGGGTCGGCTCTCGGGTGGAGAGGTACAGGACAGAGACAGACAGTACAATGACAGAACTAGGCATATACAACACAACACCCACCCAGAGCCAGTCCCCCCTACCCCAATATCGGTACCACCAGCAGATTCGGCGGTCTGTGCCCCACTGGACATAAGCAGAGAAAATTGCAGGACGGGGATTCGAACTCGGGCCCTTCGCGACGTTCAGTTCGGGCGGACTAAGACTGACGCCTTAGCCCGCACGACCATCACGCCGTCTAAATTAGCAAATTAATGAAAAAAAAAAAAATACAATTTTTTCGTAAAAGTCGTCCTGAAAGACAATGTATAATATGTTCACGGATTTGCCGAAACCTATTATATGTATTTCGACCTCCTGAAACCAAATTTTGAAGTTAGAATGGCCTAAAGTTTTAGGAACAATCAGATTATCAGATTTATAGCGCAAATACCTGCTTTATCGGCTGAATACTTTCTGTACGGCACACTGAAGTGCAATCCTGCAATTATTTCGTGCCAGCAGTAGCATTATAGTGCAACAATCCACAATATACATATATATATATATAGACGTTCGGATGTCAGTGACTCCATTTTGTCGATAAGATAATCGAGGTAATGAAGTTACAATTTATTCGTCAAGTGAGATTGTAGCCACTGAAAATCCATTATTCGAAGCGAAATACATTGTTGATTGTTACTAAGCCATACAATATTTTTCCATTTTGAATTTTGAAAATATTAGGTAAAATTCGTAATCAGCGAGCTTGACACCCTCCGAGTACTCAATATTGTCTGAAACAAATAATTTTTTGACATTTTTTACATGTTAGGTCCGCCATTTTTAATTTTGAAAAATCTAAGGTCTGATTCGTAATCAGCAACTCCGAAAACCCCAAAGTGACCAATGTCGTTCTAATTGAGCAACAATTTAGTTTCACCATACAACTTCTTAGTTAATATAAATAATTAATCATGAAAGTTTTCGAAAAATTCTACGTGATTTACGTTTGAAAACAACAATAAGAATGAAGTAAACAGTTGCATAAGCAACAAATATTATTCCTCGACCGCTTTATATCAATTTTCATAATTTTCATAAATAATTCTTGGATTATACGGACACCATACAAAAAATATAATTAAGTATGATTACAAAATGGTTTTCGGTGAAAAACACGAAGTGTGAGAAAAAAGAGAAGTTGAAATAAAAATTGGAGTATGTATAATCGTCTCCTAATGATCCTTTTCTACTTTTACATATATTTGCTTAAAATTGTTAGTTAATTACAGGTTCTATTTCCCTCTGGTGATGATTT
Source organism: Trichopria drosophilae (assembly GCA_030407085.1). Classification (NCBI taxonomy): domain Eukaryota; kingdom Metazoa; phylum Arthropoda; class Insecta; order Hymenoptera; family Diapriidae; genus Trichopria; species Trichopria drosophilae. The sequence goes on along the minus strand of CM059582.1, from coordinate 172,661,323 downwards.
AAACAAATAATGTTGTAACGAGACGTTGTCACGTATGTATATAATGTATGTATGTGTGTATATATGTATTTGTTGTGTATATGTATATAATTGCCCAAAATTAGTTGAGAGTGGGAATGTACATATTCGGTGTGCGCGATCGGTACCGAAGTGCAGTCTTGCGATTCTAGACGCGTCCCGGAGCAGACGTATTCCAGTACTTTGCTCCATTCAGTGGGCATCGAATTCCGCCACGTGGACCATCCTCGACGCCGGCAACCATCATTTTGGACGTGGTGCACGGGGAATTTTGAAACCCATGGTGGGATACTGATTTTTGAGGAGCTAGCACAAACCGAAGGGTGCCCCGTGCCGGGCTGTGAGAAGCATTTGCCCTTCGGCAAATGCTAAGGTACGTAAGCCTATGCATTTTTTTATCAATAAAATCTCATCGTGTATGACTAACTCACAACCATTGATGATCGTTTTATGCAAATGGGGAACAATTTCGTCTGATGGTGACCAAGGGTGAGCAAGGCGAGATCTCTGAACAGCAAAGGGTATGCGGATTGAATCGAAGACCAGCCACGACAAGGTTGAAAATGCAATGAATAAGGAGGATGCGCATTTGCAGGAGAAGCGTGAGCGAGTGTAATTATTTTTTTGTATGTATTTGTGTGAGATTGACGCGCGCGTTCTTGTAGCAGGGTGAAATCTTTATTATACTTAATCAATCCGTTATTAATACGTACCTTTTTTTTTCCTTATTTTTAATAACAAATTTTGTAATTTAACGAAAAAACTAAGTAAACAACTAAACAAGTAAATTGTTTACAATGTCTATTGTAAAAAACCGCGTTTCGTCCCGGGCAACCGTGTTGTCTCGTCAGCAAGGCGATTACGGCAGCCCTGCTTTATACGTGTTGGTTATTGTAAAAAAATGTTGATCTGTATCATAGAAGGTATATTACAGATATTGAAAAGTGTTACATATTTTTCAAAATTAACGTGATTTCGTTAAACGAAATATATATACATAGATTTCCCCAAAATAAATAAAGAAACAATAATACATGAAAATGTGTCATTCAGTATCGATTAATAAACATACCTGATTAATCAGGAGTATTGTAATCTTCTTATTTCCTGCTCACTGTGTTATTTTCATTATAGGTAGAACTTCTGCCAGTATCATGTTATTAATTACGACTTTGTCAATTTATTCGTTCTCAAACTATAAAAATTTGAATACATTAGCGACCAGCAAGAATCTCTATTAGCAAATAAAAAATCAAAATATTTATCAGTACGGTCGAACTCCCGTTAACGAATACCTTGTTTTCAGATATTTCCGTTATCGAATATGCAGACGTTGCCATTAACGAATAATTTCCGCTCCGTCGGTATTGCTACTTCTAACCCCTTACATCTTCGTATTGCAATGAATTGGATGAATAGCTATATCTGCTCGAATTCGATATCATGTGCAATTCAGTCAAATTTATGGGAATCAGTCGAAAGCAATTGAGTCCTTTTTATTAGAGGGATCGATTTCTCTAAAAGAAATTAGAGTACCTCCAAAAAGAAATTATCTACGAACGCCATGAGCTGAAGAACTTCAGCGGGAACTAAGATCGAATTCTAACAAAAAAGAATTTGATACATTTCAATTCGGTCTGGGAAACAAAACATTGTAAATTGCCATCGTTTAATTGTCGCAGATCGTATTACGGTATATGTGGCGTTGGGTGCAATATTTGTTTGGAATTTATAAATAATTTATATTTAAAATACAGTCAACCCCCTCAATAGTTCGGTAGTTCCGGGCAACGCGGAAAGGGGCAATGTTTTTCCAAGAACGCGGGTTCCCTCATTTTCTACTCGTCCGCGGAAAATTTTTCGCGCTTTCTTGCAGTATTTGCTGGTATACGCCGAACTTGTCCCCGAGAGTGTTTTGTTTATATAACACAGGTCAACATGGTTTTGTTGTTGCAAGCTGTGGGTCATTTCCGACGTAATTTTGTGCTTAGAATCAGAATCCGAAGTCAGAAATGGCCCATCACTTCAGGGTTTTGAGATATTTGAGGTTATTTACTCGAAAAACGCGGTTTTTTGCTATTTTTGAGGTCATGTACAGAAGACACAACATTTTGAGGAGTTTTTCCTTTCATTGGATCGTGTGGTATTACTCTTTTTCTTTAATATGGGATGCGCAGAATTCCATTACGACTTTTCTTCACCAAGATACGCCAATTAGAAATTACAATATAAATGTAAACAAATTTACCTTGAAATGCTCTTGGAGAACAAGTTCAAAGTCAAATTCAAAGTCATGAAACCTATATAATTACAAACAACTATATAAAATATGGATGCTAATAACTAAAATCACGTTTCAGTATTGTGATTTTTTTTTTTTTTTTTGTAAGGTTAATGGAATATATCTCGTAATTTCAAAATGGCCGTACCTTTGAAAGAAAAAATCTTAGGGGATCGAATAAAACCTCATTTTGAAGGGTAAAGGTAGGACTAAAAGATGGAAATGGTACAGAAGGCAAAACAAAATTGTTGCGTCCTGTACGTAACCTCAAACACAGCAAAATAACGCGTTTTTCGAGTACATGACCTCAAATATCTCAAAAACCTGACATGATGGCCCAATTCTGACTTTTTTTTTCTTTTTATGTGAATTCTACGCATACAATTACGTCGGAAATGACCCACACCATCCCAACAACATCCAAGACCCTCTTTTTTTGTAGACCTGTGTAATTGTTGGTGACATGTTCGCATATGAAAATACATTGTTCACGATTCATAAAATAAGTATTGATTTAAAATTGTGACAAATTAATTATGTCAGTTTTAAAACGTTTTTTCTGCACGTTATGAATTGACATTAAAACAATATTAAATTTTGTTGCCTTGTATTACACTTTTTATATTGCAAGAACAAAAAAAAATGTACTATGAAGGGCTATTTTGCATTTTGCTTTGCGGAACTACCGAGAACAAAGTACATGAAATTCGAGAGAAAAACATCCCAACAAACGAAAAAGTATACGAAAAATCTGAGTACTATTTAATACGAAATAAGTCTGTTTCTTTCCCACTCTTTCAGTTACGAATGCGAGTGTGTACGATATTATACGCGATACATAAACGCACATAACCTCAAAGAAACGATTACTTTGGATTATCGAATGATTTAAACTCAAAACTAGAAAACAGAACATTTCTTCGAAAATTATGAAATTCGGAAAACGATATAATCAATTCTTCGATTAAATTAACAGAATTTAAAGCTATTTTAAGCCGCAATAAATCAATTTTTGTAATGCGTTAAATACGTACGGTATCGTATAAGATCGAATGAATTCAATTTTGGTTTTGCAGGTCATATAAAATAGTATAAATTCGAATAAGAATATCGAATAATCAATACGCCACTAGAAAGAAACAGAATGCAAAATATCGATTCCGTATACTATTTCGTTTATGGGGATTCCAGATCAGTAGAAGGGGAACTTGCTCCCTCAACAAACTGGGGAAGTAGAACTATTGAGAGCGGCTCTATTGAGAGGGTCGACTGTACCCGTTTGATGCAAAAACAACTTAACTTTTGTGCTTTAATTTTTATTGTTAAATTAAGGTTTAAAAAAATATAGCTTTATTTTTATTGGGTTCGGCTGTCAAATAGTTTTACTTTATGACTGTAAAAGGATTTTTTTTAAAAACTGTTATTGAAATCATAAAATAACAGTTTCAAAACTTAAAACACATTTCATCTTAAAATAGAGATTTCGGAGTTAGATCAAATACATTTTCTTTTGTAAACCGAATATTTTCAGCCGAATAATAAAAAATGTAAGTAATATTTATCTTTTAGAATTAGAAAGTTTCATATATTTGGCTAGGGAAATATTAAATACAAATCATAGTAAATAACATAGTGAATTCTGTATTTCGCATACTTCTCACAGCGATACATTTTTCTGTACTCAATAATGAATTGGAGTAGAACTCCTAACCCGTTTAACCAACGTTTATAATTTAACTTATATACATAATATAAAGTATCGAAAGTACAACTGCATTACCTATTAATATACATAGACAATGTTGGCAAAATCGTATTTTGTACAATTGTGTATACAAAAATAACATTCAACCTATATAAATAATGATTTACTAACAATAATACTTTACATATATTTCATCTACAATATTTCACAATAGTATATTTTATAAAACTTAACATGTACAAGTTTTACGAAATTGTTATTATTTTGTACAAATATTATTGCCTGAATTTAATTACACTTATTTTATTTTTTCTAAACTTATTTATATTTAATATCGTCGTACACTATTATCAATTCACAAATAAGCCAACGTCCTGAAATAATATCTTACTTGTACCGCATTATAAATCACTAGTCGTCAACAATTTGTTCTTTAAGACTGAAAAACTTTTCCTTCATTGGAACACATTCACAATACAAACGTTGCGTATAAAATGCTAAATTGAAAATGGAATCATTTTCCAGAAACCTTAGTTTATTATATTTATGTCAATCTATCTTTGCAAATATTTAGAATTGATTATTAAATAAAATCTCATACATGCAATAATCATCATTCGATAGTTTTTTTTTTGTTACATCATATAATACATGTTATAATATTTAGAAATATGTGCAATTGAAAATCGATGTACATTATTTCGCATATTAAAAATATTGACTTTAAAATTCTTTAACATTTTTATAATAAAAAATATAATATTTACATATATGAGATATATTTATTAACCGCTACATGGTATGTATACTTCAAGTAGTTCAGTACAATTTATTAAAGCAAACGAAAGTACTGCGCCACATGCAGAACCAATCTGCATAATTACACCAATGTCGAAAAGCGTTACTAAATCTTTCCTTAATACTGATGTAATCGCTAACTTCAGGTATGATATAAAACCCATTAATAAAGTCCAGGATAAAATTGTTAAAACCTGACCAAGACCAGTATTTCTGAGTGGCACATTTGGAGATACGAATGTAAGGTAAATTACATAGCAACTTACGCTAAGTGTTGCAATTGTTATTCCATTAATTATTCGCCCTGATGGAATATAGCACAAAGTAAATAAACAGGCAGTGGGGTTGGCTATTTGAGATAAACTTGTACTTAAATGATACGTCAAATGACTGTATGACATACAGGAATATGGTTGCAATCCTGGTAAGAGACCATTTCCCAAAAGACAAAACAAACCAAGTTGTATACATAAAAGTTTCTTATTAACAAAAAAATTGGAAGTACAATTGTCTTCCTTAGAATCGACCTGCACGACCGGATCTTCCAAACTCTTAACAAAACTTACGAAAGATGCATTTTCCAAAACGAAGAATGCTATCAAAGATAAAACCAACAAAACAACCAAATAAATGAAGTACACGCAAGTTGTAAATCTTGGGAATGATAAGTACAACTGGGTGCCACTAATACTATTAACACATTCTGTTCCTCCAACACCCTGAATTAACGCAAGGACGCTGGGTATTACTCCGCTTAATCCTTCGCCGATAAAATATGATGTTAAGTAAACTTTTTTGAAATTGTTCAAATACGGCATAAATAAAATAGAGCTCATGCAACTTACTACCGCAATGAAAAATGACAATATTAGTAACGCTGCGCTATGATTAATACCATCTACAGTTGTTGTTTTATCGTAAAAAATAGCAAGTAATCCCATTCCTACACATTCGACGACTAGTAACGCACGAATAAGAGATGCTTCGTTGAAATTTAAACAATGCCTAATTAAAGTGTAACTTAACGGAGCGACGTTAGCTACTTGAACGACTACTACTAGATACCCAGCCAGACTCCACCGTTCTGGTAAAACATTTACCAGGAGAGGTAGTTGAACGTAAATACCATTGATACCCAACCAAGAAGCCATTCCAAAAAATATCACTAGCAGGTGAATAACTGATGATTGAATTATACCGTTTTCGAGGAATGCTTGGGGTTTCGAGTCTCCTTGAAGACTTTCATTTTCCGAGGCACTACTGTGATTATAAAAAAATTATTTTATCTGTATTGTAATACAGTAGGACCTCTCTTATTCTAATTACAGTGGTCCTTCCCTTATTCTAATTTTTTTTCTTCTCCTATTCTAATATTTCCCCTCACGCGTTCTCCCCACTGACGTGTGGATTTTCTAAATACAAATAACGGCGCATGCGCAACAAAAGAAAAAGAGACAAAAGTGAGACTACAAATCTAAGTATTGGGGGAGAGGGGAAAATTAGAATAAGGGAAGAAGGCCGCCATCTTGCCTGACTGGACAAATTAGAATAAGAGAAGGACTACTGTAGTACAGTTTTTCAAGATGGCGCCGACCTCTCTTATTCTAATTTTCCCCTTACTCCCACTTACTTTGCTTGCGAGCTTGTGATTCGTGGACAATATTTTTGTTGACTTTTCGTGAGATAGTGGGAGAAGACTTATGGGGGAACGATTAGAATAAGAGAGGCTGGACAATTAAAATAAGAGAGGTTCGAATAAGAAAGGTGTATTTATGGTGTAGCTACTTACCCAAAGATTTTTCGTAATTGCACATTGGCAGTATAATTGTACGTTTGTTTTTTGTCCGACTGATTGTGCAAAGGAACTATTCTATTAAAATTCATGTTGCTTTCCGACTTACTCGATTAGTACAAATGAAAACAGTAGTTGCACAAATTCTCTTTGATAATATTTATCAGAATAACAGAATTTATTACAAACGCTTGTAAATTATGTATCTTAGAATCAAAAGGTCAGCATTTCAGTAAGATTGTAATTTTTCAGAATGTAATGTAAACACAATTCGTAAAGATAGAAGACTGCAAATTCATTGCTGTAAGTGCCAACAATATCTTATCAAGGCATATTTAACATCAGTAATTATCGTAACACGGTAATAAAATAAATAACAGGTCTTTAAGTTAATACTCAAGATCCTGTTCTAGGATCGCAAGGAAGAATGTACGACTGAAATACATCAGTTTGCGTAACAAGGACAAATGAGGTCATTGCTCCGATAAGAGATCCTACCTGCGTCACGACTCCTGTATAGTACAAGCCTCTACCTGGATCTGGTCGAAATATGGTTGTAATTCCCATTTTTATAAACCCTATAGATCCGCTGACTAGAACCCACAAAAGTACAATAAGAAATTCACCATACCAGAAACCCTGAAGCGGCGGTTCGGGTGACATCATCGCAAGATATAATACAAGACTCGAAAGTAATAAAACAATTGCCATTAACAATGTCAGAACTTTGATGCTGGGATTTTTAATTATGAAACCTAAACACATCGCAAGCGGTTGCGCCATGGAAGCTAGTGTTACCGTAAAGTGGTAAGCAGTATTTCCATATGGTAAACAAGAATAAGATTGTATACCCGGTAACATTCCGTTACCTAAGAAACACACTGCTCCCATCATGAGTAACAAATGACAATATACTTGATGCGACATTGACCAACCTGCAGATGTTTTGTAACTCCGAGGAGCACTCATATCGGTTGGTAGAGTTTCGGTACTACTAGGCATCTTTACTCTCTCTCCTTTCGCAATAGGTGCTTTGTTCAAGCATATGAAGGAAATAAAACTTAAAAATAAAAGTGTACCAATAAAGATAAAGAAAGCAGTAGAAGAAAATCTAGGATCAGGAAGTTGAATTTCAAATTCTACCGGAGAGCCTGGTTTCGTAATGTTAACACATTGTGGATTACCTCCGACTCCTTGTACGAGTGCTGCGATGCTCGGAATGAAACCGCTGAGGCCCTCTCCGACCAGGTAGGATACTAAATAAATTTCTCTATAGTTTCTCATGTATGGCATGAATAAAACAGAACTGGTACATCCTACAAATGCAGTAACAAACAGTACGCTTAAAATAGATGTCGATTGTTCACTTCCAAAAATGTAGGATGTTTTGTCGTAGATCAGGGATAATATGTATGTCGACAGGGAGGCAGTGCCTAGCAGACCATAAATTATAAAATGATCTCGAGACCATCCTACATACCTAAAATAAGATATTAAATGAAAATAACTCTTGAAATAAATAAAATTTCACAAATTTAAAGTTCCTTACTTTACGTATAATGTATACAAGATTGGACCCAAATTTGCAAATTGTACAACCATTACCATACTTGCTGGAAGACTCCATTTTTCTGGTGCTTTCCGTACTAGAAGTGGAAGTTGTACATAAATACCATTGACTCCGATCCATGCTCCGATTCCAAACATTAGAGCCAAAATATCCACGATTGGCTTTCGGTTACTCAATTGTTGTGTAAGCATTTTGCCGATTGCAAATTTGACAGCTGTCGTTCAGAAATTCGTCTGTAAGTACGGATTGACAATTTACATTTTTTTAAATCAAAGTATCTGTATTTGAAAGATAACGAGATACTTTGCGACAATCAGTATAGGTTAATTGATTGCATCGGAATAAATTTGTCTGCTACCAAATTGTAGAAAGATAATGGCATAATGATAACTGTAATTACTTTCAAGATAAAGGAATTGATAAAGTCTTGAAATAGTTCATGGCCGTAGATGCAAAATGTAGAAATTTTGAAGGTTACGAAACTGTTGACATGTCGAATTTCGGCATACTGATGTTCGTTTGAAATAATCGATAATATTGAATAGAACGTTGCTGAAATTGCTATTAATTAACCGGTGAATGATGACGTACGTTCTTTCGGTGACATTAGGGTTCACATGCACTAGTTACGTCATAACCTTAATTGCTGTCTTGATTTGAGGCAACATAACGAATGACAGATTCAAAGTTTAACGTCGATAAAAAGGATGAGAATCGACGCTGCGTTTTCTCGCTGTTGCAAACAGTTGGTCAATTATTAGTGACATGAGAAAGACTTTTATTGTACAACACTGACAGAACTGTGACGCGACTTGCGCACGTGTGCGAGTCACGTGGTTAGCGCGTGTATATATATAGTATATTACTGATCGACCGCATGATCATTTTACGTATGAGCTTTGATCCCTGTTTCGTATACACAATGTAATAAGAGAGTATATTTCTCTGATGTAATCAAGAGGTATCGTGTTTGATTGCATACCTGTACAGTCGACAAGAAAAAAATGTTCAAAAATCTGAAAAGAAAAAATTTAATCCTGTTTCGGTCCCCATGTAATCAAAATTGGATTAAAATGTACTCAAAATTTTAATCCATTCCTATTCGTACTTTGAATCCGTTCATGTGTTTCTGAAAATCTCTAAAAAAAATACTGATTTAATATCGAAATTGGGACTACCCTGCAAACACAAAACTAACAGTTATGTAACAACTACGTAACATTTATGTAACAATGTACGATATTATACGCGATACATAAACGTACAAAGAAACGATTACTTCCCAGCAATCGAGATTGGATAGGATTGGATTGAAATTTTCAATTCATTCCCCAGTCAACGAAAAACAATAGAAAGTTAAAAATACGAATTGAAATGAATTCAAGTGAATGAAAATGAATTAAAAAGTGGATTCAATTAATCATTTTCATGCGTTTTAATTTCGTATCATACTTTGATTCCGTACATATGTCTTCAAATGGATTGAATTCCGAAGAAAGGAATCCATCTGTATTCAATTTTACGAACACAAAGAAGGAAACTTTTTTTGGATTGAAATGAATACACTTGGATAGTTTTAAGTCCGTAATATTGAATACAGATGCATTCAATGTTTCGTTTTTAAATAGGAAACTTTTTTTTTGATTGAAATGTATACAATTGGATAGTTTTGTATCCGTAATGTTGAATGCGGATGTATTCAAAGTTTTGTTTTTGAAATACAACTTTTTTTGGATTGAAATGAATACACTTGGATATACTTTTGAATCTGTAATTTTGTATACGGACTCGTTCAATATTTCGTTTTTAAAAAGAAAACTTTTTTGGATTAATATGAATTCAGAAAGTAACCTTTTTATTCGTATGAACGAATAGAATTGTATTTACGTATTAATATGGATTCACCGTTGACCACGGTATGGATTCAGAATTTAATAATTGAATCCAATTCTATACAATTCTATCCAAATGCGATTGGTGGGTTTGGATTATCGAATGATTTAAACTCAAAACTAGAAAACAGAACATTTCTTCGAAAATTATGAAATACGGAAAACGATATAATCAATTCTTCGATTAAATTAACAGAATTTAAAGCTATTCTAATCCGCAACAAATCAATTTTTGTAGTGCGTTAAATACGGTATGGTATTAAGATCGAATGAATTCAATTCTGGTATTATAGGTCGTATAAAATAGTATGAATTCGAATAAGAATCTCGGATAATCAATACGCCACTAGAAAGAAACCGAATGCAAAATATCGATTCCGTATACTTTTTCGTTTATTGGGATTATTTTCGTAAACAGTATTGCAATATTGACATTTTCCTGAAACATTGCTGCAATATTTCTGTGATATTTCTCCCTGCAAACACGGAAAGTAACAGTTATGTAATATTTACGTAATGGTTATATTGTTACATAAATGTTACATAGTTCTTACATAACTGTAACCTTTGTGTTTGCCGGGCTGCAATATTACTGCGATCAAAAATAGGTAGATATATGGGCATATCCCTAGAACCTAGAACTTTTAACTTTCGTGAGGGTGAGTGGTTCAAGACCTTTTATATTAAATTAATTCAAAATAAAAATTAATCAGATTTTTATATTTAAATAATTTTTGTTTATATTTATTATGCACACTAAACAAATTTTTATAAAAAAATTCCTTAAAATAAAGCCTTAATTTATATATAATCAAAATTATCATTTTTCAACTAAATTTTAATATATATACATATTAAAACTTATGATGGATAATAGTAAATGTCTATTCAAACATTATTCTACAGCGTATACACGCGCGTGAACATTTTGCTATCATGTTTAATTGATACGATGAATTGCAAATATAATAAAATAAGTTGTACTGTTATTGACCATTCAAAGGTGTAACATTTAACCGTCTTAGAACTATATACACAGAGGGCAAAATGTTGTTCATGCATCCTTTTACAAAAGTAAAAAGGATCCCAAAATACAGTTAAGGTGGCTCATCGTTTCAAATTGAAATATATTATACTTAAACTATTTTTATTCGCGAAATTTGCGAATGGATTATGGATTTAACTTATTTGCAGGAAAATAAAATTTAGTTTCTCAATTTTATCGGCTTACGGAGAAACTGCCTGCACTTCCCACATAATCGTTAATATCTCTAGTAGGCGAGGAAATGAAGCAATGGACTTCCGATTTTTAGAGCAGTAAGACGGATCTTAATGCGGTTTTTTGCATTCGATTCGTATTGTCGCCCAGAAACTTTGTGACCTAATGTGATTAATTACTTTTTTGAAAATGCATTGTTGCATAAACAATATGCATTTGAAAAGTGCATTTCGAGGATACATTAAATAACAAAATTACAACTCGGTAAATAAGGATCGAAATGACTCCAGTTTTGCTACTCGGGGGTTTTCGAGGTCGCTGAACACGAATATCGCCTCGGCAAAGGCCTCCGGAGCGCCTGGTGCCCAAGGCGGGCCGTGTGAACGTCGTCTCCTGGAATTATAATGACAGTGTAAAAAGTAGGTACAAATTATAAACTACACAATTTGTACCTAAATTTAAATATATTATTCTTAATTATTTATTCATATATTGTAATAAACACGTAGATTGTGGTGTCCATGACCAGAGATTTTTGGACAGCAAGAAGAAGTGACAGATTTTTTTCAGGAATTTTCACTGATCAGACGATTGAGCAAACTCTCATGAGACTATTAAAATTCCAAGGTGGCTTATTTAGAAGAGGTGTTACGGAAAGTGTTGCATATCAATGGATTAGAGGCTTCATTTTTACTAAGGACATTATAGAAGGTATTGAAAAATTTACAAAGTGTTCATTCGATAAAAATTATCAGCACAAGGATTCATCTGATAGTAGAATTAAATTAGATTTGAAATCTTTAAAATTTATTGAAGACTTTTTTGATCAATATGATCCATTTTGTGAGACAAATGAGACTTTAATAAATATTGCTAATGGCATGACTGCAACCGACAAGTGCAACTGTCAGAATGCTTTTGAGGAAAAAATTTTAAAGATTTAAAATTATCTGGATCAAAAATTGTTAAAACGATTGCTTCTTCAAACTCCACAATTACTATTGACAAAAATACAGTAGAAATTGATCCTGGTGTTTTGTTTCATCGAATTTGTGTCATCAAGAAAACAGATGAAGAAATGCATGATTATCTAAAGTGGGAATTATCACCCTTTCCTCAAGCTTACTTCAACGCATACGGAATGTTAAAAAATACAAAATCTGATTTATATTCGCTTTTCCAAAAAGTGAACATTAATGTTCGTGATCCTATACGGACATATTTCGTCATAGATGGAGGTTTTTTGATACATAATGTGAAATCGATTCTAGGTCAGAGTTTTTCACATATAATGGATAATTACATAAAATACATTAACAAAAATTATAGTAGCAATTGCACGGTAGTATTTGATGGGTATGAAAGCCTCACGACCAAAGCAACAGAGAGAAATCGACGAGCAAAACAAAAAGCCTCAGCTGATGTTTTTTTCAACGCAACTATGCAATTAAAAGTAAACCAAGATAATTTTCTACTCAATACAAAGAATAAAATAAATATTATTAAAATGTTGCGAGAAAAACTAAGTGAAGTAGGTATTCATTCAATCCAATGCGTAGCTGATCCAGATCGAACCATCGTTACCACTGCAATAAACATAGCAGAGGATATCAATAAAAAAGTTGTTGTCATCACGGAAGATACTGATGTCGTAGTTCTTGTTGCTGCCCTCACTCCAATCACTTCTGATGTTTTTGTTCTTAAACCTGCTCGGCCAAATAAAGCAGAAGAATTATACTCTTCGAATAGTTTATGTCACCTTCCGTCTGTCTGGGAAAATATTTTATTTCTGCACGCTTTTACAGGCTGCGATACAGTATCTGCAACATTCTATCAAGGAAAAATTAAATTTATCAAAACTTTTGAAAATAATCCTGACCTTGCCGTACATGCACAACAATTTAAATATGTTGGTTTGTCTGTTGAAAATATGCTTGACCATGGCTGTCAATTATTGTTAGCAATGTATAATGCTCCACTAACGTTTAGGAAGCCAAATATACCTCAGGAGTTCAAGCCAACTAATACTCAACTGGTTGAAACGTATAGGTACAGAATGTACTTAATGACAGTAACAAAAAACAAGAAGGTAAACATCGGTAAAATTATACCTACTGTTGATGCATTTAGACAGCATTTAAAAAGAACATATTTGCAAGTTCAGAATTGGTTGCACGGAGAAATTTTAAATCCGACAGATTGGGGCTGGGAAATAGTAGAAAACTGTTTGATTCCTACAAAAATGACACAAAATCCTGGTCCACCATCTATAATGAAATTAATTTTCTGCAGTTGCAAAAAAGATTGCGGTAATTCATGCAGCTGCATAAAGAACGGATTAACATGCAATCTCGCGTGCAAAAATTGTGAAGGCGGCAACTGCACAAACAACAAAAAATACCCAGAAGAAGAAACGTTCTCACTTCAAAATGACGGCACAGAGGAAGAGAGGGAAGAAGAGACTTCACAAATGTAAAATATATTGTAGACCCATTTCATAAATATGAAATAATATATTTATATTAAAAGTTTGTAACATATTTGGAGTTCTCATCAATTATTTCCCAAAACATTGTTTCAATGTATACCTTTTTTATAATATTTTAATATAGGTGCCCCGGAGGCCTTTGCCGAGGCGATATTCGTGTTCAGCGACCTCGAAAACCCCCGACTAGCAAAACTGGAGTCATTTCGATCCTTATTTACCGAGTTGTAATTTTGTTATTTAATGTATCCTCGAAATGCACTTTTCAAATGCATATTGTTTATGCAACAATGCATTTTCAAAAAAGTAATTAATCACATTAGGTCACAAAGTTTCTGGGCGACCATACGAATCGAATGCAAAAAACCGCACTAAGATCCGTCTTACTGCTCTAAAAATCGGAAGTCGGGCCGTTTTTTGTGCTTCATTTCCTCGCCTATAGTGAACCACCAGAAATCTATAAAAACGAAATTTTAGTTGATTTTATTATAACGATTCGAAATGTCCATCGAAATTATGACGTCATTGTCAAATGAAAAAAAAATAAAGTCCAGTTCTGGAGGTCAGACTATGTCTATAATATGTTTTTTGTGTCGTTGAATCCGAATCTGAAGTCCATTTAACTCCATCACGTCATGTTTTTGACACAACCTAAAAGAGAAATCTAAAAATCTACCCTGAAATATGAAAATAAAGAAAAATTCTGGCCTACAAGGCATGTTTACTGGACAGTCCTGGATACTGCTGGAATGTATAGTGAATAGTTCTCCACAATATTGGACTGTACTGAAAGTACTGGAGTATACTGAACAGTATTGGACAGTACTGGACACTATTATAAAATAAAGGAAGATTGGTTATATTTTAAAATAAACTTATAATTCTGAATTGTATCCCCATAACATTAAATAACCATCTTACGCCCCATGTATTGCACAAAAGTTTTGCTCCAAGGCGATGAAAAAAAACGTATTTCGTACCTAATTCAGAGAGACAAAATACATAAAGATAACATAAAAAAAGTCTTGATATCAGACCATCGTATGAGTTAATATCACCGAGATCATGTAAAAATCCAGAAGTTATGGAGTTGAATGTGCTTCAAATTCGATTTCAGCGACCTGAAAAACATAAGGAATACATGGTATGACTTCCAGGCCAGAATTTTTCTTATTTCAATATTTTTTGGGGTCGATTTGTAGATTTTTTGGGGTTATTTAAAAAATCCGATGTGATAGGGTTTCTTTTTTTTTTTTTATTATTTTACGTCGACTTTTGTGAACCCACATGGGACTAAATCGCGACGGGACCTACAGTTTATGAAGGTGAAATCCGAACCACCTGAGCTTTAGCGTTATTAGACACTTATAAACAAATATAGAGGTGTCCCAATGACAGATAGCAGAGGCCGGGATCGAACCAGGGTTTTCTGATTACGAAGCCGATACTCTACCAACTGAGCCACCGCCGCTCGGTGGTAGGGTTAATTGAACGCTGAATCGGATTGACTATTACAATAATTTTTAGCACTACGTACGAGTGGTATTGTGTTTCGATTCTGTTAAAATTGCACGATTCAAGCAGAAATGTTTGAAAGAGCTTCCAGTAGTGTTTATTCCAGTACTATCCAGTATATTCCAGTATTGTCCAGTACTGTTCAGTGTATTCCAGTATTGTTCAGTACAGTACATTCCAGTAGAGTCCAATATTCTCCAGTGCCATCCAGTTCAGTGAAGTCCAGTACTGCTTAGCTGACAGTTCCGTTTACTCAATACAATTCAGGGACTAACTACACAGCACAAGAGACCAACTATACGTATATGATGAACTTCGGATTCGGGTTCAGCTGCCCGAAGAACTAAAAGGAAATATGGTATGCCTTTCAGGTTAGAATTTCCCTTTATTTTGACATTTTGGAGCGAATTTTTAGGATATTTTTAAGGTTATGTCAAAAGACTGACCTGACCAGATCGAATGAACTTCGAATTAAAATTCAGCAACCCCAAAAACATAATGGAAACGTGGTATGCCTTCCAGAACAGAATTTTTCTTTATTTTTATATTTTAGGGTAGATTCTTACATTTCTTTTTGAGGTTATAACGAGAACTTAACATGATGGAGCTGAATAAGCTTCGAATATGGTTATAGCGATCCTAAAAACATAACGCAAACGTGGCGTAGACTTATCAGTGCAACTTATTCCTCATTTGATCATTTTAAGGTCTAATTACAGCATTTTTTTTCAGGTTTTTTGAGGTTATGTCAAAAACCTGTCCTTATGCAATTAAATGGACTTCGGATTCGGACTTTCGTTTTTTTTTTGTCGGGCTGTGTTATCAACAAATATATCGATATAATTGTTATTAATTTAATCTTTTATCAGCGATAATTATTTTAATTTTGCTAATAGTAATTATGCTTCGATATTAGATGTGTGCTCAAGTAAATTTACTTAGAAACTGGTGTTGGCGTGGTGCCTCGCCTCGTTATTTCGCTCGCTCAGAAACTTCGACCCCTGTGGCAAGTCGGTAATTCATTCAAAACTTATTCAAGTATTAACGTCTAAAAATGTCCGCGTGTAAAGTACTTTATGTGTAAGGAAATTAAGCTCAAAGATGTCGGCTTGTAGAGATTTTACGTATAGATATTTCCACCTATAGAGATTTTAACGTTACCTCGCCCTTATAAATCCTTAAAATGAATGTCTACCAAAATTGAAGTAAATTCAGTAAATTTTGAAAAATCTTATTGTTCTAACCCGCCATTTATTATGAACATTTACATGAAACGCCCATGACAACACTTCCTTATGGATTCTTAATTTCCTACACGTTATTACATATACAAATATATCGAATAGTAAATTCAGTAGGTGACGTACAATCGGCATTACCTTCAAGTATTGCTCATAACTTTCTTTCCGCATATGATATATTTTAATTTATGTGAAGTAAACAAGTATATATAATAATATTGTTGACCTCGCTGTCGGACCCGTTGAAAATCGTCTTACTGCATCTACCATGGAAATTTACTGGGCATATCTCCAGAACTTTTAAACTTTAACATGACATACGTTATGATACCTTAAAAATCATAAAAATAAATATGTAACATCATATTTTGGCAGATTATATTGCCTCTTATGTGTCCCTAATGAGTGTTCATCATGGAGGAGTCGAATTTGACAATTCCTTGTGCTCGACAATTATGTTTTTTTTTTTCAACTTTCACAATAATTCTTTTTTAACGAAGCTTTGTGTGCTTTCATGCTCACAGTAGTTGAGATTATATGGAAGTGAAAAATCACGACAACAAGGATGTGCCTTTTGTCAAAATGAAAGGAGGAACACTCAGAGTTGCGAGATAACTTTTTTAAAATTGAACTTTTTCGTAATTCGGCTGCTGTAACTTTTGTAACGACATATTAAATGTGACTATATTAATATCCCGGGAAAAAATGGATTATATATAATTATATATAAATTGAGATGCAATTATATATAATAATATATAATTATATATGTTTATATACAATTTTTGATACAATTAGATCCAATTATATATAATTATATATAATTATATATGGATTTTGGCCGTATATAATCATATATAATCGGATATAAACATATATAATTATATATTAGCATATATAATTGTATATAATTGACGGCTTTGTATATAATTATATACGGCCAAAATCCATATATAATTATATATAATTATATATAATTGGATCTAATTGTATCAAAAATTGTATATAATTATATATAATCCATTTTTTCCCGGGATCTTGTTATTCCGTGAATAATAAGGAGTGGTTTAAGCACCGGCAGAAACGTGTGTCGCATGTACTTCACAAGTTTAGAGCCCTCAAATATGGTAATTTGAAACGCGATTTGTCAGAAAAATGTACATAATTTATTGGCACATGCTCAATTTAGCTTTTAAACGCTTAAAAGTTATTGTGAACACTTCTTTTATAATAGAAGAGTATAGAAAATTTGTTAACTGCATTCCTGATCTAGACGCCATAAAACACAACTGATAATATGACTTGCGAATGTCATGAATTTCAACGTAGACCTCCTATTTCAATGTAATGTGCAATAAATATAGTATTATTTTGAATTGTTTAATTTTAAATATATGTAACCATTTATAATAGATGCCATCACTATTATAACTATTGGGTCTTTGACCCGTATATCTAAATAAATAAATGTAACTTGTAATGAATGTTTATTTATTTTCATTTGTTTTCCAATTTGGATCACCGTAATAAAGAAGTGTAAATACTCTATTTCTAAATCATATTTTATGCGCTGATCCGAGATGTTTAAAAAATTCTCCATGTGAACATTTTGCCATGTCTGAAAAAGGGTGGAATGCGGGACTACAAAAAATTATTGTTTCGGAGAAAAAAAAGCAGTTGAATGAAGGAAGAGTCGTATTCGATTAAAAAACCTGAAGGTGTTACTTGTTATGAGTTACAAAAAGACAACATTAATCGTAGAGAAACTTGGTCCATGCAGAGTTTTAATCTGCTATAATTGCTTTTCATTACTTTATTATTTTTATATTACTCAAATGTCTCTAATATATTTATTAAATGAATTAATATGTAATATATATATAGTAAGTATCCTTTATAAACAAGCAAGAAATTCGTTTTTGTATAAGACTTTAAAAATAAAAAATAAAATATAAATTTCATCGATACTGAAAATAACCAAATTAATTTTAAGCATGTGTCTTTAAAAATAAACAGCAACATTCATATGTACCTCAAAGTTTAAAAGTTCCAGAGATATGCCCATATACAGGGTCATCGAAAAGTATCGGACCCCCCTAATATCTTCAGTTAGAATGCACTTAGGAGAAAATGTCCAATAGCAAAGTTGTATGGTTTCAAGCGGGGAGTAAGATGATGACCTTGACTTTGACCTTGACCATGTCCTTCAAGGTCATTTCAAGGTCAATCTTATTTTTTTTAAATAGAACCTCCTACATTTTATTGCATATTCTTATAGCTTATCTCGAGAGCTTTCCAAAACACTATAATAAAATATTTTTTTATTAAGTACTTTTTGAGTTATAAAGGTTTGAAGTTAACAATTTGTTAAGTGGTGTGCGAGTCCGACCAGTTAAGGCAAGAGTATTAAGGTTATGATTATTGAAAACTAAATAATATTTTAGAAGATATTCTACATTTTGTATCAAAAAATTGTTAACTTCAAACCTTTATAACTCAAAAAGTACTTAATAAAAAAATATTATTATAGTGTTTTGGAAAGCTCTCGAGATAAGCTATAAGAATATGCAATAAAATGTAGGGGGTTCTATTTGAAAAAATAAGATTGACCTTGAAATGACCTTGAAGGACATGGTCAAGGTCAAAGTCAAGGTCATCATCTTACTCCCCGCTTGAAACCATACAACTTTGCTATTGGACATTTTCTCCTAAGTGCATTCTAACTGAAGATATTAGGGGGGTCCGATACTTTTCGATGACCCTGTATAATACATTAGCAAACATTACACGAATTTAATCCATTTAGTCCAGAAAGTAAACAGTTTGGAAATAGCTTTCTTTGCGGTAACGTTTGATCAAAATCTTGTTGATAAGAAATTGAAATAAACCAAGACCAACTGGGTTTAGAAACAGGAGATCCGAAGTTATCGATCTAGGCTTATCTTTGTTTTTACCGACGTTGGGTGAAAAGTTACAGAGCAGAAAATCATTTGCAAATTAATGCTTGTGGACCTTACAATTCTAATAATTCTAACATCGTTAACCAAATCTTTTGAGAAGAAAACTATTAAGATTTATATAGACTTATATAATGATTATATATTTACAATTCATTTTAAATGAAGCTTAGATAATTGATGTACGATATTGTTGGGTGTTTGTATAGAATATTTCATAAAAATTGCAAATGGAGAACTTTAAACAGACTTGTAGATTGAATTAATAATTGTTATTATATTATTATATCCGTTATTTCAATATCATAATGTATTTTTAAACATTTTTGAAAATATTCTGCAGGTTAAATTAGAGGATCTTTTGTTATGTCCATTTTTATTATGATTACTCTATTAAATTGCAATGTTAAACTTAAGTTAAAGATGCATTCCTGAATTCTATAGAAGTAATATTATATTATCAGGCATTCTTTCACGATTAGTGCACCACTAACGTATAGTGTGAACAAAAAAAAAAGAGTTGGCAGGCCCAACAAATAAATAGTTAGGTTTAAAATCAAGAGTAAGTTACAAATTAGTTTGTAAGCCTAACTACTAATTTGTTGCATTGATAGTAAGCAGTAATTATTTTAATAGAACTAATCTTAATGATTAATTTAATGGTTATCTTAGATTATTTGCACGTTGATATCTTATATATTTTCAATGAACAGTAAAATTCTTATCGGTGTTTTATATAAATATTCTATAACAAAGTATGTGCAATTATGTTAATTATAACACGTGCGTCGGCCGAAACCGTGAGTCGTGACTTATCAGGTTTTCGCATCCCCACTTCTGTTTTCATGAAATATCGCTTGCCAACCACAAGATAAGATGAAAGAAAATACCTCAAAATTGTGTAGATTTTTTTTGTGTAAATATTTTTATTGCCCGCAAATAACAGAAGTTATAAAATATTAAATATATACCGCATCTTCGTCAAAACAAATAGATCAATGACCAGATACAAAAATAAACCACTGGCTTCGTCCCTGCAGCATTTGGCTCAAGTATTCATCGATTGATCAGGGTTCATTTTTTACAGAGAATTTGATGCTGTATATTTTTTATTATAAACAATTTTTTGATGATTTGTATTTTTGATAATAATTATAGCATGTTCCGAGAAGAGACGTTTTGTATTTAATTATGTTTATTTGTTGATTATTTCACTTAATTTTTTGTATTAAGGCACATTCATGTCGTCAATGATATTAAATAAATAATAATAAACCAAAAACCGAAAAGCTCTGCTTGGAACATGCAATCCCATTCCAAAATCACTGTATCGTTTTAACTCTTATGCTAGAGCATACTGGACACGTGAAGTTAATTATTTTTAAGTTCATTTGCCTTGTATGGATTCTAAACCATATGACTTTTTTTTATACAAAATTTTATGCTCTATCTTTTGTCTTTAAAGCATTTTCTTGCGTAATTCGTATTTTTTATAAGACGCACAAAAAATGCACTTTTTCAGCGTTTTTTTCTTTGACCTCCCCATAATCTAATATGGATCGACTTAAAAAACTAATCACATCTCCGTTAATCCATGCCAAGCTCAAAAAGAGGTTTCTTTCAAATTGTTCTTATCGTTCTCGAAATATTGCGAAATAAAAAAAATGAGACGTATGCACGTACAAGATCGCGGATACCAATATTTTATTACATTTTTTAGTACTTTAAAGTATGAAACGTCGAAATTTTATGAAAAACTACGGATTAACTTTTTTTACCGAGGACGACCAAATTCAATACTTTGTCCAGACCTACTACAGCCTTCTTCAGAAAAATAAAACACCAAAATAGCGTCAAGTAAAACATTTTTCTGGCTAAGATGTCTTTGTTTTCGCAAAAGATATGTCTGCAAAGTCAACAAACTCACCGAATAACCAGCTACGTACATTATATAATAGTATAATATAAAATAGCGATTGCAAAATAAAGTGGTAGAAATAAATTATGTGATGGGTTTGTTGGCTGTTCCAAGAACGTTTACATCGGGGAAAAATGCAGAATCATTCCAATAAAGCTGCTCCGATAAAAGAAACGAGTATAAGTCTCATCAATTTACAACTTTAAGTGAAACTGCTGTTAATTTTTTATTTATAAAAGATTTTTCAAAAACACTTTTTCGATGACTTGTATTTTATAACGTAAAAGAGTAAAAGTAATGATTATTTTTGTTTGCAATAAAAAAGTAGATATTTCTCTACACATATTTTGAAAATGTCTTTAAATTATTTTCGAGCAATCTATTCCCTGAATATTATAACTTGTGATATAATATAACTCTAGGATAAAGCTCAAATATAAATGAATGTCTATATGTATTTGTAATTAAAATTAATTATGTGCTTTATTACACTGTGTCTACTCTTTAAATTCCTCGTAGTGAGATTTTTAAAGGAAGGATTGCATTCATGTCTTTATTTATCAAAGCCTTCGACGGTTCTGTTGGAATTTCAACTCAGATGGAAAAATCGTGTTGTGGACTTTTGCATGAGTCGATGGAGATTTTGCTCTTTCCTGATTTGGCATATCTCCGTCTTGAAATGTTCAAATACCAGATGCAATTATTCAAAGAAATGTACGAAATGTGTTTGACGGTATCACTATAAAGAATAGTACAAAATACTAGTAAAAACAGTAATATATAAAAAAAAATATGCACATACTTGCAGAATACAACCTGAAACATTTTTGTAATTGAGAATTTGGAATTGTATGATCCAAATGAAGGAGTATTATCAACATTAAGGTGTGGCTGTAAGTGCCCTTGGTAGTTTGTACAACACGTATAAAATTGTCCATCTCTAAAGTTGAGGGATGCTAGAGTATTAAAGGCCAATGACGACAGTGAGAAAGCACTCTTGTAGAGCATAAATTGAGCCACTTTATTGAAAGAGTGAATTCTCAGACCTATTGAGACGTAACTCACTCTGTATGGAGAGAAAATTCACCATGAAAAATATAACTACGTCGACACAGAAACTATACTGAAACGATATTTTTTAATACGACGGGCTTCATGTAACTCGAGCCAGAAGGTATCGCCCTAGGGTGCGAAATCGCGTTGCGCGCCCGGAGTGCAAAAATGTTATTTATTACTATTTTGGCTAACATATGGTAATGCTCAAAGTTTTGAAAATACTCATTTTCACTTTTTACATACTTAAGGAACCCCCTTCGTCACTCTCCTTGTTTCATACCTAAGTATAAAATAAACTTTTCCTTCTAACCGTTTGCGTCAAGATGGGTCTCTTAAAGACCCACTTACATTTTACCAGTTTTCTATTTTTTAAATTGATTTTTTATCAATAAATATATCATTTTTTGTTTCTATACGGTTGTCTAGACATAAGCAAGTGTAAAAAACAGTTGAATAGTTGTTAATTGTAAATAACAATACTATTGTTAATTAACAAATAGTTAAAAATGGTACTATTTTCAGAAAGAATGCATTCTTTCCTCGTAGATTAAGAGATTCAAGACGCCAATTTTTTTATGTACTTAGTACATTCAATACTAATAACAAAAATTATTTCAGAATTTTTCGCCATATTTTTTTTAATAAATTAAATTTTATTCTTACAAAACGTAAAAATTAATTTTTTTACAAAATTCAAAAGAAATATTAAATGAAAATTAATGAAACAATACATGGATTTCTTTTATAATAACTGTACTGATATGCGTAATAAAATTTTGTAAATTCAAGATGGCGAATCCAATATGGCGGACGAAATTTTAAAAACTCAGTGCAATTGCCCTAAAACTTGTTACTCTGAGGTATTCGGAGTCGCTGATTACAAATCTAAAATCCATTTTAAAAAATTCAAATCGGCGGATCCAATATGGCGGACGAATTTCTAAAAATCGAATGAAATTCGCTTATAACTCGTGAGTTTTCGGGGTCTCTGGTTACGAATATGACGTCAGATTTTCAACAATCAAAATGGCGGAGGGATTTTTGTGATTGTTGGATTTTTATCTTAGTGTTCATATGATCGCTGGTTGTAAATTTTAAAGTTAATTTTTTGGATTTAAAAATTAATCCAATAATGTGACATTAATTTTAATATAAGATTTAAATATAAGATTTTACTACATTGTATTTTAAAAATGTTTACTATTGTGACAAAATCTAAAATAAAGAATTACAATTTATAGATTGTTCATTATTATATAAGCACCTTGCTGCAGGAACCAGACATAGCCCAGAAAAGAAATGGGGATTTTCAAGCGAATCAGATAATTTTTTGAAAAAGTCGTCCGCCATATTAGATCCGCTAATTTAAATTTTTGATAACGAATTTCAAATGCGTAACCAGCGACCCCGAAAACCCTTTGGTGTACAATGATCTTTAAATTTTGTTGAACAGAAAAATATGTGACTGAAAGAGCTAAACCGTATAAAATAAAGTAAGCATTTAAGAGGCTACCAAACAGCGATTTTCCAAACTGGAAATAAACTAACCAACGGAATTATTATGTGATTGAAACAAAACAAAATTCATATTGAACAAACGGGATAAAGTCTATGTTTCTAATAATTTTTTGAAAGCCGTAATCTTTGTCATTTTAATTATTTCTTGTAAAAAATGTGTAAAGCTATAATTTTATTTTCCTTAAATAAAATGCAATTGTTCTAATTTTTCGATTATTATCTCGACTATTAATAAAAAAATTATTATCTCACACGTTACAAAAAATACATAATATTTTGATACTCAGATATCATTTAAAGAAAACGCATACACGAAATAACAGTTTTTAAACATTATTGGAAAAGAAAACTTATTTTCCCTTTCGAATTTTTAACAGCATAATAAACAGTTTAATAGACCAAATGTTTAAGTATAATAGGACGATGTTAATGGGATGATAGAAGAGAATATTTGGTCGTCTTGATGCAGATATGTTGTAATGAGAATTGCATAAAAATGATACCATTTATTATTCGGAGTGTCTATATCTACGTACGGTTTCTTATATCATGAATGAGTGGAAGGGAGACGGATGCAATGCAGGTTTACATGTTTGGTTATGTTAGGATAGCTTTTGCAGTGAGTGTGGGGGACGGCAGTCCCCCATAAAGCACCCCTATTTTGGGGGAAAGCATTTTATTGCAAAATCCAAGATTATACAAAATTAATTTATACGTGGATTTAGACAGCCTTTATTATTTCTTCATACTTCGAATATGGCTGCAAAATGTGTAGTGTATTAACTGTTTCGAAATAATTCCGAATGTATTACAGTCCTCATTTGCTGGGCACACTGCAATTGGACTCTAACACTTTAGCCGCGTAGAATTTATTTTTGTCCGCCAGGTTTAAATAAGATTTGACCCATATAAAAATCGATAAAAATAAAGTTTTGCATTAGTACTTCGGATGGAAATACTCTTTACCAAGGAGTAGCAAATATTATTATTGTTAATGAATATTTGCCACATGCAATTTTTATCCATCATGACCTAGCACATTACCTACATTTATTTTTTTCATAAGATCCCGTAAAATAATATATTTTTATATTTTATACCTACATTTTGCAGATTTATTCGTGGAAGCGTTTAATCGAAAGCAGGTTATAAAGTGAAAATGAAAGTTTAAAAGGGGGGGGGGCGAAGAATTTGTCTTTTTAAAACCATAACACATTCATTACGTACACCTATGCATCTATTTAGTGGCTAAAAAAATGTACTTTAAGCCCACTATGACAAAAAATATTTTTTTTCTAATAAAAAATTGGTTAATTTTTGTAGCAAAATTTTTATTATTTCTGTTCATGTGGATGAATTTTTGTGATCTAAAAAAAATTAGTTAGGAAAATTAAAAGTATACGTCACAAACATCGTCACGACGTCCATCACATATTTATTTAATATATAATATTGTTTATAAGGCGAAAACGTTTTTAAAGTCATAAAGTTTTCATAAAAAAGTTTAAACGCGCATTTTTCTCAAAATTTCTTTCTTCCACGCTATCAGAAACCATTCGTTCAATTAATTAATAAAATACTATCTCCTACATCTCTTGAACACCATAGGCCTATTTCAGGTCTGTGTATCTTCTCCAAAATGTTGAAAAGTCTAGTTAGTGATAACTTGATTAATTATCTAAAATTAATCAACATTTTGGATCCAGGACGACAATCTGGTTTTCGTCGAGACAGCAGTACTCAAACAGCACTCACATTAGTGACTGATTATATATACGTGATTAGTGACAATACTCATATTATTTGATATATCCAATATCCTACTGCATACTAGACATATGATCTATGCAGATGATCCCCAAATTATGTGCCACAATAAGGTTTTTTTCTGTTACAGCGGTATAAAAATATGCCAGCGATTCGGGGTTGACTTTAAACCTTGCCAAAACGAAATCAATTTTATTAGGAACCTCAGGAACCTTACGTGGCATCGACATTTTGGAACTTCCTATAATTAAAATAGGTGCGCATATGGTATCCATTGTTAATGAGATAGTAAATCTGGGATCATGTACAGACACAACATTGACATGGGATGCACAAATAAAGCAGATTTCGAGGGGGTGAATTTTATCCTGCACCATCTGCATGCAATAAGACACCTAGTTATTTCTTTGATTTTTCTTCAACTCGATTATTGCTGTGTCGCCTATAGTGACATTTCACGAAATCGAAAGGACAAATGTCAGCGTCCTCTAAACCAATGTATTCGTTTCATTTTCAATCTCCAAAGAGACTGCCATGTTATGCCTTATCGTAGAAAGGTTGGGTGGCTCCCTATGAAGTATAGACAGTTATATTTTATGGGGTGCTTACCTATAACATCCTTACTAATGGAGCACCACAATACCTTTTCATTCTATTTATATATCGCCAATCGACAAAACGACGTACAACAAGGGTTACGCAGGGGGACCTCTTGGTTCCCTTCTCAAAGTCTCAATTATTATAGTCAAAGTCGTTCATACTTGTGGCAGCCAGACTTTGGAACTCCATTCCATTCATTAATTTATTATGTCATATAAACGTTTTCTGATAGATCTTTTTTGCATGCAGATCATTAACTATTGTTTAATTCCCATCTGCCATTTTCACAAATGACAACCATTTTTCCTGTCTTATAGGGGTTTCGATTTGAAACAATAAACTTGACTTTGGAATAACCTTCAAGGTCAAATTCAATGGTACCGTTAAATAGCCAGAGAAAAATCCTTCAACTTTTGTCTGAAACATTTTCCCCGAAATGCACTCCCGCTGAGATATTTAGGCGTTTCCATACTTTTGGATCACCCTGTATAATACCATAAATATATCAATCCATATTTTAGATTATATTTAATGATAAATTTTGTAATGAGGTTAAACAATTAAAATATCCGACTATTTAAAAATAGAGACTGATTTATTAACAAAATATCAACACAGCCTGCGTTATAGATAAATGTTAATATTTTACACAACGACATTAAAGTTGTTGTTCATTTTTGTATTGGAAATTACATCACGTTCCTATATATAATAATTTTTTTAAAGCGGAAGAATATGAATACCTTATAGTAGACATTTTAGAGTTTCACTTAGGGCACTGGCATTTATTAAAAGTAGGGTTCTGTTCAGAGCCCTAAATGTAACGCTAAAATTTCTACTGAGATGTGTATTAAAATGTCTTATATTCGAATATTTTATTTCGACGTTGGGCACAACTCCCAAAGTGTCTCCAAGGTACTTCCAGGAAGTGGCTCTTCGGTTGCAAGACCCAAATAATTGGACATCACTGGTTTTCTCTGATTTGATCCACCAGCCGCAAAGTACATCGCAAAAACATTGGAAATTTCATTTTCACTTTCATCGAATTCTGAAATAGATTCGTCCTTGACTTCGGGTTCACATGTTGAAGCCTTGAAATACATGTACGATATACAATACTATTTTTATCTGAAATTGTTAAATGTTTTAATTTAAAATGATTAATTATTTACCTGATATTCCACGGTATATTCTACTCCAAATATCGGAGATTTATGGTAGGCTGCGAATAAAGAGATTATTTGCTTATGAACGATTTGAAGCTTCTCCAGTGGATCTATTCGGAAACCTAAAATAAAC
The DNA here is from genome assembly GCA_030407085.1 of Trichopria drosophilae. NCBI lineage: Eukaryota > Metazoa > Arthropoda > Insecta > Hymenoptera > Diapriidae > Trichopria > Trichopria drosophilae. The sequence goes on along the minus strand of CM059582.1, from coordinate 172,633,692 downwards.
GATCCTGAAGATTCAGAGCTTGTTACAACCAAAGTTCGGCCAAATTTGGAATTCCTGATACTAACCTGTAGGAAGAAAAGTATTTATTTTAGACTGTGCACTATTTAAGAATGTCATTGCTGAAATTGAACCAAACCAGTTTAAAGAGTTGTATCATCCTCATTTATATTATAAAAAGTAAAGGATCGATTTAAAAGTTAATATTATAAGTATTATAAATATTTTGTTTTTAATAAAAATATATCCGACATGAACATAAACATATAGGACGTTTCACGTCAAACGGACAAAAGCTCTGCCCAAAATATTAATCGATGGATTTTAATGATCTTGGGCTTAAAATGCTCCTTATTGACACCCTTTACGGGGCAAAGTGGCCTTTTGGAAAATTTCATAATTGCGGCTCAAAATGGAGGCCGGAAACCAAACAGAAATTGAGGATTCGAGGCAAAAAGCTTGTGGGAAAGAAAATTGGTGTCCTATTCGATTGGTTTTGAGCTCAAAGTGTTGGTTTCTGACGTCTTCAACAAGTTGACAAGATAGATTGATGAAATCCAAGATGGCAGGTTCAAGATGGCCGACCGAAAAGTGAAAAATTATCCGATCTTGCTGAAACTGGGTACTCGGGGATTTTCGGGGTCGCTGATTACGAATCTGGTCACATACTTCAACATTTAAAATTCAGACTACACAGAGTATCGAATTTTATCTTGATCAAGTAAATTGTCTCATTTCCGTCGGCTATCTTGGATGAGCCATTTTCAATTTTCAAAATCTTGTTTCAGATTCGCAATCAACGATCCCAAAACCCTCCCGAATAACAATTTTCAGCTGTTTTCCGCGTACAGAAAAATGTATGCCGCAAAGGGTTAATATTCTGTTGGCGCGGGAGGCTCCCGCTCTTAAAGTTTGGCTGGTCCACTTCACTCGCGAGAAATGGACAGGGTGCGATGAGCACAATACTATGTTTTTAGACGTAAATTGATCAAGTTAGAACAGTTTTATCTTTTTGGTCGAATGTTCAATGAAAACGTGGATTTCAGGCGCCATATTTTATGCGCTATATTGGATTTATCTAGACCAAGGCCAGAAGTTTTTTGATGGCGCTTGACCAGACGAATATTTTGAGCCCTTAAACGTCTTGATTGGTTAATTCAAATTTTGGGCACACTGATTATCCAGTTGACATGACACGTCCCACATATATGTTTAAATTTAAATATAATTCTTACATTTGCAATGGCGAGATAGGGCAAAGACACGTTGAACTGGTGATTTATGTCTGCGTACCAAACAAGCCTGCTGTTAGTAACAATAAACGTCCCGACGTTACCCTTTTGAAAGATATTAAAATATCAAACATTTTATTTATTTTTTTTTCCATTTAGTTATTAAAACAAAAATATGTATTTCCATCCGTTACATAATATACAGAATACATTCATACCTGTTCGGAGGAGAGATTCCATACACCTTGGTATGTGTCGTACACAGTTTCTCGTGGAAGAAGAATCAGTCTATTCTCGTGAATAATTCCGGCCCTAAGTTTAAGTTCTCTGTACATTCTTGATGAAATGTAGGCTTTATACACCCCCATCACAGAGGTATAATGGCGTGTGCTCCGAGCGTCCAAATTACTGAAAATAAACTCGTAATGGGTGTTGCGATAGGACGTCATAATGTGCAAGGCTTGTGTTGTGCCTCTGAATATCTGTGAATATTGATACAAATGTGGATCAGTGCATTACGTGTACCAATAAGTGTGAAATTAGATTATTTTTAATGTATGTTATACGTACAGTATTGACGACTTTTGTAGTTGCCGAAACAAAGTTGTTGTAACCAATACCTATAAAAATAGTTAATTTTGCAATTAAGACTGCTTAAATGTTAGTACTAGACGGGAGAATAGTTTCTTTTATTTCGTGCTTATTAGGGCGGTCCAAAAATTTTTTTTATTTTTCTTAAGCGCTACACCGTTAATTTCTTGTATATGATGAAAAAAATGTTTCCTGATTGTTTCAGATTTTTTAAACAATTTCTAGAGGTCGCTATTATCCCACAAAGGTCTGAAATCCGTTGTGTTCTAAGAAACAAAACATTAATTCCGACGTCTGATGTTAAAAACATTTCAGCATGACGTAAAGTAGTGTTTCAAGCCTGCTCTTTCAGAATCTGTAATAATAATTGGAATACCTTTAATAATAAAAAGATATAGCTACTTTTTTACCAAAAAATGAGATTTTTTAAACATTGTTCACCACAAATTATTTTTTTAGTCATCATACATTATCAGGGTATGTGTGAATGCTTCAAATATCCCTACTGCGAGTGTTATAAAAAGTCAAGCACCTAAAAATGTTGTGTGATACTCATTATTATGGAATTTGATACTATACTTTATCATATCTTGATGAAACTGATTACATTAACAAATTTCAAAATGGCAGATGTAACATTGCAAAGAAATGACTAGTCGATGCATTTTTATGTCGCTGATTGCAAATCTATCTCAGATTTTCAAAACTTAAAATGGCGGATTTATCATGCCAAACCGAAAGTATCAAGTTTATAAAATTACCCAGAAATGATTCATCGAGAGTTTTCGGGATTTCTGGATGTGAATAGTTAAGAAAATTCGCCTATTATAGTAAAAATGCCAGTCGAAATTTTAACATTATATTTAAAACTTGTATATAAGAGTGGTATAATGTTTTCACTTTCTGACAGCGGAAGCTTTGTTTTGTAGTTTTAAAATATGTTCGATTTGACAAAGAATTGTTCACATACAGGTCAAAACTAATGTTTAATATATTTCTATATAAACTGAATAAATTAATTTCGTGTACACCTGAGCGGAGTTTTATTAATGTTCTTTATGTAAAGTTCTTAAAAACTCTTAAGAAATGTAGTTTCTTTTTTCCAAAAATTGTCTCATTGAAGACAATATTGCGAAGTTAACAAAATATTTTGAGACCTAATAACAGAAAGTATGAGACTTACTGGAAATTAATTACCATCAAATAAGGAAATCTTTATGTGCCAACATTTGCGGTTGAAAAAAACGACCCAAGAGAGTACAAGGTAGGTTAGTTACATTATTAAAAATTCACTTAGATTTAGGCCTTTTTTTAAACAATTAATTATTTAGAAAATATGCGAAATGCCTTCTTTTACTTTTTAAATGTGGACCCAACACTTTGCAATAATCGAGAAGATTACAAGGATGCCTTGATGGTCGTTTAAAATTTAACAGTAGTCAATGACAACGATGAACAAACAGTTGCTCGTATTCAAGACTTGAATCGAATAACTAAAGATGAAAAGCAACTACAATATTTATTACAAGTTATTCAGGATCATAGAGAACAATATCCTAGTTTTAATAAGGCTTCTTTATAAAGTGTATGATATTGTAGTTGTACAGCTTTATAAAAAAAACCTTCTATTAATAATCATTAAAGATGTATTATTTTTAAAAATAATAATTTATATGTCATATTCCACTTTTACTTAAAACTCAACATTTCTAGCTCGCCATGTTAGATCTGCCATTTTGAAATTTCTTACTGTGGTGTCAGGTTTACAATAAGTAATTACTAAACCCTTAGAGTAATCATTTTCATCAAGATATGATAAAGTATAGTATCAAATTCCATAATATTGAGTATTACACAACATTTTTAGATGCTTGGCAGCCATTTTAATGCCCGCCGTGATGAATTTTAAAATCGGTAAATATACTTCTTTGTAACTTACTACTCGCAGTAGGGATATTTGAAGCATTCATACATACCCTGATAATGTATGATGACTAAAAAAATCATTTGTGTTGAACAAATGTTTAAAAAATCTCATTTTTTGGTAAAAAAGTATCTATATCTATTTTCCCGTTAAAGTTATTCCAATTGTTATTACAGACTCTGAAAGAGCAGGGTTGAAACATTATTTTACGTCATGCTGAAATGTTTTTAACATCAGACGTCGGATTTAATATTTTCTTTTTTAGAACATAACGGATTTCATACCATTGTGCGACAATAGCGACCTCCAGGAATTGTTTAAAAAATCTTAAATAATTAGGAAACATTTTTGTTATCATATACGAGAAATTAACGGAGTAGCACTTGAAAAAAAATTGAAAACGAAATTTGTTGGACCGCCCTAGTGCTTATGTTTACGTAGTTCGATATAATCATAGCTCTGCCCTAAATTTTTTAAATGTACAGATTTTTACTAAATCTGAATATTTTCAGTAAATTTGTCCGCCACATTGAATCTTCTCGAAAATGTTATGTGATGGGGTATTTTTAATCCCCCCCGCGTGAAAATGAAAAAGACTAGAAGATCTCAAAAAGAGCTTTCTTAAAAATGTCCGTATTCAAGATGTATTTGAGCACATTTTAAGACTTTCAAACTACCGTTTGTTAAAATCTTAAATAGATCTTAAAAAAAAATTTGTACGATTGTTTTTATGTCTTTTTAAGAGCTGTTCAAGATTTGTTTTTTACAACACGATTTTAAGAAAACGTGATTTTAATCGTCTTCTCGAGATCTTTTTAAGATCTTTTTGAGACTCATTGAGATCTTTTTGAGGACTTTTTGAGACCCTTGTGAGATCTTTTTGAGGTCTTTTTGTGGTCTCTTTAAGATCTTCTTATAATATTTTTAATCCTTTTTGGATATGAAGAAAAATATTTCAAGTATAATATTCAATTCTATTATTTGTGAAAATTTGTAAATAGTATATTATGCTTCACTCATTGCACGAGTTCCATAAAATGGCTCCATTTGCATGCGTGAAGAAGCCAAATCTGTGTGGTTGAAGTAAAGAAATTACTTCACGCACGAAATTTCTACTTCACGCGTGGAAAAGCCGCGCATAAAGATAATTTTATATTTACTTGCTAATGGTGGGCTGTCTAAAGTTAACATTATATTGCAAGGTGAATATTTGCAAAAGGAGTCGAGGACGAGAGCACATATTACAGAAGTTCTTTCCCAAGCATATAATGGATATCTTATGTAATGAAGGCAGAATAACGAAATCTTGTTACATTATGTTGTTAATCTCGCTATTATTATGCATTGGAAAATAGGAGTCGATAAACGTGCGCAAAAAGACCTCAAAAAGATGTTGAAAAGATGTTGAAAAGATGTTGAAAAGATCTGAAAAAGATTTCGAAAAAAAGTCTCAAAAAGATCTCAAAAATCCTCAAAAAGATCTCAGTAAGTCTCAAAAAGACCTTAAAAAGATCTGAAGAACATGATTAAAACTATGTTTTCTTAAAATCATTTTGTAAAAAAAAAATAACAAAAAGCTCTTAAAAAGATCTCAAAAAGTAGTACAAATTTTTCTTAAAGATCTCGTAAAGGTCTTAAAAAGATTTTGATAAACTGAAAGTTTGAAAGTCTTAAGATGTACTCAAATACATCTTAAAAATGTCCATTTTTAAGAAAGATCTTTATGAGATTTTTAAAAATATTTTCATTTTTACGCGGGCCGATTCGTCTTCAACACAAAATTTATCATGCAGAGCAGTGTAATTGAACGCTTAGGAGGTTCTTTTTGTATGATTACTATATTCCGAGTAAGTAAACAAAATATAAAAAGTAATTTGTCGTCATTCGATGATATTCTTATATTCTTCACCATCTGACAAGTGAATATTAATTATCAGGCATATGGGTATGCCTCTGGAACTTTTAATATTTCAATTCAGAGCAAAATAAATGTTTAGTGCACCCTAACTAAACTTATTCTCTTATGTTTATATATCTACAAAAGTAAGAGAAATGCGATGCCACTCATTTTTTGTTAATTAAAAACGTTATTCCTTGAAAAGTGAAATATATTTAGAACTTGTAAATAGCAGGACATTAAAAAAATCTGTTCGGATCTGGGGGTCACACAGTGCTTACTAAATGTTTTTGAGGTTGCTACGAATCCGAGGTCCGTCCAATCTCATCATATCAAGATTTTAAGTGTACATTTTTTAAAAAAGATGAATTGATATGCAAAATGCTCCGTTATGGGTTATTTCGGGCAGCTAATTATCCTAATAGCACACTTTATTTCATCCATATTCCCAGAATATTCCAAAGTAATATTCCATCCATATTCCAGGAATATTGAAATGTCCAACGTTCGGAATATTCCAAAGGAATTGAAAATAAAACATTGAAATATTCTGCGTCATAAATATTATTAAGTATTACATTGAACATTTTAATCACATATTTTAAAAACTCTATCAAGTAATGTAGAGGGAATAATAATGCGAAATAAATTAATATTATTTTTTATGATGATTTCAGAACATTTCAATGAGGTGTCACAATTTTTAAATGATTTCACGAAAACTGCCGAGTAAAAAAGATAAGTAAGAATATGATCAAATTTGACTTGATAATTGAGACTTTTCGGATCTACTTGGATGATTTATAATCAACAAAGATGAACTTTGATGTGACAAAAATATAAAACCTGATTCAAATCTAAATTTAAATAATTTGATCCATAATGATTATAATAAAGCATTGATTTAGACAAGATTTAAATCGGATTTCATATTTCCAATAGATCAAATTAATTTGATTAAAGTCGGTTAAGGTAGATTCGAAATAATCTGAATGAAATTAAATTTAATCTCGAGATTCATTCATTTCCTATTGTTATTTCGTCTATATTATTTGATAGTTTTTTTGAATATTCTAACAAAATTTATGTTGTTTATAATATTTCTAAATTATAATATTCCAAATGAATATTCCAAACTATTAACTATTCCTGGAATATGGATAGAATATTACTTTGGAAAATTCCCAACGTTTCAAAGGAATATTCCAGGAATATGGATGGAATAATGTGTGCTTTTATGGTATGAATTTCAAGAAGATTTTCAAAAATTCAAAATGACGGATGCAATATGGCAAATGAAATGATAAATGAAGAATTTTGAAAAACTTCAATAATACCCTAAACGGACTCTAACCCGCGTATATTATTTTACCTAGCCTATATTTAAATATATATATATATATATTATTTAAAGTATGCATACTTAGATTGATACGTGGGTATTCGATAGACTGCCATATTATCCGTAGATTTGTCACTAATAATCGACCACGATCTCCAGGATTCCCCTTTGTATCTTCAATCATTTCAAGTCTATCTATGACATACTCTCCATTCTGCATTTCCAAATGCCTGCGAAAAGTAATATATTACTTATTAAACATGTATAAAACAGAATTTGATATATACAATCTCTAATCTTTACGTCATTTACAAATATTTTGGGAGAGAAAATTTTATCACGTGTTCGCAGATATAAATATGTAATATTTTTTAAATTCCCTAGATTTTATCATATGGTGGATACTGGTGATTTCAGGCATACCTTAGTCAATGTGAATATTGTATTATATAATTATTTGTGTTATAAGGGCGTATAATAAACTTTTACGCCCGCAGATGATCAGCGCGCCCAAGTGCCGGTTAGGCCATTATAAAGTCCCAATTTTTTGTGAACGAATATAATTGTTTTAGGGATTAACCCGTTTCGTCCGAAACGACGAAAGTTGTCGCGGGCTTCCTCCTTCATAAGTTTATGGATATCGTTTAACCTCTTCGCTGTGTCGACAAAAATCAGAACGTGGGCCAAAAGTAACCAGATGGATCCGGCCCACGGTATTTCTTAGGTGATCATATGCGCCTGTTTTTTTAGTCACTGATCAGGAATCTGTTATCAAATTTTCGATATACAGAATGGCGGATCCAACATGGCGGACGAAATGAGAATTTTTATACTCTATCGATTTGAAATTCTTTACTCGGGGATTTTTGGGGTCGCTGATCACGAATCTGTTGGTAAATTTTCTAAATACAATACGATTGCTGATTAGGAATCCGTTATCGGACTTTCAGAAACCAAAATGTTTCAGAAACCGAAATAGTTATATATTTATATATAAATATTTTGAATTCACCCACGAACGATGAAAAATGATTTTGAAAGTGATTCTGAGTATAATAAGTAAGAATTTGTCCTATTAGAAGTTATTGAAAATATATATATAAAAGGATGAAACTTTCATAATGTTGGTAAAAATGGTATTATTGAGAATTTTATAGATTGGCATTAGTTTTTTGAAAAAAAAAATCAAGGAAAAGACTAAGAAGTTTGATGAATTGGAAATTGAACCTTTCTATTGCCGGTCGAATAATCTTCCGAAATTAAGAGAAAAAAAACTTGTTAGAGAAAATTAAATGTACTTGCAATCTCCAACATAATCTGCTTGTTATAAGGCAAAATAATTCATTCATACATTATGCAGGAACATAAATTCGATATATTATATATTTTCGGTGTTCTAGTATTAAAAATATGCAATAGATTACAAAGTTTTGGGCTGTATAGGAAAATTAAACCATAACATTTTTTGGTCATTTTCCGAGATCTATAACTTCTGTCAGATCTTCATAAAATTACCAAATCGCTGTCACGCCATGTTATTTATCCATTCAAATTTCCAATATTGTTCCGGGAAAAATAGCATTTTAAACATATTTTAAAACATAGTAACAGCGTTATATTTTTCCTTTTCGCAAGTGTGAAAATGTAAGTATTTAATGATAACTGCATTTTTAATGTTTATCAAATCGTACGTGACCATGGTCTGAATTATCGCACGTGTTCGAATGCACATGGTATAACTATTACAATGATTAGGTTATAATTCTTCCATTATGACGAATGTAAAGTAAATACATATACAAAATACAAAATTTCTATTAAGTTCATAAAATTAAAGAAATTCACACTAATATATATTCAAATTTAATCCATCAATATAATTATATAATATCTACCATTTCTACAATTTTATTATAGTAACCAGTCCGCCAAAGGAAAAAACACAAAATATGAAAATTATAAAGCAAATACAAAATGTATAGTACAGTCAACATATAAATGCAGAAAATGCGACAATATTATCCAGAACTGTGGTGTGAACTAAGTTAAAACATACCGTGCTGCAGATGCGGTGAACAAAATAATATTACTCTACCCATCTCGGATGATGCAGAAAAATATATCAAGCAAACGGGAAAGAATTGAGAAGTTTTGAAAATCCCGAAATTAAATTTTGTTTGTTTTTGTTACTTATTGAAGTATTCAGTTTTGTTTGTTGAATCGTTTTGAATATTCGACTTGTAGATTGTGTTTTTAATACTTCTTAATTCTTCATCAAGACTCTATCATTTCAATACTTCTGAATGCTCAATGTTTACATCACACACTAAATGCTTTTAAATTCTTGCATAAGTATTAAATATATTTGACATGAACACGTATATTTGAAGTTTCAAGGCATCCCGTGAACTATCTATATGCTATCAAATAATTTGACGTCGTCGGCATAAATTAAACATCTGCGATCTGATGCAATCTGACAAATCGTTAGTAAAAAACGTGAATACAATGGGACCAAGGTGAGAGAACCTTGCGGAACACCAGATGTTATAATGTCGCAGATTAGATATAGATCCTTACCATCTGAACCCGATCAACCAAATATGACCTAAGCCATCTAAACATCGCTCCGTGCACCCCTGCGTTTCTATATTTAAAGATATATATATTTACAGATAATATCTTTTGTAGCAAGTGACCATGATTGACGGAGTCAAAGGCTTTTTAAAAGTCAACATATATTGCATTAACTTGTTGTTGACATAATATTTATGGTCACTGTACAAGAGATTGGTCGCAGTGGACCATCTATTGACAAAATCATGCTGCTCCTTAACAATATATATCGAAAAGTAATCAGTGAAATGTTTAGTTACAAGAACATCAAATATTTTAGAAAAACAGCTTAAAATTGAAATGGGTCTGTAATAAGAAATATCTTGACAGTTACCGGACTTAAACATTGGATGAATGTATGCAATTTTCCAGTTGTTAGGAAATATGCCAGAAATAAGCAACATATTGAATAGGAGCAACAAAGGCTTGATCAGCGACGGTGCACATCACTTTACAAAATATGGCGGTATTAAGTCTAGACCAAAGTTAACACTATCATCATCAGAGGATACAATAATTTTTAGTTCATTAGTTATAGTTCATAGTTCATAATTTTTAGTTATTTTAAGAGAATTTAAGGTTACATCACATGAAACCGAGTTTAAACGAGTTGGTGACGATACTTAATTGACTGACGAAAAATAATCCGAAAACAGATCCACAATACTACCGCATGCTAATTTATCATCCCAAAACATATTATTAGGCAAACCGGTATGCTTTTTTGAGTTTGTAACAAATTTTCAGAAATATTTGATATTCTTATGAATCCTGCAAGCACAAAAGTAACAGTTATGTAACAACTATGTAACAATGTAACCATTACGTAAATATTACATAACTGTTACTTTTCGTGTTATACGTAAATACCTGTTTCTATAATAGATATGTGTCTTTTATATGCCATTCGCGATATTCGAATACAATTTGCCCACAGACGTTTAAATTCTATGTAGTCCTGGCTTAAATGCGAACATTTCCATTTAATATGGGTGATTCTCCTGAAAAGTACACTGAAATCTGTCGCCAATGTTATGCAACTGTTTCGAGATGAAATACTATCATAAATATTATGTTGTTGCAATTTCCTATAAATTGATTCTTAAACTAGAATATATTGACTAACTGTTCATGCATATAGACTAAATAAAAATTTGTTTTTTATTTTAAAACGAGCGTTGGAAACTTGTCAAATTTTAATAAAAATGGCTATTTAATGTATTTCTTTGCAGTAAAGTAACATAAAAATATAAATAATTTTTTGCAATGCTTTAAAAATTACTTTCAACTAGGCTCTTTTTAGTGTATAACGTGAATTACGTATAAATGTTGTTTTTATATCTTATATTACTGCCTAATGTTTGTGCTTCTTTGCGAGTAAAAATTCCGGGTGATCTCCGAAGCCTCTCATTTTTGGTAATAAAAGTGAATCAACTCACTATAAATAAATGCTACTGCCATAAAACTTAAGTATTCATTGGTCCTAAAAAGATATAAGGATATTTGTTTACATCATTCCGTTATTTAATAATATTCAATAATATGTCGATTTGTGATCTCCGAAGCCTGGATCTCCAAAGCCTTTTTATAAAATATTTATGTAAACTGCAAAAGTCGATCATATTCGCTTTAAACTTATTACTCGGAGGTTTTTGGAGCCGCTGAATCCAAATGTGATGTCAGATTTTTAAATGTCAAAATGGCGGATCCAATTTGGCGATCAAAAATTGTACCAAATTCGATAAACACATAATTCGATTCAAAATCGAAACAAAATTGTGTACATTATCATTTGGGAGAATTAAAATTCCTGAATAACGAGTTTGAAAAGAAAAGTAAGAAAATTGCGACTAGAAAACTTTCGTCAGGTCAGAAAAACTTCTAGGAAACAACCGAATAAGGAAACCAGAAAATAATAATATTGTATTGTAAGAATGTATGTAATACTATATTAAGTAGTATTTGTAAATATTGTTTTTTCTACTGTTCTAAATAAATATAATTAGTAATTGTACATTTTAAACACTTTAATTTTAGAATTCGGTCCTCCATATTAGATCCCCCATCTTGAATTTAGCTTATATGTCGATGGATTGATGATCAGCGACCCCGAAAACCTCTAAATATCCAGTTTCAGCTTGATCAAGAAACTTTTTAAAAATTCGGTCCCTTATAATGGATCCGCCATCTTTAATTTGAAATATTTAACAATTTCTAATCGTCCACTAACATAATTTGTAATTTTTATATGTATATTGACTTATAATTTATATGAATATTTAGCATGCAATATAATAATATTCTTAATTTAATATATAATCAATAATTAAAATTTAATAATGTCTATAGCATTAATAATAACAATCATGAATTTTGCGCAACATTCGATTCTCACTTCAGAACGTACCCACAACATATTTCACGCAAAAAAAAATTATTTCGATAAAAAATTTGTTGTTAAAAAATTGCGAAGACCTGTACTTTTCAGGAGAATCACCCATATACGTTTTTTTATAGCTAATACACTGTTTCATTTCCGCAGAGTACCATTCAGGATAATTATTTATTATTTCCTTCTTTTGCGGTATAAAAGAATCAAATGATGAATACAATATATTATAAAATTCATCAAGATTGGTGTCTATGTTAGAATCTCAAAAAATATCATTCCAGTTCACATCTAAAAGAATTTGATTAATACTATCATAATCGCCGTGTAAAAATCTAACATTAAACTACGATTTAACGTGATAAAGCTGCATCATGAGGTCATCCAGTGGCAATAATTCATCTTGGAACCGAAGATTACGCACACATGAACTTGGTGCAAATAATAAGTCTAAAGTGTAGCCCTTTTTTTATGGTCCCAGAAATGAAAATTTACGGTGCATCAGTACTGCACTTTGATGACTTTCAGGCGAAATGTAATGCAACGGCTCTAATATAAGTGAGTCATTGGCCCAACGAAGGTTCAATTCAATCACTGCATCACTTCTGAATTCATTTTCTTAGCTTCTGCCAGCTTCTGCAATGATTTGAGTGTTAATAACTCATAAAAATTCGTTTGATTTAATGATTTTGAATGGGAAAATAGTGGAATGCAGATATGATTTCATTGAATGAATTTCAATTGAAAAGGGCGAATAGAACAATTGCAAGTTCAATGAATTTCAATGGAAGAATAGTTATATTTGCCGAGAATGAATTTTAATGGATACAGGTTTTTGTTACAGGATTAATTGTTAGTTGTTACAGGACATCAAATTTAATGATTTTGAATCCAAAAAAATATTAGATGAAAATGCAACTGTTATGAATGAAATCGAATCGTTTATTACCAATAGCAAGGTTGTCAGGTAAATGATTTTGAATGGAAATAAAATATTTAAATGAAACAATCGTTTAAAAAATACCAAAAAGTTAGTTCTTTAGTCATTTTTGATGAGGAATTCGAAAATAGTATAATAATAATTGTAAAAAATTTTTTACTCAAACCAATTTTTTCCTCGAAGAATTATTTAAAATCCATGCGTAATTGTTTCGGAAATAAGTTTTTCTGTTCACCAAACTTTTTTTGAATGTTTCAATTAATTTAGCGAATTTTAATGGGTCAAAGAAATTGGTTCTTGAGCAACTTTTGACATGGAAGTCAGTGGTATTGGAATAAAAATGTAAAAAATTTGTTTTTTACATTTAATTTCTTTAAATCCAACCGTAATTTAAAAAAAAATTTGTTTTTATGTTCACCCAAATTTTTAAATCAATTTAGAAGAAAGTAGTAATGAAAAACCCGAAATTAAAAGTTACTGAATCGAATTTTCAAAATTTGAGTTTCATAACGGCAATTTTAACAATTTTGTATGCTATCTTAAAAAAAATCAAAGAAATTTGTCGAGAATTGATCGAGAATTTTCTCCAATATCGAAAAATCATGTAGTGCAGAAAATTCTCGGCCAATTCTCTTTAATTGTTTTTTTATGCTTTTTAGAAGATAGTAAACAATGGTTAGAATTGCCTTTATGAAGCCTAAATTTAAAAAAAATGAGTCAGAACTTTTTAATTAACATTTTTCTTAGCTTTGATTACTACTTAATGGTACCCGCTAAAGATAGTCTAATCTACTCTAAAAGATTTTAATCAATAAGTATAAATTATTACAACTTTTTCAGGCATTCTGCCAGACTTGCACCTTAAATAAAACACCATGGTACTAGAAAATTACTACAATTTAAGTGTTAGCAATAATATTTCATTCGTATGTGACCAGATGTACCATAATGTAATAATAACTAATTACAAAAATTAAAATAAAAAATGTGCAACCTATTATTAATACAAAATCATTAAAAAATACGAAAGCCAATGAAATTGAATGAATCTCAATATTATACTAAGCATGTACCGAAATCAATGATTTTAAAACAATAGAAAATCATTGGTTATACAGTTCTGTTAAAAAGATCTATTGATATTTAGTGATTAAGAAAACCAATTCAAATCTCTTGAGATTCATTCGAAATCACTCAATGAATTTCAATGAATTTTCTGACTCATTTTTTTGTTTAAATCGGGCATTATAAGGGCAATTCTAACCATTGCTTACGATCTTCTAAAAAGAATAAAAAACAATTATAGAGAATATTGGCCGAGAATTTTCTGCAATATCGAAAAATCATGTATTGCAGAAAATTCTCGGCCAATATTCTCTATAATTGTTTTTTATTCTTTTTAGAAGATCGTAAGCAATGGTTAGAATTGCCCTTATAATGCCCGATTTAAACAAAAAAATGAGTCAGAAAATTCATTGAAATTCATTGAGTGATTTCGAATGAATCTCAAGAGATTTGAATTGAACTGTATAACCAATGATTTTCTATTGTTTTAAAATCATTGATTTCGGTACATGCTTAGTATAATATTGAGATTCATTCAATTTCATTGGCTTTCGTATTTTTTAATGATTTTGTATTAATAATAGGTTGCACATTTCTTATTTTAATTTTTGTAATTAGCTATTATTACATTATGGTACATCTGGTCACATACGAATGAAATATTATTGCTAACACTTAAATTGTAGTAATTTTCTAGTACCATGGTGTTTTATTTAAGGTGCAAGTCTGGCAGAATGCCTGAAAAAGTTGTAATAATTTATACTTATTGATTAAAATCTTTTAGAGTAGATTAGACTATCTTTAGCGGGTACCATTAAGTAGTAATCAAAGCTAAGAAAAATGTTAATTAAAAAGTTCTGACTCATTTTTTTTAAAAAATGTAAAAAATTGTTTTTTAAATTTAATTTCTTCAAATTCATTCGTAATTTTAAAAAAATGTGTTTTTGTGTTCCCCCAAATTTTTGAAATTTTTTAATCAATTTAGAAGAAAGTAGTAATAAAAAAATCGAAATTAAAATGTACTGATTCGAATTTTCAAAATTTGAGTTTCATAAAGGCAATTCTAACAATTTTTATGCTCTGTTAAAAATCTCAAAGAGATTTGTCGAGAATTTTCTGCAATATCGAAAAATCATGTATTGCAGAAAATTCTCGACAAATCTCTTTGAGATTTTTAACAGAGCATAAAAATTGTTAGAATTGCCTTTATGAAACTCAAATTTTGAAAATTCGAATCAGTACATTTTAATTTCGATTTTTTTATTACTACTTTCTTCTAAATTGATTAAAAAATTTCAAAAATTTGGGGGAACACAAAAACACATTTTTTTAAAATTACGAATGAATTTGAAGAAATTAAATTTAAAAAACAATTTTTTTACATTTTTTATTTTAACACTACTGATTTCCTCGTCAAAAGTTACTCACAAGAACGAATTTCTTTGATCCATTAAAATTCGATAAATTAATGTAAACATTCAAAAAAAGTTTGGTAAACAGAATGTTTTACAATTTTTATTATACTATCTTTGAATTCCTCGTCAATAATTACTTAAGAACCTATTTTATGGTATTTTTTGAACGATTATTTCATTTATATATTTTATTTCCTTTCAAAATCATTTACCTCCCAACCTTGCTATTAGTAATAACCGATTCGATTTCATTTATATCAGTGGCATTTTCATCTAATTTTTTTTTTCGATTCAAAATCATTAAATTTGTTGTACTGCAATAATTAAATATCCATTCAAATTCATTCGTGACAAATATAACTATTTATCTATTGAAATTCATTCAACATGCAATTGATCTATTCGCACTTTTCAATTGAAATTCATTCAACGAAATCATTTCTTCATTTCCCTATTTTCTCATTCAAAATTATTAAATCGAACAACTTTGTATGAGCTATTAACCATTCAAAATCATTGAAACACTTTTTCTCATTGAAATTCAGTGCAGAAGCTAAGAAAACGAATTCAGAAGTGATCCCTATTGAAAAAATCCATGTAGATTCCATATGGATTCTATGTGGATTGATATGGATTCCATATGGATTTTTTATATTGATTTTCATGTGGATTTTCCCCACAACAACAACGATTTCTACAAAGCGTAGAATGTATGTAGCGAAAATCCATATAGAATCCACATAGAATTCACATCAAATATCCACATAGAATCCATATGGAATACAAATTAAAAAACCATATGGAAATCCTGTGGAAACCCCATATGGAAATCCATACACATCATAATCAGAAATCCATATAGATCCCACATTCTTCCACATAAAATCCACATGAAAATCTATATAAAAAATCCATATGGAATCCATACGGAATGCACTTCAAAATTCCATATGGAATCCAGATGAATCCACATCAATCCACATGGAATCCATATGAAAAATCCATATTGAAAATCCATATGGAATCCACATGGATTTTTTCAATAGGGATGCAGTGAATGAATTTCAATGAATCTTCAATGAATTTTAAAGAAATATAAAAAACAGTGAAATTAAATTAAATAAAGTTAAAAGTTGAAAACAAAAAAATATTTTTTGTATAAACAGGGGAAGAACCCTATAACACAGCGAAGAATTCAGAAGCATTTAAATTCTCTGTATTCTATTTACTTTCTAATACTATTACAAGGATTAAGAAACCGCATTAAAAATTTCTATACTTCTGAATACTTTTTCGTTTGCTGCCGGTAAGGTTTTGTATAAGTGGATAATAGCCGAAGTATCTTTAAATTGCTTGGTAGAACGAATAAAAAATCCCAACTGTCTATATGATTTGTTAATAACAATTCGCAAATGTTCACTGAAGTAGCTTTGATTCTGCTTTGATTCGACATGGACGCCTAAATCCTTAATTTTGCGTACCACTTCAAGCTCCCTGCACTACAATTGAGTTCAACCCAAAAGTCCCCCCACCTCTCGGATCTTTTCAGATATCATTTCAGCAAGGTCCCATGGTTATTTTAAGGGGTTACACCACCCTGAACGCCCGAAAATTGCAGGGTATTTCCAGAATTAATTTTGACAAAACTATTAAAAATACAACATACATTTTTAATATTTATAATATCAAAGTACATATATTTCACTCAAAAAAAATTCTTGAAAGAAGAAAAAATATTAAAA
Source organism: Trichopria drosophilae (assembly GCA_030407085.1). Taxonomy (NCBI): domain Eukaryota; kingdom Metazoa; phylum Arthropoda; class Insecta; order Hymenoptera; family Diapriidae; genus Trichopria; species Trichopria drosophilae. The sequence continues at coordinate 172,616,542 of CM059582.1, read as the reverse complement.
AATGGTGAAGATATAGGGATTCTCGCAAGCCACTTTTCTTAGCGCACGGCCGTGCGGTGTACATGCTGGACAGCACAATTTTTATCTGAAACCCAAGAACAAAAATTTTTTTTAAACTATATCAAATTACCTACATCATGACGTAGCCGTTTAAAAAAAAAAATTTTTTGAGCAAATGGGAGCACTTTGAAAAAAAATTTTTTTTTTTGGGTACGAAATTTCGATTTTAAAAATGCATAACTTTTTCAAAAAAATCCTACGTCATGCCATAGAGAATGTTATAGAGAAGCTGTGTACAAATTTTGAAGAGAATCGGTCGAGTAGTTTTTGAGAAATCGTGTACACCGCTCCAAAAAATGTAGTTTTAAGAAAAACGCAAAAGAAGATAAAAGAGTATAGAATGACAGTTTTCGTTTCTGACAAGCAGGTGCAAAATAGCAAGAGGGAAGGGGAGGGGATATTTTGGGAAGGGATACACCTGGAGGAGATATTCTATGAAACTTCGGAAATCACAACAAAGCCCTCAGAACGATTCAAAGAGCTAAGGTTATTGGGAAGCGCCAGGCTGTAAAATCCACAAATGATGAGATATTTTTAAACCCGACGTCTTAAAATGACCGTAAGAACATGGGCATCGAAATTATGTAGAAAAAAAAAAGATTTTTTTTAAATTTCAGGGTGGTGTAACCCCTTAAGCCATAAATAAAAAAACCGTAGGAGGGAAACGAAAAATATCCCAAATTTTCGATTTTTTTTAGGTTATTTCAAATAATTTCCTTGCAATACTTCTTTAAATAATTATATTTCATTTGAATTCGATTTATTCAGTTTTAAATAAATTAATTGAATTCAATTTTAAATAAATTAATTGATTAATTTAATTTATTTCTATTTCCGTGGTCAAAAATATGGGTTACTATTTATAAAAGTCATTGTGATCCCGAAATGACCTTTTAGATCAAGGTCAAATATAAGATCACGGTAGCATAGGTAAGAAAATATCCTAAAACTTTTGTCTGAAACTTTTTTTCCTAAAGTGCATTCCTCAAAAATTGTTTTTACGACTCAATACTTTTGGATTCCCTAGGATATGTATGTATATACTACACTTATATAATAATTGAAGAAGTTAAAAACAATTAAGTATCATTTTAACCATTGAAAATTACTTTAAAAGTCGTAAAAAACTATTTTAATTCAACTGGCACGATGTCAAATCAAGGCAGAAAAGTAGGTATACTCAAAGCTCTGCAACTTTTGATGTAGCTAAGGGGATAAAAATGATTCCAATTTTTTTAAAATTGTATGTAATTATACCTTCACTTTAACTTACTTCCCTATAACTTTTCTCAGAAATGCCCAGGAAAAAAGTTAAACAACCATAATTTTTTCCCCTTTTAGGTAACTTTAAATGGCCATATTTTGTAGATAATTTTCTTCGCTTCAATTCATTTCAGAGCCATTTTAACGAGGAAACTGTAGTAAACGAGCCAGATGCAAAAAAGCTGTAAAAACGGCTCGTTTCGAGCTATTTTCGAATATTGCTTCGTATTTCAACATTGAAAATGTACTAATCATTATGGGATTACTTTCTTAATACAAAATATCAAATTCAAATGAAATATAATTATGTAAAAGTAGTATTGCAAGGAAATTATTTGAAATAACCAAAAAAAACATTGAAAATTTGGGATATTTTTCGTTTCCCTCCGACGATTTTTTTATTTATGGGTTAAAATAACCATGGGACATTGCTGAAATGATATCTGAAAAGATTCGAGAGGTGGGGGACTTTTGGGTTGAACTCAATCATAGCTCACCGTGCCTGGCCTTCAATTTCATACTTGAATTAAAAACTCTATACGATCTAAAACACCTTAGAATTTTACACTTCGCTTTGTTTAATGTCATTTTTTATTCACCAGTGTTGTAGGGAAATAAGATCTTTCTGAATAGAAGAATACATTTTCAGATCGTCAGTATATAGTAACGATGAAAACTTTAATAAGGGGCACAAGACTTTTATAAATAAAATAAATAAAAATGGACCGAGGTGAAATCCTTGAGGCACCCCTGATTTGACTATTATTGGTTTAAAACGGAAGTCTTTTACACAGATAATTTGAGTACGCTCAGTCTAAAAGTTAATCCAATTTAATAGACTTCCTGATAAACCAAGATTTTGGAGTTTTCTTATAAGGAGTGGTTTACGTTCCAAAAGCTTTTGCAAAGTTCACATAAATGTCTCCCGCGAATCATTCACGAACAGTGTGGACAACATTAGGTTCGAAACTGTAGATTTACCCTTAACAAAATCATGATGAGTAGAGCAAACAATATTGTAAAAATATCATAAAGTTTATCGGTAACCATTAAACTATCGCCAGATTTAAAAAGCGGCATAAAAAACAAGTTTTCCACACAAATATACCTGAACAAAGACAGTTTTTAAACCATAATAAAATAGGATTTATTAGGGCAGATATACAGTTTTTGACAAGAATTGGTGGTACTAAATCCAGGTCACACGAGAATTCAAAATCAAGCTTGTTCACTGCCAGTAAAATGTCATCAAAAAGATTTTGTAAAATGTTAACGCTAATAAAAATGTTAGTTTTATATTGTACTTACATTGGAGGCGTATCGAATTTTACTTCGGAATCCTGAGACATTTCTACTCGTGATTGCATTTTCTAAATATGCAGGAAAAACATAGCCATTCAGTAGCTGATACGAACATCCCTCTCAAAATCAATACGGTTGTCATGTTTACAAGAAAACACAACACAAGTTTCGGACAAATATACTATGCTAATCATTTAGTAAAATTACAGTAACTTATTTTAAGAATTTTTATTTACAAAACAAGAAATAAACAATTATTCAAACGTTGATAAAAACTCTTCCAAGGATTTTTGATCCCTACTTAACCACGCAGCATTGAGACGCACAGTTTCGATACACTGTTGCAAAGTTCTCTCTGTTCCGTCTACCGGATGTTTTTCAAAGAACTTTTCAATTTCGACTGCTCGTTCTTCAGTAACAAAATTATGCGTCGAGTATTTGAAAAATCTTGTCAAAATATATCCTCCGTCGTATTTATTTAAAATCATATCAAAGTTATCTTTAACAAATTGCCAAGCGAGGCAACGACCCTTGTATGTCAGTGCAACCGACACAATCGCATACAAAGCGTCTTGACTTCTGACCTCGTCGCTCATAGAAAATTCTAAAACTCGACGTAGAAGTTCTTCGTCTTTGACTGACCCTAAAACTCCAAGAATTTTATTCTTTTCTTCGTGGAGATCTGTTTCTCTGTACAACTTTAACATGGTGTTTAAAGTATCGGAATCTCCTGTGGTCAGTACTGCTCGATACACTATATGTCGAATATTACCGTGTATGAAACTTTTCTTTGACATGTGATCGTCGAAACGTCGTCGAGCTTCTTTAATGGTATCTTCATCCTCGAATATTACCATTTGGCCCAATATAAGAGACCTATGAAATATGCGTTAGATTAACCACTTCAATGGTAATGGATCATATATGAACAAAAAAAATTATTGACAAACGTGGTAATGGATCATATGTGTACATTTTGCAATAACTTTACAATTCTTAACCACTTCAGTGGTAGCTGTGCCAGAAGTGGTACAGCCCTGTACTTAAGATATCGAAAAACGGTGAAACACGGGTTCCATTTTTTCCTAAAATGTATCATTTAACATTTAATTAATCATTTAAAAAATCAAGTAATATTTCACATTTATGTCGGCCATCTTGGAGCCACCATTTTGAATTTACAAAATCTGACTTCAAATTCGTAATCAGCGACTCAAAAAATTCCCGAGTACCAACTTTCATCAAAATCAAGTAAATTTTTTACATTTATGTCGGCCATCTTGGAACCGACATTTTGAATTTTCAAAATCTGATTTCAGATTTATAATCAGCGGCCCCGAAAACCCCCGAGAACCCAATTTCATAAAGTTTGGGTAATTTTTCGCATTTCGGTCGGCCATCTTGGATCCGCCATTTTGAATTTTCAAAATCTAACTTCAGATTCGTAATCAGCGACCCCGAAAACCCGAGTAACAAGTTGCTTGAAACTTCGTATACCAAGATATTTTGGGTCGCTGAATCCGAATCTGTCGTCAAAATGGGAAAATTCAAAATGGCGGATCCAATATGGCGGCTGTAAATTTGCTAAATTTACTAAAATGTGCGGCGCACATTTTTCTTTATACGGAAAACAGCTGAAAATTGTTACTCGGGGGTTTTCGGGGTCGCTGATTACGAATCTGAAGTTAGATTTTGAAAATTCAAAATGGCGGATCCAAGATGGCCGACCGAAATGCGCAAAATTACCCAAACTTTATGAAACTGGGTTCTCGGGGGTTTTCGGGACCGCTGATTATAAATCTGAAATCAGATTTTGAAAATTCAAAATGTCGGTTCCAAGATGGCCGACATAAATGTAAAAAATTTACTTGATTTTGATGAAAGTTGGTATGTACTCGGGAATTTTTTGGGTCGCTGATTACGAATTTGAAGTCAGATTTTGTAAATTCACAATGGTGGATCCAAGATGGCCGACATAAATGTGAAATATTACTTGATTTTTTAAATGATTAATTAAATGTTAAATGATATATTTTACGAAAAAATGGAACCCGTGTTTCACTGCTTTTCGATATCTTGAGTACAGGGCTGTACCACTTCTGGCACTTTTTTTTTTTAAACAGCTAACACTGAAGTGGTTAATTAAATATTGAGTAAAACGCTCTAATACCTGCATAAAGTATCCAGAAATTCCTCGTCGTCTTTTGGACCCCAACTATGACGATTACAAATATTTCTTAAAAGACTCCTTCCGAATTTCTGAAATTGTGAATGAATTTCTAAATGTGAAAGTAAGGCATCAATTTTGCTAAGAATGTCAACGATGCAACACCACACGATATAGCTGCCGTCGGATTCGAATGCCTTCATAAATTTTAAAACTTCCACTACGGAAATGTGTCCAGCTTGAGAAAGTGCAAATAAGTCGCTAAGAAGACCCAGCCTGTCGAGTTGGGGTAGACTCTGGTTTTCGACGGCAGATACCAAAAGCTTAAGTAAATCGTCGCTGTACAAAGTTCTATAAAATCCTACAGTACCAAAGTTCACTTTAACCCAAGCATCTTTTGGCACATTTTCCAATTCGATGTCTAACGTTTTGGTATCAAAAATCAGATTTTTTATTGGGTTCGAAGCATCCAACGATGTGCTAATAGTTATAGGTATTTTCCATAAGTAATTTTGCGTATCTGTAGAACCGTCAGCCAAAAATCTTTCTTGACAGAAGCTCAAAATACGATTTTTTGGATTATTCGAATCTTTTTCGCTGACTTTAACGATGGGAAAACCTTGTTGTTCCGTCCATGTAGACATGATGGAACTAATTGGTTTCTCGCTGGCTTCTTCCAATGCGACCCACAAGTCGAGGGTATCTGTATTCGAGTACGAATGTCTTCTGAGGTATAAATTCATTCCCTTCTTGAAATCATCATCTCCGATGTATGAGTGAAGCATTCGGATAATGCTAGCACCTTTACAGTAAGAAATTACATCAAATATCTCATCTATATCAGCCGGATTCTCCACTGGAACTTCGACCGGATGGCTATTTTTTAAGGCATCTAATTCTAACGCTTTATTGTACGTTTCGGTAACAAATTGTCTCCAAATGTCGTATTGTGGAAACAGGTAAGCTACGCAGAGGTATTCTACGAAAGAGGCACATCCTTCCTTAAGCCAAAGATGCGTCCACCATTTCATTGTAACGAGATTTCCGAACCATTGATGGGCCAGTTCATGGCTTATCACAGACGCGATCCATTGTTTTTGCGAGGTTGAAGTATATTGAGAATCGGTTAAAAGAAACAATTCTTTATAAGTAACGAGACCCCAGTTTTCCATTGCGTTTGCTGCTAAATCGGCAACGGCAACCAAATCCAGCTTCGGAAGTGGATAAGGTATATTGAAGTAATGAGTATAGTAAGACAGTGTTTTTGTTGCAATATCCAAAGCATATTGGCCTTGATTTTTTTGGCCTTTTGGAGTATAAACACGAACAATTACACCCTCTTTAGTGAAGTCCTCCACATAGTCAAATTCTCCGATTACTAGAGAGACTAAGTAAGTTGACATTAACGGAGAAGTCTCAAAGACAACAGTATCCATTGTTTCGGAAGCTGACGTAAGAGACTTTATTGGCTGAAAAATAATTTTAAACAAATTCTTAAAATTATTGATATAAATGAACAAGAACAACCATTGGATATAAGGCAGATATTTGTTATAAGCAGTATAGTTTATTTATATAATGAACTTAAAAGAGAAAATCAATTGAAAACTTCTAATACGAGGTTTAAAAATATTATATTACCAAAGCACTACTTAACAATTGGACAAAGAAGTTTTGAGTATTTTTAAAAAAAATATTATAATAAGCTACGAAATGAATTGAAAAATTTGAGCATGAAAGAAAAGTTGCTGAAGAAGAAACTTAAAAGTGCAATCAGTGAAATAATTATAGATTAATATATTTTATACTTTCTTTCAAATTAATTGTTAATTAATATATATTTATCTTAAATCATAAATTATGTACGAAATAAAAATAAATTATTGTAAATTTAGTGAGGTATGCCTATAGGCAATACTCTTACTCTTTAAAATAGAGACTAAGGACCAACCTATGGCCCCTATAGGTCCTTTATGTAAAAATGTAAAGGAAAAGTGGCAATAAATTATTATTATCATTATTAAATTTAACAGAAAAATTATTTTAAATCTCGTTAATACAAATTTATAGTTACAAACCATATTTGAGAGAGCGGTAACACCCTTTTGTACTGTTACTGTAATGTCAAAAGTTGCCTTTTGCATTGGCTCGTCCCAACAAGGGAAACAGCGCCTGGCATCTGTCGACTCGAACTGCGTAACTGCAGCATATTTGGTGGTTCCATCCTTACTAAAAATTATTTTTCATACACATAGAAATAAATGTATATGTAATTCTTACATGTAATTTAATAAAAAAGGGTTTTTACCTTCGAAATTTACTGCGATATAAACCCTTCATTTTATCGTTTAATTCACCCTGAAATTCAAATCTAAGGAAACCTGTCCTTCCAACAGGTAATTTTTCGGGAAAAACAATAGTTGCCGTTTCTTGAGATTTATTAATTTGGATGGATTTAGATTCGAGAATTTCACCCTTGACATTTTGAAAGTTGACAGACTTTATATCTATGCTAAGACTATTTAAAGTAATTGTATCGGTTTCTTCTTTTATCTACAAATAATACCATTTGTATGTTAATATAAATATTGGAGTGTAATTATATTTCTTAATGTAATCTTGTAATTTCCACGAATCTGAGGTTAGTTTTGTGAAATTCAAAATGGCGGACAAAAATTTAAAATATAACTGTATTTGGACAAAATTTGTTATTCATGGGTTTTCAGGGTCGCTGATTACGAATCCCAGGTTAGTTTTGAGAAATTCAAAATGGCGGACAGACATTTTAAATATACATAACTGTAGTTGGATAAAATTTGTTACTCGGGGGTTTTCGGGGTCGCTGATTACGAATTTGAGGTTATTTTTGTGAAACTGAAAGTGGCAGATTCAATATGGCGGACAAAAATTTGAAATATAATTCTATTTGGACAAAATATATTACTCGGGGTTTTAATATTCGAATACGTAATCAGCGACCCTACAAACGTTGTAAGGAAAATTTTTCTAAAGTCTACAGTTTTCAAGAAAAAAAATTATTAAACTTTTCTAGATTTCAAGACTAGTAATTTTTTTTGTTGAAAACTGTAGACTTTAGAAAAAATTTTCTTTGAACAAAAATATCTTCGAATTGGTCAAAGAATACTCTCAAATTTTTTCAAATTTTTTGGACGACTTTTTTACGACGAATTTTCGAAAAATACAAAATTTTAACAATATATTCAGGAAAAAATCGAGAGGATTTTTTGAATCATTCTAAAATGTATTTATTCTTAGAAAATTTTGTGTGAAGTCTATAGTTTTCAAGAAAAACAATTGTTAAGTTTTAATTAGAAATTTGTCATTGAAGTCGCCATTTTGTGATCACCATGTTAGTTTTTAAATATTTAAAAAAGTTATTTTGATACTGTAACTATTGGGTCCACGTTTAGTGAAGAAATTGTCTGACGACAAATATTCTTTCGATGAGAAAAAAATGTTTTATAAAAAAGAACACTCGATTTTTCGAGTTATTTTGACATTTAAATCGACATATTTAATGTTCTAATTAAGATAGCTCAATTTTGACAACAGCACTGAAAAGAGCGACCTCGAAAATAGTAAGAGAACACTGGCTGGTAACCTGGCGTCTTATGGCCAATGAACAAAAATCAGCGCAAGTTACATTCACCCTAAATAAAGGCACATGCCCAGCAATAGTACTCAACAACCAAGAAATATCTCAAAGCGATCACGCCAAATACCTAGGCATGCACCTATAGACTCCAAACTAACCTGGAAGACACATATTTGGCAAAAGCGGAACCCTGCTTTAAAAAACGGATAGGAATGGACACATATGGATAGAAATGTTATCCGAAATTCGATCATTTCTATCCATTCCAATCCGTTTCTATCCAATACACTCATATTTATCCAAAGATATCCTTAAAAAGTATTACAACTTAATCCAATTTTGTAAGAATCTATAAAAACCACTAATAAGTTCATTCATTTTCATCCGACCTAATGGATACACATTCTTTCCACTTTCATCCGAAGACTCTATCTTATTCGTATCTGTCGACTAATCGTATACAGATCCTATCCAATCTTGTCATCAAGAGATCGGATAGAAACGTATTCACTGGCGAGGAGAGCATCCGGATGATAATGTATACAGTTGTCATCAAGAGATCAGAAAGAAACGTATTCACTGGCAATGGGAGCGCCTGGACGATAATGGATAGAGGTGTAATCACGAGATCGGATAGAAACGTATTACATTTAGTACGGACAATAAATAGAAAGAACTGGATAAAAATGAAACGGATGGAACATGATAAACTTGTACATGTTAGATTTCGAATTGATAAGTATTAATTTGGCATACTCGTCATTTGGATGTAAACATATTATTTCTCTATCCAATATTTGGATAAAGAATGATTAAAATAATACGTTTAGAAAACAGGACGCAAGCGGATTGACTTGCAATCCTATCCATTTCTATCCGTTTTTCTAAGCAGGGAAACAACCAGGTCTCCTAATGAGGAAAATGTATTGGATTATGGATCGTAAATCCAATCTCTGTTTAACAAAGTTCTTCTATACAAAACAATAATAAAACCGGTTTGGACATTTGGTATCCAGCTATGGGGCTCTGCCTCTAATTCCAATATTGAAATCCTCGAAAGATTCAAAGCAAAAATCCTACGAATAATAACGAAAGGTTCGTAACAAACGAGATGATTAGAAGAGACCTAGGAATCGCTACAGTAAAACGGACAATAACCACTGCAACAACAAAATATGTTGACAGGTTGAGTCGCCATCCCAACATACTCGTCAAAAAGCTCTTTACAGAAGAAGCTGACCAACGAAGACTCAAACGCTCCAGACCACTGGATTCAACAAAGAGATTTCTTTGTTAAATATTAAATTACTTGTATATTTTATCCAATCTTAAGTACTTTTTTTTTCTTAATAGATATAAAATCTACATTAGATCAGAAATTCAAAGGTACGAACCAATGGGTGACTACCTACACGTTTTATATTTTTATATATTTATCACCAAACCACTTACTGAATGTAAAAAGACAGATTGGGAAAATAATTAAAAAAATTATTACTTTATTTTGAAAGGATTTTGACACTCGAGTATCAGTATAAATAACATTTTTCCGTCAAGAACGAAATCGACTGCTTTTCTAATAAATTACCTTATATGACGTTGATTTACACAATTTTTCGTTTTGTCATATTTTTTACTATTTTTGTAAAAAGTAATTACCGCACGTCAGTGAATATGAAACATTTTTAGCAATGTGACGTTATTAATACGTGTAAATAAAAATATTGGTGATGAAAAAAAAATAAAATATACAAATCTTACCTCGAGTTGAACGTCTTGTGTACCATCGAAAATAAATGTTGTGAAATTTGGTTCTAGTGAAATGGAATAATGATAAGGTCTAACAGTTGTTGGCAGTCGATGAAAGACATTATCTTCGACGGTCATCGTTTGTAGAATTTGAAACAATAGGAGAGAATACTAAATAAATTCTGATTTTTCTTTCTTTTCCGATTCAGCTCTTATTATTTTATTTTTCCCACGGAACTGCTACCGACGAATATTTGGTTGCCGCATTATTGTCGCCAGTAAAACTAATCCGCACGGCGGCGCCACTAGTACTTGCCTCAGCCGAACGCTCACGAAAGTTCTTATGCTGTATGTACTTTGTTTTTGTAGAATAAAATAATGCATGTTTTAAATCTTATGCGGCTGCAAAAAAAGCCGGTGTAAAAGTATTACTTTGAAAGCGAATAATCAAAAGATCCGCTCTGAGAGTAGTCTAATTCCTAGAAAACTGATAACATGGCGATAATGCTTGAAAATTTACGGCTTCCAGAGTAGTAAAATTACTACTTTCAAAATAAATTACTATAACCGCGATTCTGGTCGGGATAATATAAAAATCATTTAAAACACAAAAATACAACAACAAATGTATATTTACAATTCAAGAGAAAATGAATAAGCAATCAACAACAAAAAGGAAATGGGGCACGCAAAAAGGGATTACTCTAATTAGGGTTCGGGAATTCGTCGCGAAGCGAAATTTCTTTTTAATCCCGTTCTGGATCCGTGGAATGGAAAATTGATCCGCCTCAATCCGTTCTAATATGAGCCTGTCGAATCCGTGTCTATCCGTATCTATCCGTGATATGGCACCGAGTAGATACGGTATCCTTTTTTATCCGTAAAACTCTATCAATATTTATTCGTATATATCCGCCCGCGTATACGAACATTCTATCCGCTTCTAATCGTTTATATACTTTTATCCTTTTTTTATCCGTATGACTCTATCCGCACTATCAGCCTCGGGTAGGAAAGTTCTGTCCGTTCCAATTCGTTTGGATACTTTTATCCACTTCTATCCGTAAAACTGTATCCGTTGCTATTTTCCTACAGATAGAAAAGTACTATATACGCTTCTATTCGCTGGTGTACTCATGAAAAACGATTTATGATTAATAAATGCACAATGATTGGCCTTCAATAACTATATGCATAAACAAGTATGATTAATCGTTTTGTTGTTGTGCATGCTTGTTCGTGCACATAGTTATTGATGGCCAAGAAACCCGACGGATTAGAAATGTAACTTGCGAATCGCGGATATGCGCGAATAGGAAAGTATTGGAACGGACTCGTGTGCGATCCGCGGCAGACGTCGGGAATAAATTAATGTTGGACGCGGATACGGACGGATTAGTCACGGATAGCCTTCGGATACAAGAGGTTAAAAATGTATTGAAACGTTATCAAATGTATATAAACGGATAGCCGAAGTAGAGTAGCATGGATAGAAGTGGGCCACCGTGAGAAGAGGGCCACCCGCAATTTTTGTTTTCGCGAGTGACTTGACCGCCAACTGAATATTTTGTTTTTCCTTTATCAACAATAGCTCAGTTTTCAGTAGGTCACTGAAGCGTGCAGACGTACATTTGTGTTTACGAGCAATTAGCGCCAAAAACATATACTTTTTCTTTTTTTCTTATTGTTACAGTTATTATGATTTGCATAAGTTAATAATTGAATTCAATCGTGTTAGTAGTTTTTATTATAATATTAGACATAACATTACAAAATTTAAAGAGATTTTAGCATATTGTTGTGTGGCATTCTCGACACACTATTTCGCGTCAAATTATGCTTGTGGATAGAAGTGGGCCATTCTTTGCAGACAGAAGTGGGCCACATCATTAAAGTTCGCTTTCGACATTTAGTGTTTTTATATGAATTAATCAAGTGATTCGATGAATTAATTTGAACGCTTTAGCGATCATACCACCAAAAAAACTGAAACCGACTGGCTATGAACCCATCGACTACGACAAATTGCTTTGTACTATAAAGTGTTATTGAGGCAAAATAACAAACAGTATTACACATGAAAAATGTTTTTTACAATACGATTTATTACAAAAATTAATTATTTAACATAAAAAATCATAGTGCTTGATCCTGTTACTTGTTTTAGATGAAAAACTTTGGTGGCCCACTTCTGTCTGCAAAATCGTGAAATCGCAAATTTCTCTTTTTTTAATTAACAATGTAAAACAATATGTTAACATTAAAAAATTTAAAATATGTCTTTGCCATAAGTTAGCTAATACATCTCTCTACAAATAGACCCATTAGTTTTCAAAAATATTAACTTTTGAACATCCTGCAGCATGAAAACCAAAGTGTGGCCCACTTCTGTCGATGCTACTCTATTAATACGGATAGGGTTTGAATCCGTTTACTTCCAGTAGGGGTTGGACAATTCAAATAAAAGGGGTTCTACTGTATATTTTAGACATATCTGACGGATAACTATACATAAAGGTAACTAGTATTATCACTTTTCATGCGCATTTAAGCGCATCTGAAAATGGCTGCCTTTTAGTTGCCGTCAGTTGCCGTTTGAAAAGTAACTACATGAAAGCGTGCCGCACATGTTACTTAAAGGCACCTCAAAGGTAAGACAAAAAGATGACTTTAAAAAGTCATCTATCAGATAACCAGTAGTCAGGTGTGTTTGTATGTGACCATTATCAGTGGTTGTAATTCACTTTTTTTCGCGGGGAACGAGCGACATCACGTAAGTGAATTTCGAATCTCTGCAATATCCGTCGGTAAAGCAGAAAGTTTACGACTTTTGTTTTCTAAGCTTTGACGGATGACATAATAAAAAGGAGCGGTTTTAAAATGTACACACACGCATGTCATGAAGGTTAATAAACTGTACATTTTGATACAGTTACAGTATGCGTGTAGTAACGTCACGTGGCATCTTACAGGTGGCACTTGATTTTAATAGGCGAAAGAACTTAGGTTTAGTGACATCGGTACGTGAAACCAGAAAAATTTCAACACCAACGATGCAGCCGTCAGTGCTATCCCTTGTGGACAATCTTGCAAAAACAAATCACAAAAAAAGAATTTCTGATAAAATTGAATATGGAACTGCAGGTTTCAGGACCAAGTACGTTTAATTAAATTGACTTCGAATTAAAAAATAAATGGTGTTGTGTAGAGTTAAAAAATATTTCATTTAAATGATGTTAACGATTGTCAATATTTTAGAGCAGAGTTTCTTGATCATGTTATGTACCGAATGGGACTCCTGGTGGTATTACGATCACAGCTAAAAAAAGGTAAATACAAAACCCTGCAAAAAATTTTAATTAAGATTATTATGAGAATCTCATGAGAAATTGAAACAAGTGCCTTGTAGTTGCCTTAAATATACATTATATGGGTCATTCTTCGAAAAAGTGTAAAATCGACGTATTTTTTTTCCACAAAGATTATAAAAATTAAAATTTAAAGTTTAGATATATTCATTGGTTTGCTAATTATGTAAATACGAAGTAATAATGCAGCAGCCATCGATACGCGTGAAATATGCAAGTAATTTAATTTTTTAATGAAAATTTTATATAAAAATGGCGAAATGTTCACTCTTAGCGAATGAGTGACTTGTAAAGAGTATGAATAAAAATAGTAACTTAATAATATTCATTTTATAAAACTCAAAACAGTTAAAATTATTATGGAAAGTAGTTAAGAAAATTGATGTTAAGATCAATAAAAATCCGTTCTATCACTGATAAGAACGGAATTTCCGTAAATCACTACAATTGTCAAGGAGGCTTACATGATACAGGAGCTTACATGTCAAGGTATTAACCATGTTAACATAAGAACAAAATAAATTTCGGTCAAATGCACTTCAGGCGTAAGAGTTTAATCTTTTTTTTATATTTTAAGATATTACTCGCTTTCTTAACATGCTAAATTAGCGTCGCAAAAATGACAGGAGGCTTACAAGGAATAAACCTACTGGCCTTAGTTCTAACAATATTTTTAAATTTGGGTTTAAATTAGTTTTGAAATCAGTAATATTATACACACAATCCATAGTCTAAAAGTAATCGAAACTGTAGATTGTCTGTATATACATTTAATTTTTTTTGTACTGGAAATGGCATGTATTCTCCCTGGTGAAAATTTCCATAAAATCATATGAGATTTTTATAATTTCTTTCATATCTTAGAGGAATGCAGATGATTGTAATTCATTTTCTCATATTATTATTATTTCTTATAATTACATGAGAAATCACATGAAAAGTTTCCCGGATCGTCTGATATTTTAAAAATCTCATATGATTTATCATATGATATTACGAACATTTTGAGTAGGGCTGTACTTACATTTATTTTTTAAAACATGTGGACACATTTTACAAAGCCATAACAATTTTCAGGAACGTTATAGAGAAATTTTCACAGCACTATTTGTTTGTTATAAGTAAAACAGATCATAATCACTTTTAAACAAATTTAATAATTCACACGAAAGAGAATGACAGTGATCAAAAATGTGTTATTTATACCTGGGGACAGCCAGGAGGCTTACATTTCGGACCTTTAGCAGTATGTCAAAATTTTATCATATGATTTGAACAAATTATCTCTTGTGCAATGTTTACATAGAAGTATAAGGCGTACGGAATATGTAAAGTTTTATTACGCGAAATAAAATTTAATAGGTAGTTTTATGAGCATAGAATCATGAATGTTTTGAGTTTATATTTAATGGAAATTACATAAAATAATAAAGATTTCATATTTCTGATGCATAAGATAATATGGGACGGACTAGAGTGAGATTGAGCATTTCTATTGTGTTTATACTTTTAAATTCTTGAGTATGACGAATAATGAAACCCAATATTTGTTCAGCTCTTTTGCTTATGTCAAGAACATGATCAGTAAAAGTTAACTTGAAATCCAATATTACACCAAGATCCTTAATTTTCTCAACACTTTGAAGCTTAAAATTTTTAAGATGATAATCATAAAGAATAGGAGATAGACTTGACAAAAACGTGATTAAAGAGCACTAGCTACTATTAAGTTTCATACCATTTAGTTTACACCAGTTACAAATGTTATTTAGATCTCTTTGTATTTCCTCTGAGCCTAATACATTTGTAATGGTACTGTATATTTTCAAGTCATCTGCAAATAGCATAAAATTTGAATAGGTTGTTACCGAAAAACATCGTTAATAAATATATAATATAATACATATCTGTCATTCCACGTCAGATTTACAACTGAAGATTTTTTTTCCAAGGGCATATTTTTTTTCTTATTCTAGACACAAAAATAAAATGTACGTGTTTTTTTATTTTAATATGATATTTGAAATTTTCGAGTTATGATAAAGATATTAATAAGGGTTCGGCTTTGTCCTACAAAGTTGGTTGCTGTTGGTTTTCCTCGACGTTAACTGTGGTCCACAGTAACCTCTTGAAAATGAACGCAAGTCGTTCGAAACGTCGAGGAAAACCAACAGCAACCAACTTTGTAGGACAAAGCCGAACCCTTATTAATATCTTTATTATATATACTTCTACATAAAAACACCGTGTAATTATTTCGAGTTATGATTTTTCAAAGTTTTAGATGTTATAAAAACGCTCTATTTTCAACTGCCTATAACTCAAAACCGATACAATATACAAAAAATATTTTAAGGGATGAAAGTTTCGTATGTGGCTCAGCTTTACGATGAAGTAAATTAAAATTCCAAAATTGAATTTTCAATACGTATAATTGTTAATTTTTATAAAGAAATTCATTTTTTTTAAAGTTGGACATGATTTTGTTTACTTTTTTTCACTAAAACTCTTCATTTAACTATGTAGAAGATACTGTGAAAATTTCATAGTAGTAATTTTAGAACTTATCGAGTTATGAATTTTTATTTACTGATAGGTATATCCGCCCCATGTTCCCACCCTACTGAAAATGTTCGTAATATCGTATGATAAATCATATGAGATTTTTAAAATATCAGTCGATCTGGGAAACTTTTCATGTGATTTCTCATGTAATTATAAGAAATAATAATAATATGAGAAAATGAATTACAATCAGCTGCATTCCTCTAAGATATTAAAGAAATTATAAAAATCTCATATGATTTATCATATGATTTTACGGAAATTTTCACCAGGGCAGTAATGCACGCTCAATTTTCCTAGCACACAGTATGTGTGCATTTCGTAAAACATCGTTCATAACTCGATAAGTTCTAAAACTACCACTGTGAACTTTTCACATTATCTTCTACATAGTTAAATGAAGAGGTTTAGTGAAAAAAAGTTAAAAAAAAAAATCATGTCCAACTTTATAAAAAATGAATTTCTTTATAAAAATTAACAATGATACGTATTGAAAATTCAATTTTGGAATTTTAATTTACTTCATCGTAAAGCCGCGCCAAGTACGAAACTTTCATCCCTTAGAATATTTTTTATATATTGTATCGGTTTTGAGTTATAGGCAGTTGAAAATAGAGCGTTTTTATAACATCTAAAACTTTGAAAAATCATAACTCGAAAATTTCAAATATCATATTAAAATAAAAAAACACGTATATTTTATTTTTGTGTCTAAAATAAGAAAAAAAATCTTTAGTTGTAAATCTGACATGGAATAACCCATGTTTAATATAAATACAATTATAATATGTATTTAATATACATGGTCATTGGATAACAGACTTTGTCTAAATATTGCTAAGTGTAAGTCCATTTCTTTCTACAGAATTATAGCATATTCGTTTATCTGCACTGCACGAGTGTAGTGTATCTTTGTTTCTTTCTAAATACATGTAAAATTGTGAGACAGTGATACACTACACTCGCGCGGTACAGATAAATGAATATGCTTTTTTCATATTCCATAAACGGGTTTTGTCTAGAGTCGGTTTCCTCAATCAAGGATCTCGGAGTGATTTTCGATCGCTCTTTGAATTTTAAAGAACATTTAAAGTATGTGGTAACTAAATCTTATAGAACTCTCGGATTCTTGATCAGAACTACCAAGAACTTTCATAATATTCATACAATTATATATCTTTATCGCCCATTAATTCTGCCGCATTTATTATATTGCTCGTCTATATGGACACCTTTCGTTGCTAATGATATTTCTGATCTTGAATCGATACAACATAAGTTTGTGAGATATTTATCTCGAAAGGGTGGGAATCCCATGCACCCATAAGTCTTTTGATCTTCAATCGGTAAAGTCCCTACATTCATACTGCGATATTTTATTAGCTTATAAAATTCTTAAAGGGTTGATTCATAGTGAGGAAGTTACGGGTTTATTTATACAGTCAATCTCACACCAGCTTCGTACTATTCGATTCATCGAAGAATCTGCTAATCGCACAAATTATGGGTTTAATTCTACGGTACCAAGGCTAAAGCGTGGAATTTATTACCGCAATCGATTACTTCGGAGAGACTGACAAATTTTAAATCCTATGTACTCAAGCTCACTAAAACTTTTTGTTAATTAATTGAGATATTCGTTATTACACTTTAAGTTTATATTATTATTTTTAGTTTATATCATTTATTGTTACTCAAATTGTATAGCGCCTCATTATGTTTTTGTTATATTTTGTGTAAAGGCACTTCTAGTGCCGTTGATTCTAATAAATAAATAAAAAATAAATAAATATATAATATAGTATCAAACGCTTTCGAGAAGTCTCCTCTCTATAGCGTCGATAATGAATTGTTGATAAGAGACTAGATTCGTTACAGTAGACTTTTAATTACATCATTTTAACGAAATAAATTCACTTACGATCAAATCAAAATATTTATAGCGGCGATTGGATTAATGATAACGGCTAGTCATAATCCTGAAGCTGATAACGGCGTAAAAGTTGTCGATCCTGCTGGAGAAATGCTTGAACCGTCCTGGGAAAATATTGCAACCAATCTTGCAAACGTTGAAGACGAAGATGTAACGTCGACTTTGCAGGATGTTATCAAAGAAAACAACATCGATACAAGTGTACCAGCTGTAATAATCGTTGGCAGGGATACCAGGCAAAGTAGTCTTGCACTGTCAAAAGCTGCGATTGCTGGAATCACGGCAATGAATGGGATAGTAAAAGATTTTGGAGTAGTAACTACTCCGCAGCTTCATTACTTAGTTGTATGCATCAACACAAACGAAGAATACGGATTATCATCCGTAGAAGGATATTACAATAAATTAACAGATGCATTTAAAAAAATTCGTGGAAATCAAAAAGAAAACTCTAATTACAAGGCTCAGTTGTATTTCGACGCAGCAAACGGAGTTGGCGGCATTGCAATTAAAGAATTTAAGAGACGATTAGAAAACTGCATCGACATTGAAGTTTACAACGATGGCTCGGGTCAACTTAATCATTTGGTACATTTTACTAATAAAATCATGAAAATATTGCGATCATTTTTTAATTAATTTAATAATTTTAGTGCGGAGCTGATTACGTTAAAAGTCAGCAAGCGCCTCCGCTGAATGTGCCTGTGAAACCGTATATGAGATGCGTTAGTATAGATGGGGATGCGGATCGAGTTGTTTATTATTATACCGATGAAGATAATAAATTTCATCTTTTAGATGGAGATCGAATCGCTACTTTAGTAGCTTCCTATTTACAGGAATTGATTCATAAAGGTCAGTTTGATTTAAAACTGGGTTTAGTACAAACTGCTTATGCTAACGGAAGCTCAACGCAATACATTTCTAATGTTTTGGTAAGTAGTACAATAATTGTTGTGCAAAACATATGTTACAAATCCACCTTTTAGAAAGTTGCCGTTGCGTGTGTACCAACTGGTGTGAAGCACTTACACCACAAAGCAACAGAATTCGATATTGGAATTTATTTCGAAGCAAACGGACACGGTTCAATAGTTTTTAAGGATTCAGCTGTAAAATTAGTCCGTGAAGCTGCCAATACTAAGTAATTTTTAATTCTTTTGTAATTCTGACTTATACCTGCAGAAAGATTCAATGAATTTTTATTTTACAGTCTTGATGCCAGTCGACGAGCAGCAGCTATTCAATTATCGAATGTTATTGACGTTATCAATCAAACTGTTGGAGATGCGATAAGTGACATGTTGCTTGTGGAAACCATTTTGCATGCAAAAGGATGGGACGTTATGGATTGGGAACAAAACTATAAAGATCTTCCTTATAAATTAGCAAAGATCAAGGTTCAGGATCGTACAACTATCACAACAACCA
The DNA here is from genome assembly GCA_030407085.1 of Trichopria drosophilae. NCBI lineage: Eukaryota > Metazoa > Arthropoda > Insecta > Hymenoptera > Diapriidae > Trichopria > Trichopria drosophilae. The sequence continues at coordinate 172,597,088 of CM059582.1, read as the reverse complement.
ATGCTGAACGAACATGCGTAACACCATATGGTTTACAGAAGAGAATTGACGATCTTAGTTCACAGTATTCAAAAGGAAGATCTTTCGCTAGGTAAGTTTAAAATTGAAAAAAGTTTTGTCACAATTGATTAATTTTCGTTTTGGTTTTTGGATAGACCATCTGGAACAGAAGATATTGTACGAGTTTACGTGGAATGCGAACATGCTGCAGATGTCGAAAGGCTAGCTGCGGAAGTATCATTAGCAGTGCATCAAATGGCAGGTGGAATTGGATGTGAACCAAAATTGCCATCAAAAATGTAAATTTTCTTCATTAGAAACCTGACAATAAATATGTTTATACTGACGAAACGTGGAAATAAAAATGGATACTTTTAACTATTTAATGATTTAAAATCAAGTTGTTATATCGCCTTTGTATACAGACATTGAATGTATGATAGTGGTTGCGGGTTATATTGCATTGTTATGTAAGTGCATTAGAAATTGAGACATGTATTTTGTATTTTTATATTTTTAGCGCATAAAATATGTTAATAAAAAATGTTTATTCAACAAACGTATTTTCATTTACTTATTACATTTACAGATTAATCGTCGTTTTGCCAATTATTTTTGTTGTAAGTTTCAATTAGACAGTTGTCTGTATTTGTGCTCCGACACTGTATTACATATTTCATTTTATTTACATATCCCTATCGGCCCAGGTCGACTCGTTTTTGAAGTCGATTTAGAGTAAACTCGACCGAAATCTGTCAATATTAGGTCGAATTACCCCTTTAACCCATCAACGCTATAAAATTGTATGTTATTTCAGAATCTTTCAATAAAATTTCAATAAAATGAACGGCAAAAAGTTATACATGTTTTTCTGTTAAAAAAACATGTTTTTTTACATTTTATTTTTCATAAAAACATTACTTTCACCTCGAAATGGCGTTGGGAACATATCTAAGTTGAAAATATCGCGTCCATGGACCCCCAGGATTAAAATGTATCATATCTGAATTCATAATTCAAAATGGCAGTTTTCGAAGTGGCGCCTAGAAGCTCAAAATTCTTTTTAAAACTTAACAATTTTTTTCCTAAAAACCATAGACATTACAGAAAATTTTCTAAGAACAACAATGCTTTGGAATGAGTCAAAGAGTACTCTCAAATTTTATCAGCATACTATAATACACTGCTTGATTTTTCAAATATTCGTAAAATCGAAATTTTTCAATTTCAAAGAATTTCCAAGCTTACCCTTGGCATAACCCAGAGCTAACGACGATGGCGCAGTAAGCTGTAGCTCAACTTTATTTTAATACCTTTTTTGTTTTTTTCTTAATATTGTTTGATACTTTTCTTTTTTTTAATGCTACTTTTGTTTTTTAGCGACCTCGAAAACCCTCCCGTGAACACAGTTTCATCTCGATCAAGTAACTTTTTCCTAATTTGTTCCGCCATTTTGTATTTTGAAAATCTTAGGTCGTATTCGTAGTCAGCGAGCCCGAAAACCCCCGAGTAATAAATTCCAACCATTTTCCATGTAAAGAAAAATGTGTACTTCAAAGGGTTAAAGTCGACATGACATACAAAACCAATCGGTCAATTTTTTGCACAAATCGACCGTCGATTTTCGGTCAATTTTCTAAAATCCACCAATTCAATTTTGAGTCAACTTCCGATCAACTTTTGCGAAATCAACCGATTAATTGATTCATAATAAAAAAACAGTTGATTGGTCCATTTTCGGTCAACTTCGTAAAAGTCAAGTGAAAATCGACTGATTAAAGTTTGGTCTTCATTTTGATCAATGTTTTCCAGATGTAACGGATCTTCCTCAATGTTATCTTCTTTGCCAACTTTTTTTTTCATCTCCTTCATCATGTTTTTCATCGTCTTCACTTTTTTCTTTGCCTTTTGGTTTCTTCTGCATTAATGTTCTCGAAGACTTTATTTTTGCTTGAAAGAAAAATATCACTATGAAAAACAGACAAATTCAGATTTGTGGCTTAAGTGGCTGAAGGTGGTTCTACTGTTTCTTCAAAAATTTAAGAAATACCCTATGTTTTGTGACAGTACAATGAAAGATCTATAGAAACTGCCTATTAAATGCGAGGGCCGGTTATTGACCAAATGAATACTTTAACATTAGTTCTTATGTAGGGGTTCTTCGAGAGACAGGAAATGAAAGATATTTTGGTTGATAACAATCCTAGGCAAACTTGAAAAACGAAGTTGTAATAGGTAAATTCACAAGTTTTCAAAAGTTTTTCGAAAAATCGTAGATTTTTATTAATCATAATAAATTGCATTTATTGTGGCTTAATGTAAAGGTCCAATTCGTTTCGATCGATAGTCCGGATTGAAATCGTTTGAGTTTTCTACCTCGGAATGATTCCGAATCGTTCCGATTGATTGTTCGGATTGAAACCGTTAGAAACATATGCCTTGCGTTGAATCCAATTCGTTCCGAATGAGAGGTCCGATTGAGACCGTTTGACTTTTCCACTTAAGATCGAATCCGATTCGTTCCGATTGATAGTTTGGATTGAAACCATTTGAAATGTCTACCTCTATTGATTCCGTTTCGTTCCGGTTGATCGTTTGAAATGAGTCCGATTCATTTTGAATAAATGATCGGATTGAATCAGTTTGGAATGTCGCCCTCGGATCGAATCCGATTCGTTCTGAATAAAATGTCCGATTGCAACCGATTGAAACCGACGTCTGATTGAGTCCGATTGTATCGGGGACAAATTGCGGATTGAAACCGAATAGGTCTCATTGAGTCTCATTAGGTCCGATTGAAGTTCAGTCGGAAATTTTTACTAGGGGTGTCCACTTTTGGGGCTCCACAAGGATCCCACCTTGGTCCTATTTTATTCATATTATTTATTAATGATACCGTGGATACTGTGAGTTTTAACAACTGAGATTTTTGAGAAGAACCGCATTTGCGTTTAAATGCCTGCGTACGTTTTTATCATTATATCGGACCATCGTTTTACAGGAACTTTTATATTGTTCTTCTGTTTGGACCCCCTTTACTCAATACGGCATAAAAACTCTCGAATCAGTACAGTACTGTTTCATCCGTTTCACATTGTTTTAAAATAGGTTCCCCTATGTCACCTTTCGAATATGGCTATTCCAGTCCTGCGAGGTTCCTTAACCTTCTGACTATTAAGTCTATGCACACTAGTGCAGATCTATCGTTAGGTTTTCAAATTGTCAAAGGTCTATCTTGCAGAAAATTCCTCCTGGGTTCTTTTAAGCCACGTACGGTTAGGCACTGTTTACGGAATTCGTGTCATATTGTGGAAAATAGTTATACAACTAATTACGGGGTTTATTCATGTCTTGATCATGTTAAACGTATTTGGAACGATCTTCCTACGGATGAACGGCACAACACTTAACATCAACTACAATTAGCCCCACTGATAAATTAGTAAGCGGACAATCAGTACCACCACAACACTGCATTCTATTCTTTGAAATTTCATCCCTTTGGGTTTTTTTTTATTTTCGGATTAATGTACCTTCGGAATATTTTTCCTGATTTATAAAGACTTGCAAGATTTATTACTTTTTTGGTGAAAATGCTCCTTGTACAGTAATTGTTAAAGCACATTTAAAGCCAAGATACGTTTGTGATATTGTCCGACTTACACCAAAAGTAGGATTGTTAGTTTACGTCACAGTCATTATAGCATATTGAAGCAATCTTTGGAAGACAAACTTTTCGACATTGATGAAGTGAAGCTGAAGACATTAGTGGAAAAAGGATTGTTAGATTCATATAATGCAGAATTTAAGTAAATTTATAACGCGGTTAAGAGTACTGTACGTTGATGGTTTTACGACCTTCACGACCGAAAGAAATCTTTCCTTATCATTACACAAACTGCAGAGCACATAAGGAATATTCGATACACTAACTTGAACTTGCAGTGAGATATTGTAAAATATACTAGATTACATTGTGCTCATTTCGTTGGTGTTATTGAGAAAACAGAAAACAATTTTTAAATTTTCAATTTGATCATTTGATGCGTAAAAAATTGGTCTTTTTATTATGTTCAAGCGCCAAGAATTGCCGGAATACATTTTTTTGTGTACTTTTCACTCACTGCAGTGTTTTCACTTCATTGTGTTTTTCTCTTCAAACAAATGAAAGTCGTCACTCAACAAGTGACTTCATGCAGAGATTATCACGAAGTCCACTACACATGATTACAGAAAGAATTAATATGCACCATCAGCTAGGCTATGCAGAATAGACTAAATTACTCGAGTACAGTTGTTATTACTTGGTAGGCTAAAATACATCTAAATTTTGTATTAACTTTTTTTTTCTATGGGGTATGATTTCCCTATTTCTAAACAATAATTAAAAAATATTAAGAGCAGAGATGACTTTACACCGTTTCTAGTAGGAAATATTCATCTTTTCTTTGACAAACATTATATTAAAATATTTTTTCTTGCTGAAATAGGTGGTACTTTTAGAATTTCCTTATCGCATCGGATTTGTCAGAAAAGTGGAGTTGAAAGTGTAAAAATATTTTTAATATCTGAGATTTTTATGATCTGAGAAGACCGCAGACTAGTCGGCAGGTGAGAATTTCCAGCAAATTTGCTGTCTGTGTGATGACGCATATTCCGTATTTCTGCCGACATATCTACAGCCTGACTTTTCCCTTATATGCAGCAATATGCAGCATATCTGGCTGTCTAGGGCGTTAGTATCCATCATCGATTATGCTCGCAAGCGAATTGAACACGGGATAGTTACTATTCTTATCCTGTTCGATTTTTCTAAAGCATTCAACACTGTAGATATTCCTGTACTGCTTCAGAAACTTTCATAAGCTTATCCTAATCATGTTGAAATGGTTTGCACCCTATCTCACTAATCGTTGGTAGGCCTTTGCGGGAATAGGAGGGGAGCTTTTCTCCTCAGCTGAAGTATTTGCAGGAGAATCTCAAGGTTCCATCTTAGGCCCACTACTGATCTCTTCTTGATAAACGACATCTCTAATATTCTGATACACTCCTCTCACATGTATTATACTGACGACCTACAGATCGTGATCCAATGCAAACCATCCGACTTGGACCAAGCTATTGATCGCATAGATACCGATGCTGCGTCAGTATCAAACTATGCTAAAGCTACCAAGGTGATCCTGAACCTAGCAAAAACCAAGGCGATTATTCGGAGTTCATCTCATAATATAAGGACCATCTCCGCAAAAGGACATCGTTCTATTGTAGTCGATAATGAAACTATTCCAACTTTGAACAAAGTCACAAACTTGAGGATAAAACTAGATTCATCCCTGACTTGGAGCTCCCAAATTAGTCACACCTCTAAGCTCGTGAATTCTACACTCCGCTGTTTAAAATACAACAAACGCGCTTTATCAACTAAGCTCCGACCGAGACTGACAGTGTCACTACTATTTTCTCATTTGGACTATTGTTCAGCCATCTTTAGTGACATCTCTCAGTCGCACAGAGATAAATGTCAAAGATTGCTCAATCAATGTATTCGATTAATGTTTAATCTTAAGCACGGTTGTCAAGTCTCATCCTATCGTCGCCAGCTCAGTTGCCTAACAAGTACCGGCACCTATACTTCATTGGGTGCCTTTCCTATAACATGTTTGATCTATTCATCCATCGATCAGATTTTACAACACGTTGTACAAGAGGCACATCTGGTTATTTTTTTTTATATACCCCCGGCCATCAGTCGCCTCAAAAAGACGGTAATATACTTCCTTTTCCTCCCTTGACGATCCACTAGTATCAACAATTGGGAAAGGATTAAAGCCTAGTAATAAGAATATTTAATATGACATTGTGTTCTTACTTTAGGTTTATTTATAGAATCTAACCGACCACGACCGTCCTACTCAGTCATTCAAAGCTTTCCGACTTTAAAAAATACCGTATTTTCGATTACTTTTCACAATCAGAGTACCCTTTCAGAAATATTTGTTCGGACTGAAAGAGATAGGTACAATATGACGATTGTTAAAAGAAAAGTCACCATTGTTCAAGAGAACTCAAAATACGACATACAGTGATAGAGAGAACAAAATGCACTGTCCTCATTAACCTTACTGTCAGTGAAAAAGGGACGTAAGAGAAAAATTCGTTGACAAGCATGTCTGAAAACTTAAAATCTGAAGCATTTAAACTCACCTTTTTTCGACAATGCCACGTAATGGAACATTTCTGGTAGGACTTGTCAGTGACATGAATTGCATAAACTCGTTAGGTAATTTTTCTGTAATGCATGTGTTGTTAGGAAATAACGTTACCAACATGATTGGTTCTTGTGCTCTATGGAAGTTTATTTGAAAATACATTAAACAAATAGAAAGCTCTTATCGAGCACATCGCCCATAGCGAAATACGCTCAGTACTGCTCATAAACGTAACGTTTGTAGGAATAACGTCTCAAATTTAATACATTAGCCGTCGTAGGGTACCCACGGGTACTCAGATGGTCATTTGCGAACGCCCTTAAACTGGAATGAGAAGACGACGAGGTCCGCGTATAACAAGAATGATCATTGAATAATTCCCGGATAGGAGAAGTTCGTCCCGTGCGCAACGACGTGAGGCAGTAGGATCGACGATAAAGAAGGTCGCTTCGAGCGTCCCGAGTCGCAGCTTCCAGGGGATCTCCGGAGTCGATTAAAGCTCGACGTAAAGCTGCGGGCCTGTCGTAAGAATAAACGTATCGTCGAATGAGGCAGCTTAAGTGATTGCTTCTCTTCATTAGTGCCTATAGCTGCGAGGTACGACTTGAGGGACAGGTGCGGTAATGGCCCGTATCCGTGGACCACCCTCCAGCTTGGGGTGCGGGAATCGTCGAGGATAGTGTCGGTGGGGGTTGGGGGAATCGACCCCCCAGACTCTATTACGCGAATTGATTCGGCATCGGCTCTGCCCAGGGGCGGAAACACCGTTTAGCTCCTCGTTTCCCTCGTACTTTCCGGATCTTCTCTCCCCTTTATTCCCTCACTTTCCTTCTCACTTTCCTGGACTCGTTGGTGAGAAACCCCTCCAAGCGACCTAGTAAAACCGTTCTCTAACTTTTGTGTCGCGAATGCATTTTTGAGAAAACGGAAAGGTTTGTCACGTTTGTCGCTTATTTTGGGTAGGATAAGGAGATTTGCATATTGTCTTTGGTATACTGTTAGTCCGTTAGTTCATGATAAGTTCTGAGACTTCAGCGAAGCTGACTAGGGAAAATTCTTCTGAAAGTCGCATTTTCAGTCACAAATTGAAAATAATTCTTGTGTTACGTAGGTGTACTTCGGAACCTGTAAACGACAGTTCAATTCTCCGGCAAGATAAAGAAATCATTTATCAGTCCGCGGTTCAGTCGTTTCAGAAATCGAACAAGCCCATTTCGTTTTGCTACTTCGTAAATCCAGGCAACAATCGTGTTCTTCAACAATTCTGATCGGTTCAATCGTGGTGTTCAGCACAACTGGTGGATATATCAATTGCACGAATCTTATCTTCCCTCATTTCATCCAGAAATACGTTGCTGCCTATTAACGCTCATTTGTAGTGAATCATTAAAATTTTAAAGTTATTTCCCCCCGCACTTTGGACAGCTCAACTGACCGCACCTTGTCTGGTAAGAAGTTTTTTTGTTTGAATGAATAACAATATTTCAATAAAACTATTCCATAACGCTTGCAAATGAATATATAAAATTTAAATTTCAATATGATTGGTATGTTTATATTCCACAATTATATTCCAAAAAATATGTAAACCGACGAATTATTTGTGTAGTGTTTTCAAATTTAAAACAAGACGCGCGGCCCACTGCTATTTCCTGAGCCACGAGTTGGAAATCTAACATGCGAAGTATGAATCGAGGCTTTGCCATGGTTTTAAAAGAACGGGTCATGATTACTTCCAAATCTAACGGGGCCCTAGTTCAGGCTTAAAATTTGGAATTTATGGTTTATGCCCTCAGAAGCTAAGTATCGCCTTTGTGTCAATCAGGTTTCGAAAAACCTTTGCTCTGTAGTTATATTACTTTCAGTTGAGCTGAATTTCACCGTAGTGTGGAGTAATATTTACTCTAAAAGAGTGTATTTTTTATCTTTCGGAGCTTATTTCCTTGCAAAAATAACGTATTTACTTTGTAACGGCAAGGTTTTGTAGGATATCCTGTTTAAATATTTTTTTTATTTAAACAATAATACTCTTCGCCATTCCCTAAAAAACGTGGTTAATCGAATGAATCGCCCAAGAGTTTGAAAGTACTGGAGACTACTGATTGTGATACAGGGAGAAGGATAAAAATAGGGTCAAACGAAAATCACGGAAAAAATTAAAAATTCATGTCATTAAAAAGAGAGCAGATAATTTAAGTTGACATAGAAAATAGTTTCGGACTAGATTGCTGAAGTTGTATTGAATTGAACCAGAGTGCGCAGGCGGACGAACAAACTGCACCTTACTTGCTTTTCAAGTAATGAAAATGATTGGTGGAATGTGAATAGAATACCAGTTATCCGACAACAATGATTGATCATTGATTAATTCAATTTTAGACAATATTTTTCATATTATTGTTTTGGTCCGGTATTGTTCACAACTGGCAACTATCTGACCATATCGGCATCTCTTACGAAGGCTATAGGATTTGAAATGTTGCCCCGAAAAATATGTTTTCTCATTTTTCGTTGTTATAAATATTTCATTTCCAATTTTGTTGGCAAATATAGTACATCATACACTATCAATCGCAAAGAACATTATAATATTTAACTTGCATGGAAGAAAAGTTTTGTAATCACACGTACGTTTTCATAATTAAAAGTGAACGAACATACTGTGACTTTTAGATTATGGGTGCGCTAAGATATATAATGATGCAACTACCAATCACAAGCGTTTTTGAAAATGATATTGTCCAAATTTCATTACAATTTTTTTTAAACTTATCGTTATTAAAGATATTTTTTTTTTAATTCAGTATATGAAGTAATACACATATTGTTCCTGGATTATTTAATTTCTTTTGTAAAAGTAGCCTATTGTAGATATGAACAAGTGAAAATAAAATAATTTACGTAACATAAACTGACGAATTAGTTTTCGCGAGTAACCATGAAGTAAATGTATTTCATAAAAATTAAGACATAAAAATAATGGTGTTCGTCGATAATGGTGAAATATGTCATAGAAAGTCCAAATGACATAGTCTTGGTAAGAATCGATATACTTATATGACTACACATTTTTAGGTAAACCTTTCGATGAGTTCTACTTCCTCTTAAAAAAATGTTAGTTACAGTACTTCGACGTAATTTTGCCTCCTGAATATAGGAATGTGAAAGTAAAAAATGGTCATCGAAAGAACTGAAACCGCCATCTTGACAAAAACGTCAAAAATCGTGTATTTTTTTAGTTTTTTGAGTTTATTTTCAAAAGTACAAACTGTATGAAAAAATGTTTCCAATAAAAAATGTAAAGCAGAAAATTCTCTGCATAAAAGTACTTTCTTCCTAATATGTACGGTAAACTCGTAAATGAGCAACGAAAGTGACCCTGAAGCATTTTCCTAAAGTGTGTGCATTCATAACACTCTTATTCTATGTACTTAGTTATTCTGCCACTATGCATGGTTTGGTCGCCACATGTACATATTGGTTATCAGTTAGGATAGCACAAAATGGGGGGTTTGGGGGCAGAGCCCCCCAGCACGCCAGCACCCCCTTGGTGAAAGCATTACCTCTCGAATTTATTAGTATTACATCCTTTAGATTGAAAATGCCTGAATCTAGGAGTTGCTTACATCCTGGGGGGTTTCGCCTTCAGACCACCATTTTTTTTACTACCCTAACCTCCAAACAACAACTACGATTATAGAATCATTGTAAAATTTACTAAAAGTTTCTAGCCATAATGCGTCACGAGAAGACTAGCAACTTTATGGTAGAATAAACTCAAAAAACTAAACAAAAACTTTTTTCAAGATTTTTTTGCTAGGAAGTAGTTCAGCGAAAGGTTTACCTATTTTTGTAGAGAGTTTTAACCTGATTAAGGTAAATGTCCCGATTAATGTGCATGTAAGCTTTTTTGGCAGAAAATGAACGAAAATATAACCATAAATCGCTCCAAGTAGAAAATAATTTGTTTAGTAGCAAAGTACAACTCGTTCTTAATCGATAATGATAACCGCGGGAACTTAATTTACATTTTTTAAATATTTAAAACATGAAATAAAAAAAAGTAAAATTATCCCTATTACTGTCGATTCAATTTTTCCTTGTCCCTATTAGCGATCGGCAAGTGCGGTCATTGACCGGTACAAAACACAACAAATGTTCATGGTTCCAATTAAGTAATAACCAATTCCTTGAAAGTCCACTTTTTAAAATATTTTCGACGAGAACTTATTTATTTTAAAACTATATGTAATGATGAACATTGTTTCTTTCTTTCTGATTATTTATTTATAAAGATTGTATACTAAATTTTTTTTTCACGCAATACGCGCATCAAAAATTAAGATTTATTCAAATTATCACGTCATAATGATATAATAAAGGTTTATATAATTTAGCAGAAGCCCAAACGTGTATTAATTACGGAGTCAAAAGATAAAGAGTTAATGATTGTTAAGTACTTTTGACACATATCAATAACGTATAATTTAAAAATATTATTTTAGTATAATGTACATTATGCATTAAAATTAAAATATAAAGCGTATTTTTACTCAAAATTGCATGTTAACGACATAAAACGGTTACAAAGTGTCACACGAGGACTCCTAAAACTACGGCCGTTGAAACATTTCATGCGACGATCGGTATATTTGTTTTCTTTAAATTTAGATACTATGAATACCGTAATACTTACTTAAAAATTGTCCTGAATAAATTTAGAATCTAATACAACTTTTTATTCATGACTAATTTGAAAGACTTGATTATAATTATAAGAAAATATACTAATGGCTACTAAATCGGGACACGGACAGTAATCGGGACATTTATCGTATTGCAATAAATTACTGAAATTTTCAGTATACAGTAATAGTGATATACAAGGCAGTCACTAGTAGTGAAACCCAATATGTTACTTAGAATAATGGAGATTAAAAATAAAATAAATAAGAAAGTTTGAATCTTAAATACAAGAATTGGTTGTCCACTAAGCACCGAATGTAACCGATAAAATAAGACGGCCGTTGAATGACTTGTTGGTATCGGAGACATCCACTGATAAAACTACTGAAAAAGTCCATGTTGGTTTTTCCATGCGGTCTCAACCACGTAGTTTTGGCCGATTTGACCAGGTCGAGACCATATAGGATTCGCACGTTTTTACATAGTTTTTTGACCAGGTGTTATGATCTGGTGGCAACATAAGTACAGTGAAATTTGTCGTTCCGTTTCTAAATTACACGTGCCGCGTCCTTTTAATTTGGTCATGCTCACGTGAAGATTTTATGAAGCCTTAATATAAATTATCGTAAGGACATCTCCTTGGGGTCATTGCAGTACGTTTTTTGACCAGGTCAACACCATGTAGAATTTTTCCACCAAGTCAAGACCATGTAGAATTTTGCCACTAAGTCATGACCACCTGGTCAAAAATATGTAGAAACGCGAGAATCCTACACGGTCTCGACCTGGTCAAATGAGCCAAAACTACTAGGTCGTGACCACGTGGAAAAATTCACCTGAATTTTGTCAGTCGCTCAATTTTTATCAAAGTCTAGACACTTGATCGTCTTGGAAACTTCATCGTCTGAACACTTCATAGTCTGGACATTTCATCCTCTGGGCACTTCATCGTTTGGACATTTCATCGTCTGGACATTTCATCGTCTGGACACTTCATCGTTCACCTAATTTCCTCTTCCCAGACATCTATCCAGAACACTCCCAAGTTTTTTCGATATTCCTTGATCTTCCTTGATCTATGATTCCTCTATGTTTCTCTACTTCTCTTTCGCTCTTCATCATCCACCTTCTTACTTGATCTTTCTCGGCCTTTGTCAATCATTCTCGATTTTTCTCGATCTCCAGACGATGAAGTGTCCAGACGATGAAGTATCTAGACGATGAAGCGTCCAGACGATGAAGTCTCCAGACGATGAAGTGTCCAGACGATCAAGTGGAAGACTATGAAATGGGTTACGATCAAATGAGATACGATGAAATGTCCTACTACCGAACAGAATTCTCTATATTAGGTTATATTGGCTTCGTTAGTAAAAGAGATCTCATACCTCTTGTGATGTGGACGGCAATGTTGTTGATTATGCTTGTACATGATGACGGCTTGTCGAAGTAACGTCTATACCCGGAAACACATCTGAGGGAAGTTAACACGATTACAAAAGTGGACATTCGTACGTCTTGAGGAGTTCCTGCCCTTTTCAACCTCCAAATACTAAAGTATAATCTAATTTCTCATAAAAATTAGAAAACATCTTTCCTTACATAAACAGTTCTAAATTTGGCATTTTAACATGGAATAATTTCAGTTTAAGTTGAAATTTGATTTCCCCACAAAAAGTCCTTAAGTAGGGAGCCTTTATTAATTTCATGGCCATCAGCGGTGCAGCAAACTTACATCTTCGTATTTACACTCATGAATCAGGAATTCAAGGAGCCAACAAGTCAGTTTATTTCATCTTCATAATCCGATAGTCTATAACGCAGAGCCCTTTACAGTTGCAATAAATCCGGCAGATTTTTAGTCGGGGCGACAATGAAGTAGCTGATTTATGCGAACATTGCGAACGGCAGGAATGCACGGTGGAACTACGGCCCTGACTGATTTGGTCCAAGGGGCCGATCCCGGCAGCTCGCTCTCCGCCCCTTAATCTAATCCGAGGATAATCTAAAATTCATGGCAGACATAACTGCCAGGCGATGATATATCTGGCGGGGGTGTAAAGGCCCGCTCCTGCCTCTCGCTCCGCCAAGTGGGCGCGCATATACGCGTATATGTATATATGCAGGAAACCTTAACGCAACGATGCTACGTGCACCTCGCCCATTCGCAGCATCCAACACCGGCATTGTTTCACGAAATGCGGCTCGCGAGCGAAGTGAATTTAACCGAGTTCTAAATCACAGCGTCTTCGCTGTGGCGATTCCAACGCGAATCTCGTTCAATTATTCGCGGCGGAAGAGCGGACAACAGTGATGGATTGCACGGATGCTGCGAAAGGGCAAACATTGAATCTGCGCAATAATTAAAATTCTTAATTAATCGGTCAGAGATGGAGAGGGGTGGAATAGTCACGATACTCGATTATAAAAAATGCAGTGTCCTGAATTTTATTTTTTCCGATTACATCTAATCTGTTGAATTAAAAACCCACAGTATAATCATAATTTCGAAAAAGGAAATGGTTGGATCGAAATAAAAGTACTACACCATTCGAAAAACGGGTTGCATGGTTTATAGAATTATAATTACGATTTTTTCTTTAACGTATAATGTTAGAAAGGGCACTTTTTTCGCTAAAATTACAATAAAGACTTTCATACCAAATTCAAGTTGTACATATGTGAAAAGTAGATATATTATTATTTTGAGAGCGCTCTTTTCCATGATGGATAAAACTGAAATTTTTAACACCCGGGAGAAGAACTCGATTTTGCGCCCTGTCGTAAAATATTTGGGTACTAATTATCGAGCCTCGCGTCAAACATCTCCCTCTTCGAAGATCGATAATATTGCGCCCTTGTCACATAATATACTATTTAAACCGGTATGAAGACGAAAATATATATATATAAAAAAATATATACAAAAAAGTATTGTATATGCCAACATTCTACCCAAACTGCAATTTTAGTCAATTTTGAAACACACCACAGATGTTTTATATATATATATTTTCGTCTTCATACCGGTTTAAATAGTATATTATGTGACAAGGGCGCAATATTATCGATCTTCGAAGAGGGAGATGTTTGACGCGAGGCTCGATAATTAGTACCCAAATATTTTACGACAGGGCGCAAAATCGAGTTCTTCTCCCGGGTGTTAAAAATTTCAGTTTTATCCATCGAAACCTCAAGATTACATTCATATGGTTGTATGACAAGGAAGGATAGCCGAATTGTAAGGAGTAGGGAAGAATTTGAATTTTAACACAGAATTACGGAAATATAACTGCATTTTTTCTAACAATTTAACATGTATTTATTACATAATTTTGAATTAATCTAACTGTAAGATTCAATTTAATAGTGTCTTGTTGTTTCAAATAATTTACTACTATTCTTATATAATGGACTCAACTTTGATTCTTATTTTGATGCTTATTTTGATGCTTATTTTGATGCCTGTTCTGCAGTCAAAAAGACAAAAATACGTATTTTAATGGAAATTAATAAAACTGAAAAATAAAACAACCGCACTAAATATGTATAAATGGTTACTTGGTATAAACAAATTGTTTACCAGTCAAACGGAAGGACTGATACCGAATATTCATACAAATTCCATCTGGTGAAGAGATGAGCAGCGTCCTCATAAGGCCCGTATATAATCAGAAAAAAATGGATCGATAATTACATAACCTCTCTTTATGAATACTTCTTGGCTGAATAGTAATAGTGTAACTCATCCCTATTAATAGGCTAAGTTTGCTAAATTCCTTCCTCATTCGGTACGTGCATTTTTGACATTTATTTGCCCTTTGTAATGGTTGCGATTGTGGGGTCGTTAGAGGTACATGCATTGATTTTGTACGACAATATTTAACAGCTGCAGATGAGACTTCTGCACTGTAAAAAAACTTATATACGATGTAAGCTAATTTCAAGGCTCTTACATTAATTGTAAAGTTATAACAGTAACTGGAAAGTCAAAAACGACAGGTAACTTTTAGATGTAAATAGCAGCCTTTTTCTGCATGTCAGGAATGTTTTTATACATTAACTTGTATATTTTAACATTCAACGAGCGTTCGTTAACTGTTAATAAATCTTACATTAAATTATGTCGTGTTAACTGAGAATGTCAACAGTGTATCGAAACATTCGCAGAAAATCGAATGACTGCGCGTATGTGTGTTTGTTTATATCTGTTTCGGTGAAACTGTGAACGCGTAAATAATATACTACAAAACGTAATGATCCCAACATTAATATTTAAAATTCATATATTGACTATTAATGTAACAAATTTAACCGAATTTCAGATTACGGTAACTTCAGGATAAAGTCAAAATCTAAATTCTGTTAGCTTTACTACAAAGGTATTACATTAACTGTGAACTAACATTTCTCTCGGTGCAGTGTAATGTTCTTCGATATTAGATATTACCTCGTTAATAATAGCTTTTTGGTATATAATAATGGTGTCGGCTTGTTGCAATTGTGTGAGTATTTCAGCTAGCATTCCTGTAAACAGAATTTGTGTGGCGTCTATTCGTATCAATTAATCTTGAAATAGTCATATTTTGTTTTCGTAATATTGGACGCTAGAATCAAAACAGTTCATCGCAGATTGAAAAATGCGAGAATTTTTCTATGACATATGGTACAATGTTTACCAATGTCTCTGCGTCTATGCGTTTACCTTATAAATGCACTTACGTCTATAATACGCGCGCGTGCTGACATATAAGCTTATTATAGTCAATTTTATATACTTAAGGTACAGAAATTGGGTTATGTTATATAATAAATATACTGTTCTTGATTGATTCATTGGTTGTATGTGCAGTTGATACACATTATGCAATCATTAAGTTTCCGTCAGCGTGAAGGTATAAGACTCCACGATTTTTTATTTCTGGCAATCGGTCTAATCTTGGTATATTAATAAATATATTAGTTTCATTGCCAGATCTGATAACTGATATGTAACATTTTTCGTGAGGTATTTGTGACAAGGTGCGAACGTGAGATTCATGCTGTTTAATTCATTCGGATATAACATGAAAAACATGATATAACACGTATTCTTGTATGTGAAGTTGTATATGTGTATTTCTGTCAAATCGACAGAATACTCTGTACACAATTATGAAAAAATAGTACTTTCCGATACAAGTGCGTATGTGTAAAGAACTTTACACATACACACGTGTGCCGAAATATTGTTTATGTACGGCTTTTCCGTGCGTAAAGTATAATCGAGTGCGTAAAGTTCACTTTTAAAGGTACTATGAAAATCGTGACACAATAGCGTTAGAAAATAATTATTAAAAATTTTCCAGAATTATTTCTCATTCCATAAACATTTTTTATTACTTATGACAATTAATATAATCAGAAAAAAAAGATTATTTGCATTAATTTATCATAATAGGTTTTTCTATTTTCTATTTTCTAAACTAATTAAATTTTGGGCTTTATCTTTTTCGCTCTAATTGTAAGAATCAATTAATATCTTTTGATTTCTTTCTATGTATATTTAAATCGTTATTTTTCGATATACTATGCGTAAAATTTGCTTTTACGCACTACTGCTGACCCGGGCTCTCTCGTGCTGCCCGGCTGCGCCGGGCACTCGTGTGCCGCGGTCATCACACGTGCGTAACATCATATTTGACCCACAAAAACCGGCGCACAAATTTTACGCATAGTATATCGAAAAATATCGTTCGGCACGCGTGCGTAAGAATTCGATTTTACGCACCGGCCTATCTAATCGTATGTTAAAAACGGCGCGTAAAATCGTATTTTACGCACTAGTATCGAAAAATACTATTGAACGATTCGAGCAGCAATTATTATGACTAGAAAAGAGATTACAGAATATGTTACTATACAATACCAAACCTAGCTCAGTGAGTAAACCATAACTCTCATTGGAGTGATTTTGTTCTATAAAAAATGTTACAAATTTAGGTTATGGCTAAACAAAAGCACACTTGTTTCTGTCAACTTTTATTTTTTTTTCTTCACACACATGATGCGGAAGACCCTAAAATTTTTCTTGTTAAAATTTTGTTTATAAATTTTGATAATAAGGAAATCTTGGATGAGTTAAAAAAGCTACAAAAATACACACTGTTTATATTCGAAAAGTTTCCCCACTTGAAACTAAAGAACGCGATGTGAAAAATGAGTTTAGTCACGTGAATATTAAAAAGACAGTGCTTGCTTTCTATCCGAGGCACTAATATATATGCACATACATTTAATTATAATTTATTTAATGTTAATTATTAATGAAAAATAAAAAAATAACGTAACATTTTCTATCAAAGTACGATGCAAAACAAAACTCTAGCTTGTACCATGTCTCTCGTTGGAGTGGCTTCATTTTATAAGACAACGATAATATCATGTTTATAAAACCGGTTCTCGTCTGATCACCGAAGTGAAGAAACATTGAGCGCGGTCAGTACAGTAGAGGGGGTAAAGGGATTCCGAGAAGTGCTAATCCAACGAGATGCCAATCCAGCGGGGTTCTACTGTACTTGAATGGGTGATCGCTTGGGAACACCGTGTGTTGTTGTCTTTTTTTTCTTTTACAATTAGTTTTTTTTTGTTTTTTACCATCAATAAACAACTAATATTCCTTAGTTATAACTTTTTTTTTTTTAAATAAAATACACTTTTTTTTTGGGATAATGTGATTAAATCTTTGAAAGATCGCCTTTGTTTCTTTCCACATTTAAGGATATCAGCACATAAATAATTGTTTATCAATTTATACAATAAACT
This sequence comes from Trichopria drosophilae, assembly GCA_030407085.1. Lineage (NCBI taxonomy): Eukaryota > Metazoa > Arthropoda > Insecta > Hymenoptera > Diapriidae > Trichopria > Trichopria drosophilae. The sequence continues at coordinate 172,579,386 of CM059582.1, read as the reverse complement.
ATCGGTCTTTATTTAATAAAACAATAACAAATTATTTTTGTTCGTATAACAGATGAAATAGTTGAATAAAAATAATTTTTTTGTAGAATTGTGAAACAACCTAAATATAGTTACTCTAACCATTAGATTATAAAGGTAACCAAAAATATGGGAAGATTTGCTATTTTATGCAGTTGGTTTTTTACAGTTGATCTTTTAAGGATTTAATCATATTCTTCCCAGAAATGTGTATTTTACGTGAGGTTTGACAGTACATTTTAGTAGGTAGTGTATCGCAGTGAAACAAATTTTAGACTTGATGTTTTTTATTACTCAAATTCTGCTCTTTCGAAGAAAAAAAATTACGATCATTTATTTAACAAAAATCAGGAATTTTTTTCGTTTTTTTCACTTATCCAACGTGGGAAACCTATTTACTAACACATTACATTTTTGCTTAATATACTCACATCAGTACTTTTAGACTCCATAATTATAAATGTAGATGGTAACGTTTGAATATAATCTACAGAACATACGAAATACAGATTTGCAAATTCTTATTTGTCACATATTTTAACCTCATGAAACGTATAAGATATGGATGCGCTTAGGATAAATTATTTACATCAAATAAAATATTGTAACGTAATTTTATTTTATTCAATGAAATATATGGAATAGTATACATTGTTTTTAATTCAATTTGCAAAGAAGTTATTTATTTTTTATAGAATAACAGTACTCGATGGAAACATTTAGATTAATTATATTATATAGTCATCTCATCACCCATTCAAAATTACTTATAGTTAATTATTATAAATGCAATGTATTCATCTAAAAACGTAAATTTAACAGAATATTTGAGTGTAGGAATTACAATCTTCTGTGTCCGAAGAAATGTGGCTTCTGACCATTGTTAACTCTTCATTTTAAACATGTTAAACAATACTCAAATTAATTTAACTACTTTTCGAAGTCCCTACATTTTAAATCTCTTGCGAATATGTGGAAGAATGTAATGCTAGAACTGGGGGTGCTATAAAAGGTTGAAAAGATGAAAGTCGATACTTAAGGGGATGACTATTTGCCACGTGCATTCACTCAACATTAGATAGTATTTGATACAAAAGTAATTCGCTATAAAAACTAAAATATATAATCTTTACGACGATCATAAGAGATTAGTTGGTAAGATTATATTCTTTGTTCGTTTTTTGTGTTTTAAAATTGTTTTGTATAGAAAATTATATAATTTATGAATTGATTATTTTCAAAGTTACTAATTACACCAATTGCTCCTCTAGAAGGTCAATATTATTTAGAACGACGTTATCGTTTGCCAAATAATACATAATTTTATCAAAAAATCCGAAAACCCAAAATAGTTAACCTAACTAAGTCTAGATAAAATTTAAGCCCTTGTGATTATAACGATAGAACCTAAAAGACGAAGAAAAAGTCATAAATCGTCATTTTATTAATTGTAGGTTAAAATGACTAAGTTATCAACTGTAGGATTTGACAAATTCTTTAAATGAGTCTTCATTCGTTGCAATAACTTAAGGGGGGAACCTCCTTTATCGGGTCGAAAAAATCTACTGTTTGGAAATACCCTTAATCGATTGGTAAAGCATTCAAAAATATTGTATCAAAATTTTATGTCGATATATGTATTATTTAGAAAGTTATGTGCATAAAGCGAGAGCGCCGTAAATTGTGAGTGTATAGTATTTTTACGTTCCTAAAACCTTAAACGCGTTTTTCTCGAAACATCATTTTTCGAGTTTGCGTATACGATTATGCAGTCGCTTCTCAACCGATATAGCTTTATGACGGCTCATTTGATAGATAATTAAATTTTCTTCGATATGACATTAATTGTTTTTCGAACAAAAATGTTTTCACGTTGTTTTTTTCTTATTTTAAAGTTGAATTTTTAGCGCGAAACACACTTTTAATTTACAACTGCCTAAAAATTTGTAATTTTCATTTTTTCTAGCAAATACGAAATGTCATATAAAAACTGTAATCATAAACTATAACAAAAATTTTGGTTTTCTTGTTTCAGATCAAAATTAAGGACGCGAGAGTGTACGCAACGGGGACACTCAAGAATCAAGGCGTTACACTCATCCAATCTAGTTTCATACTTAATATCAATATTTTTACATAAAAAAATTCTGACATGATTTTTAATGACATATTAAACTACCATAAAAATTTAAAAGCGTTTTGATTTTCTGCCTGAGAACAAAATTTATGAAAATCATGTATTTTTCGCCGTGTAAAGGAAGTTCCCTCCTTAAAAACAAACGGAGTTATTGAAAAAAAAAGTGATTTTTTGTTCACAAATTCAGGGTCGCCATTCAAATTCTGCATGTCAGATCGAATTTCTTAACGTTTTTTGCACAAAATATCAAGATTCACCCCCTGCAATACGGTCCGTGGGACACCATGTATATGTATGTGCGTATGTCATAGTTCGATTGTTAGGGAGTGCGTGTGCGGCACTTACTTGAATATCTTCGATACTATTAATTTCAAATGAGTCAGGAGGAACTAGCAACAGATGTGAGAACACATTAGCACATGCTAATTTCATTTCAATATATGATTAATTACGAAATCGGTTTTGGGTGACTAGTAATGACTCACTTCATCTGCATCTGGAGTTATTACGTCGGTAAGCTATAGATTCATACTTTTCTTTACAAAGAACGCTTTCATGAAATAACTTTAGCTCACTTTTCCTACAACTTTAAAGTTTTGATAAACGTATTGTTCTAAATCTGACCTTTTTAAATTAACATGATTAATATCGACCCACAACATTCTGATGAATTAAAAGTAAATCGATAAGGTAGTTTTATAATAATTTTTATTGTTAGCTTTCAATTAATTAAATTTATGAAAAACTTTTCTGTAATACAAACTATGTTTCCATGGAAATCGAATTTGATGCTTTTAAACTATTTACTTAATTAATTAAAATTTTCCGCAATATTTTCGATTAGTAACTTACAATCGCCACTTTTTATATATTTTTAATTAACTTTATATCTACAGCATTATTGTTTTTATTCGAAATTTACTCTATAAGGATTGAAAATTAGCAACGCTAGTAAAAGAGTGACGTATCACTTCAGAGAGAGTGATTTTTCACGCCATAAAAAGTGATTTCAATCGTCAAAATTGATAATTCGCAACGAGTGCGGTTAAATGTGTAAAAAGTTTGCACTTTTGGCCTCATTTTGACCTTCTCTGTTATAGCAAAGACAATTTATTTTTGACATTTGCAGTATTGTATTCACCGCATCATGAATAAATACGGAAAGATGACTGTAGTTGTCAAAAGTAATATATTTCTTTCAGTGAAAAACATTGTAAAAACAATCATTTTCACACATTTAATCTGATTTTTCTGGAAAATACTACGTGTCATGAAAACTCTGAGTAGTTTTCGGAATAAAATAATACGTCGAGAGTGATACTACTATAAAAAAAATTATTGTCGAAAGGGCAAATTTTAACAGATTTAATGTTGATGTTTACAGCTATGCGATGTGATACAGAAATTCCGTTCTATCGTTTTTAGCACAATGACTTTGGAAATGATATTGAGGTTGTTAAGAATGAATTTTATTTTACTATAAACAAAAACTCTAAATATGGCAAAAATCGCAAAATTTAATCACATTGAACCTCACTTTTCTCGAAAATTCTGATAACGCCATCGTTTTTAAGATCAGAAAGTAGTTTGGAAATTACATGTCACAGGCATAATTAGTATTAGAAAGTTCAGATTAAGATGTTCGTTAAAAATGGCATAAGAAATATTTTCACAGATTTTTTCATGGCTGACCATTCTCCACTCATTTAACTTAATATTTGTAACGTATGTAATATCACTTACAGCACGTAAGTTTTTAATTTAGGTTCATATTTCTTCTCCCGTTTAAATGGTCGATAATTTTATATTGTAACAAAGATCTATTGTTGCAATCGACATTCGGAAGCAAACTAAGAATGAATAGAAGGTGTATGAAAGGGATTATTCACGGTATAGCCATTTTTATATTGAAATATAAAAGCATGAAAAAAGATAATGAGGGAATTCCCTACTGCAAAAGAAGATATTAAAACTAATTGAGAGAGTTCATAGATTGGTCACGACACCACACTTACCTACAATTAGTCATCCAATATGTGATTGAAAGTCATTAACCCAATCACGACGTAATGGCCGCTGGCTTCAAATAAGAAAGAGTAGCATTGATATAATCCTCAACATTGGAGCACACACCATCCTGGATGAAAGGAATAGCACGCTGGAGCCTAAGAAACTTACAATGTTGTGGTTGGTCTCTTAAATTTTACCCCTTCTCCCACATGGGCATTGCTATACCTTTCTAATTATACCATGACTGGAACCATCGAAGTTTGGATTGTTTCCACAACAAATACTCCCCTAGTAACAAACGTTGGAAGAAAGCCGGCATAATTCATACATTATATTGTAGTGCAGGCACTTTTGGTACTACCGTCGTTTCTACAAATACCTTATTTAGACTAACTAGTGTAGATGTTAAATTGTACTATTTATACCAAACTAATATCCACTACTACGAGATTTTGCTTGTACTACACCCTGGTAAAAATGACTCTTGATCTCGTGAGCCAAATATTACATTTACGACAAAGCCTTCCGAGGTAAATCAACGGAAAACTAGTGTATTAATGGTGCCTCATGTTGAAACTTCGACCTGGTGATAAATCTATCTGCTGTTCCATAATACTTTCTCGGTCACTAATAATTTTCTGTCAAAGTTCAAGCTGACGTCATGATCATACCGACCAGATATGGTGCTTTATCGTTTTGTCGGAAACGTTGTTTGGTGCGATTTGTATGTTTTAAAATATATGCAAAACACGAGTTTTTTCAGAATTCTGTCTCCTCTTAATCTAATCTCGATCGACCCGGAAAACTGATCAAATCTAAGTTTTACCATGTCAAGCAACATGTTCGGTTCAACAATCAAATCCGGCTTTTCGTTTGTACAAAAATGTGCCACACATCGACGAATGGACGTACGCAGTAAGACTACCAGTAGCATCCAAACGGTACAGGGGAATTCGATTTTTCAATCCTTTTATCTTGCGAACATCCAAGTTTGATTCATCGTATAGAATCCCAGCTAGTTGGAATTTGACGTTCGTCTTGTGCTTATGATGGAATGTTCCTTTTCTTGATCTTTAGAATTATCGGTAGGATACTTGCTATTACTGGAATCACCATTGCGGATTTCGTTTTGTAAGCCCTTCTTGCTCACAGATGAGTATATCTCTGTTCATTTGATCTCGTAAAATAAGTTTGTCTTCCCAGTTGGAGGCCTCAAAACTGACGATGTGGAGGAACAAACCCCTTATATCCTCTACACTTTTCCGAACATTAGCCCCTATTCCCTCCTGCTGCGTTCCCACAGTGTTTTCATCATGTATGGAACAATGATGACATATTCCGTCACTTTTAAGTTTCGTTCGAACTTTACACCGAGACATTTGAATTTGTTTGTATGCCTTTATCTTAAATGATGGTTTTAGTTTAGTGAAAGATGGAATTCTCGGAAAATCATGAGGTATATGTATATCGGCTTCGTGACCGGATAGCAATTTTTCAAAATTGTTTTCAAGTATTAATGCTATATGAGCATTTCCACGTGAAACGGATCAGTCATGTCTCAGAAAAGGTTCAAATTTTGTCAATTGGTAGTTCTCAATGAAATAAAATGTCCTACCAAACATTTTTTTTTAAATTCAAAACTCTTCGAGTTGTTCACAAATAAAAATTTGGGGACTTTTTTTTTAAATTCGTAACTTTTCGTAAGTTGTAAGTAAATGTCTAGAGTTTAAAATAAAATTAAACTCAATGCAAGAAATATTGTTAATTTATTGTTTATTTAACAATATATATTTAAATAATTTTTTTAACGGCCAAGGGGATCATCGAAAAATCCAGAAAAATTATTTTAAAACACTTTGAACCTTACTGTATGCTACAAAAGAATGTGAAAATCGTGTTTTGCTTCGTTTGCAAGAAATTAATTTTTGAATTTTTAGCGGCCCGACGCCCATTTATTAACTCTTCTTAAAAGAAAAGCACTAAGCAGTTACGAATATTTTTTAAAAAAGTCCCCAATTTTTGAATTCTGTATAACTCGAAGAGTTTTGAATTTAACCCATTAAGGCCTAAACGGACATATTTTGAGCATCAGTTTAAACGTCGATAATTTGCACATAAAAGCATTTAGAAAAATTTTACTCCCACTATTTCTGACGTAAAATTGTATGCTCTTTCAGAATATTTCAATAAAATTTCGATAACATGAAAAGCAAAAAAGTTATATACGTTTTTTTGTAAAAAACATGGTTTTTAAAAATTTATTTTTCATTCTAACATCACTTTCACCTGGAAATTGCATTGGAAAACACGTCTAACGTGAAAATATCGCGTCCATGGACCCTTAGCATTAAAACGTACCATGTTCTAATTTGAATTTCAAGATGGCGACTTCCAAAATGGCGCCTAGATGCTCATAAATCTTTTTAAAACTTAACAAATATTTTTTTTGAAAACTATATAGACCTTAGAGAAAATTTGCTAAAAACAAAACAAAAATGTCTTAGAATTGATTAAAGAACCTTCTCAAATTTTATCACAATGTATTGATACACTTTTTGGTTTTTTGAAAATTCAAAAAATCGAAATTTTTAAAAATTAATTTAAAAGATCTGAAAAAATTTGAGAAGGTTCTTAAACCAATTCTAAGACAATTTTATTCTTAACAGATTTTGTCTAAAGTCCATATTTTTCAAGGAAATAAATTATTAAACTTTTCTAGATTTTAAGACTAATAAGTTCATTTCCTTGAAAAATATGGACTTTAGAGAAAATCTGCTAAGAATAAAAATGTCTTAAAATTGGTTGCAGAAACTTCTTATTAAATTTGTTCAGATTTTTGAAATGCCTTTTTTAAAAATTTCGATTTTTTTAATTTTCAAAAAACCAAAAAATGTATCAATACATTGTGATAAAATTTGAGAAGGTTCTTTAACCAATTCTAAGACATTTTTGTTTGTAGCAAATTTTTTCAGCAAATAAAATGTTTCCAAATGCTTTTATATGCAAATTATCGACGTTTAAACTGAAGCTCAAAATGTGTCCGCTTAGGCCTTAATGGGTTTATAAAAATGTTTGGTACGACATTTTATTTCATTGAGAACTACCAATAGACAAAATTTGAATCTTTTCTGAGACATGATTGATCAGTTTCACGTGGAATAGCTTATATGTAAGACGAGCTATACTGTGTGTGTAGTTCGAATAGTTTATTTATCAGGCTGGAATAGATTTGTAGCCACTGCTGGTGTTAATCTAAGTTTGTGCAGTTTCCTACATTCGAACTTATACTATCACAAATGCGACTATGGAGTCATCTAAAGACGATCCCCAGCTTTCGCAATTATTAAACGGTCAGTCTGTAAAATAGCGGTAATGCTGAGGCTTGACTTGAAAAAGACGTAAAAAAATTAATTTAGAATATTATCACGAATTGAGTGGACTTTGGTAAATTTCAATTTCATCATCAAATCTCTTCAGATTCACAGATAACCGAAACAAAAAAAAACACATACTCGAATTTATCATGCAGAAATATAATGAATTTTATATATAAAATCGCCCAAAGTCAAGTACTACTTATTACAAGAAGAAGGAGATAATTGTAAACGTTCCATTTCCTTGGATATAAACCGTTATTCTGCTTTATATTGCGTTCATGTACTAACGAGACAGTTATCAAAGTTTTCATAGAATTGGCGGAGCGAACCGAGCAGAAGGATCTCTGTTTTCTAATAGCATTAAAAACGATTAAGGCTGCTGCCCCCTCGTTCCGCAGACAACTAAATGCGCTATTGCGACCCCTGCCAAAAACCGCCTGTGGGATAGACAATTGTATTCTCGTCGCGCCATCGTCGTACACGGGGCTCCGATAATTGATGACAGGAGATGGTTTTCGCGGCATATTACATCGCAGTTACCAACGTCATCTAGCTCCTGCTCCCCTGTGGAAATTTCAACTTGATGCTAGAAGAAGCATAAACGCTACGAGTCGGAAACCCATCGTTATAAAGCGAGTGTGAATCTCCCCTCCCACTCATGGTACTGTCGGCGAGCAGACAAACGACGGCCAATTTGTGCGCGATAGGAAAACTTTCTTAAAACTCAGATTAAAATAAGCGACCGACCGGTTGGCGCGATTTCTTCGTTCTTGCCTGTACCACCCTCTACACTCCTTGCCGAATTACCGCGAGACCAGTGCGCCAGGAGTTTTATTTTATTCAGTCGTCCCGCAGGATTACTCGGTAATGTCGGAGAGAAAATAAAAAGGGGAGGCATTCCGACTGTATCCTTCTCGTCTCCACGCTCTCTTGGCAAAGTGATTTTTTTCTTTACATTTTAATCTGCTATGTTGTTGGAAGAACTCGAAAGAACTTCCATTATTTATGAACTGCAATTCAATGAACTGGTTTCAGTAATTAATTACTCCTTTATAAAACTGTGTCAATGTAATTGATATAATCTTCTATTTTAAGGGTTTGAGATGAACAGGACCTTCGAATTTTCATTCTAATTTGATTTTACGACTCATTGTATTTAGTTTTATTTGCACATTTCCAATCCTAATAGCAGCCAACCTTAAGACCAGGTTACACAAGGCAATTGTAAAGTTGTCAATCGTACCTAACTTTGCTGTAAGGTTATGTGTTATGTGGAATGTTTCGCAAGGATTGTAAGATGGAACAATGAGAAGATTCATATAACAGTGCCAAGGTGTTGGTGCTGAAAAATGAATCCTTTGTTGTGAATAGTGAGGTATGGGTTTGGACATTTGATACTCAATTGTGGCTGGAGCAAAGCATATTGAAAGATAAACGGGACGTTTTTTATACGCTTTACAATCCAAGCTCGAGTCCAAAGCGCGACGCCTTTTCATCCTTGAGCATTCGGGAACAAATAAATTAATCGGGTGTGAAAAAGAGAAAATCTTTCTCCATTGATGTATATCAATATAAGTCAATGGGACTAGAGCTCTTCCTTCTTTAAATCTTGATTCAGAATCACTAAATTTATTCTCATTGATAGTCTGAAAAAAATTAGAAGAGATAACTTTACACATCCGCACCTACAGAATGCCAGGAACAGTATGTTGTGTTCAACATGAAACCAGAGGTTTACCTAGTGCCGATTCGTCTGAGTGATCATATAATGAAGACTTGAGAGTCTCATACGGGCTATTACAACACGTGACAAGGTTGTGCTCGTCTCGAACACCAAGTCAGATAGGATGAGGTTGCTGATCAACATTCCATTAAATTAGCAGAAGAACTAGAATCAACTACTTGACATTAGCATGAATAATAGTTATGATGTGAATTGTGCCCGTATTTTGATTACACGGAAACGGGAAATATGGGAAAATGATACTTCCGAAGTGATCTAAATTCCGTAATTACTGTTGAAAGATTGTCTAACTATTGATATACTAAATTCTTTATCCTGATCAGTATACGAAGACCTTCCTTGAAGTCATGTAATAGAATCGAATTCGAAAAAATAATTCCCTTTGTTCATTAACAATGCCCTACCGAGAGCGGCGAGATGGTCGTAGTTCGAACGAACTGAACGTTGCGAAGGTCCCGAGTTCGAATCCGTCTATGCAATTTTCTCTGTTTACGTACACTGTTTGGAATAACCAGGGAAACTTGCTGGGCGAAGGTACGAATTTGGAACCGACGTCGACTTAATAATCCCCGCGACCTACTCGCTACGGCACATACCGCCGAATCTAACGGTGGTACCGATATTGGGATCAGGGGGACTGGCTCTGGGTGGGTATTGTATGTGTCTGCCTAATTCTGTTTTGTACCGTTCCTGTCTTTGTCCTGTACTTCTCCACCCGAGAGCCGACCCGCAAATAGAAAATTGTCATTAATGCGGGGGAAATTTCTTATCCTTTTTTTTTTGTCCAATGCCCTAGCAAATAGGGGTGAGGAGTAAATGAAAGAAAAGGGAAAGGAATAGACATTTTGCATTGTACAGGTCAGTAGTGGCAGTTGAGGAGGATTTTGTGGACTGTTGATAAGATATTTTTGGATTATAGGTTCTTTCAGTGTCTTCATAAATCCCCCTAACCTAGTAACACTAGTAGAGATCCTGATAATGGGCAGATTCTTATATCGCTGAAGAATCTAACGGCTGTAAAGAAAAGTCTAACGTCGAAACTATGTCAAACAATGTGGTAGAATGATATCAGTTAGTTTAAATACGTCGAAGTTGTCTAAACCTTGAGGCAAAGATAAGCAAGGTTACCGCATCGTTGGTAATATACAGTAGTCCCCCCCCCCCTTAAGCCATCTTCCCGCAAGTCATATACCCCCCTGACGCATATATTTTCCTTCTTCTAAGTCATAATTTTCTCCTGAGGGATTCTCCCACCATTCGCTGATTGAAAGGCTCGCGATGTACCATTGTATGCGTATGTGCACATGTGACAAGTAGAAATTCAAGTGGTGGGAGGTGAGGGGAAATATGACTTAAGGGAAGGTGCTGCCATCTTGTTTGACTCAAGCATATCACTTAAGAGGAGGACTTTTGTAATTTTATTGTAAAGCAAAACAAATTCCACCGCCTAAAAATGAAATGTGCTAATCGGTTTTTCAGATCAGCCCAAATTGTTGGTCAAACTGATGTACACATTCCAATGATCCAATAAAATAATATCCTAATTCAACTTGAACATAATCATATCTAGGACTATAGCACGGACCGAATTTTGATGGACACTTTCTGGAAGTCGAAGAACTAAACCGCACAGCGGCGCACAGATCGCCTTGTACCTCCCACCACAATGACGCACTTCCCCTTCGATACTCCCTTCGCATTAAACCATGCCATATGAAGAGCTTGTAGCAGGAGAAGTGAGCAAGAGGTAGTAAGGGAAATAGAGCTGCAGATGAGTGAAGAGAACAGATTGGCAGGAAATTGAGTGCAAAGTGCTTGGAATAATATCGTGCGGATTAATTCATCTCTTCAGAACTTGTCTCAAAATAAGTAACACAAGTTTGCATAGCATGGCATAGACAGTACCACCTCCGCTCTTGTTACACCAAAGAATGACACCTATTTCTGACCTATCGCAACCTAGAAGTAGCACTTCTGAAGTAAATTAACACCACACCGGAATATAATCGCAAAAGGTTTAAGGACCAACAAAGTTCCTAAAGATTGACCATGTAGATGACAGGAATGGCCGTTATCAGTAACAATAGGAAGTTAGCTTTTTGGACTCCGGAGGCAGATGGAAACATTCAATAAGGAGCACGGAAATGGAAAGCTCCGAAGGGAGGTGGGGGTCGTTAGCAATTTGCAACACGGGATTAATGTCGCGACCTGAACATAGATAGGGACAATAACGGTACCCCGGGGAGGACGGGGGATGACGGCGTAACGCGATTACCGACGGTGTTGCAGGACGGTTCGTCGGTTCGCTGGTTCGCTGGGTTGATTTATCTGCGCGGCGTCGCGTTATTGCATTAGCGCCCTAAACCCCAGGCAGGCGTCGGCGTCGCCTCTTCGGCCAGCGTCCCCCAACCCCTCCAACCACCATTCCACTGGAAGCTCGTCGTCCAGCTTTCGTCCGGCCAGCCGTGAATCATTCCCAAGAATTATGTCTTGGATCGCGGATGCGCCACCGCCGTGCCATTTCCGAGAAAACACCTAAAATTGACTCACGTTTTCATGTCTTCTGTCTATGAGTTTAATTGCAGTTAAAACCCCATTTTAATAGTGTTTTTAAATTAAGAAATGTGACTACTTGATATTTTATACTTATATCATTATAAAAATATGGTACATTTTTGGAAAAACTAGAACATCGAAACAAAACTTATAATACACGCAATATATAGTAGCTGATTACGGATAAGACTATAAAAATGGGAGTTCGGACAAACTGAAGTTGCCATCTTACTAAGCCGTAAAAAACATGACTTTTTCTTAGTTTTGTTTAATTCATATGAAATCAATACATACGTATATAACGGTAAAAGTGGGAAAGAAGGTTGAAATTTGTGTGGCCTGCCGAAATCAAACACCTACAGATTTCTAAAAAGTACTGATATAGTATTAAATAGCAGTCCTGATTTCTGAAACCAAATTAATAATACTTATAGGGGAATGTATCCATGGGCGACCCGGCTCCGTGAGTTGCCCACCCGCTAGGGGAAATTATTTCGGATGTCATAACTATAGTTAGAAATGGAATTTTTTGACGAGAGAGTATCCAAAAATATGCTCCCAAATAGCTCCGCCCTACCCTTTAACATTTCTAACCTAATCCGTAATCAAAGGGTTAAACTAAGTTGGTTTGTTACTATAGATTATGGTACTTCGCGCCACCGCCCTGCCTGTGAAGCAAAAAAGTTCTAAATTTGACATTTTTGGACGGATCAAAATGGGAGCATATTTTTGGATACTCTCTCTTCGAAAAATTCCATTTCTAACTAAAATTATGACATCCGAAAGAATTTCCCCTAGCGGACTTTTCACCAGTGAATCCTGGGTACTGTGAGTGTCAGTATCCCGTCAGTAGTGAATTACTCCGGCCGTTTGTAATGGTTCCGTTGTATGTAGTGTACTACTGACATAGTACTACTATCATCACTGATTTTATTTCGAAAGCTCTTCCTGATCTCCAGTACTGTTTTAGTACCTCCTAAGTATCACGACGAGCACTGAGTTATTATTATTATTTTTTTAATATTATTTTACGTCGACTATATTGGCTTATTTTTTAAAGTTATCCTTTCTAATAATACTAATAAGAGAGTACTTTCTCCTATCCTCTCTCCCTACAACTACTTCCGACACGGTACTGGCACTCAATACTACAGACCGAAAATCAGTACTGATTCCTTAATGTCGCACAGTACTGTCCTTTCTCGATTTGGTAATCAGAATTAGACAGCATCACCAACTAGTACTACGTCATTACTGATTCTACATTGACAGTCATTATGATTTTCGACAGTCCGTCGACCAGCACCATCGATTTATACCCGTTCGAATTCCAGTGTAGCAAAAAAGTATTAAAATTAATCAAAAATCCTTTTAAGCGAAAAAAAGTTTTGTTATACGGTTGACGATATTATTTGAAATGAAATTAAAAAAAACGACAAACGTAAAACAGCCAGATTTTATTGAAAAAATAGTTAAGATAATATTGTACAAATAAAATATTGTCAGTGATATAATTTCTTTTGGATACCCACACAATAAATGATAACGATTATTGAACTTTACGATTTATACCAGTTTTATTCGCATTTCCAACATGGTTTACAATTATAAACTTATTTTCAAATAACAAAAATCACTTTCAACCTCACACATATTCCATTCACATGTTTCGTCGATAAGAATTCGGTATTTATATAATTATCAATAGTAAAGAAATTATATGCAACCGCCAGAAACTGTTAATATAGAAAGATTCTATTTTACAATGGGGAATTTAAACTAATACATTTTATCGGTTTTGATCACTTACTTTAACGTTAAAATTGTATACTTTTGTAAATCGTAACTATTTTATTTATACACAATTCTGCTATCCACTTAGTCGTTGACTTTTGAGGAACCTTTGAAAAAAGTAATTTGCTTTATGTATGTATATCATTATGTTTTTCTATTATTATGAAAACCACTATTTCGAATTACGAAATCTACATTGCGACCATTTTTTTCATATTTTACTTCGAAATAACACGTGGGTAAACGCAAAAAATTACTATACGTATTATATTATCTCATAAATTTTTTTATAATCCCCTAACGTAACCGACTAAACTTTTAATTTAAAATTTCAATGCGATGTTTGTTTCATTTTTCGTGCATTACTTTAATGAAAAAATGTTTCACTCGAGTTGAAGGGAAACCATTGTCAATTCCCGTTTTATGTATGACATCACAGTTCTTTCTTCTGATCGATAACGATCATTAATAGGTCGACTTAAAATAAAAGCGGCAACGAGCGTAACTAATTACGTGATTACCTAGAGAGATTCTACACGTATACCGTTCGTACCTTTTTCGTGAAAACCTCAAGAATGGAGGACTTGCAACTGACATCTCCATTCAACGGATTTCATACGCGTATATGATTTATACACAGCATATCAAATATGCCATCTTTTTACAGATTACAAATACTTTTCTTTGTACTACTCGGGTCGATGAACATTTTACAATATCTGACAATGATTTTTTGGCTTTGGAAGTTTGAGTAAAAATTAATTTTTCAAGTCACATTTCAGAATTGCATTAATGGAGAAATATCAATTTAAAACTTTTACGTTTTGTGTAAACCAATTATATTTTAACTCGTAAACTTGACTGATCGTCTTCTAAAGAAGGAAGGGAGCTTATAGTAAATTAAAATACTAGTGAAAGTATACCTTAATAGTCAGACAAGATTTTATTTCAGTAATAAAACTAGTTTTCCCTGTTCTAAAACAGTTCATTTTGTTCAAGTTTTCATTAATCCTCCATTAAAATTGTTCATTTCTAATATTTTATACCCTTGTTGAATAAAACTCGTTCAAAGGTTCGATGTTGGTAATGATAAAGATTTTTTTACGATTTTTTATCAATTTTTTTTATTACAAAAAAATGAGGACCGTACTCGACAGATGCGGTTTGTCTAATAGCTGATGCTGGAAGAGCGGTGGAATGTTCAGCTAAAAATAATGGTTAATACGGTATTAACAAGATTATTGAATCCAAATAGTCAACAGTTGTTTTAGGAAATTTAATTTACTCAGTTTCAAATAAACAAATATATCCATCTTACATCTTATTTAATTGTAGCCATCGAATAACTTTCGAGTTTTAAGAATCACCTCTCCTATACTATCAAATGAAATCATTCTAAAACAAAATGCAGCATTACAATAAAAAAATATCATCTAATGCTGGGAAATAATGATCTAATTTAGCCAAAATCTTACTAATGTAAAACTAGCAAATTTTCACATTCAAAGACTTTGAGAATCCAAATACATATTACATCGTAAAACGTTCATCAACGGGATAGTCGAGCTTAGAATTATTCGCAACTCTTACGCTGGCCTGCCTAGGCCGAGAGCCTCCTGGTGACGTCTGGCCTTTAGCCTAAGATCCGCTATACTGCTGTTCTTCGATCGGGTTGCAGCAGCTGCCAAAGATGCTGCTAAACTCAAATGATGAGAATGAGGATGCGTAGGTGGTGGCGGTAAACAAAATAATCCACCTGCAGCCGCATAATGAAGAACAGCGGGGTCGAAGGCAGAACCGGAAGCCGCTACCGGGGCCGTCGAGCTTACACCACCGGCTGGAGGCATCTGAGGATGTAACCTTAGAGCAGGAAGGTACGGAGCAACTCGACACGTTTCTAAACTCGTAGGTGGACTCCTAGGTGCCAGTACCATTCCGCCGTTTACACCTGAAATCACGGAATAACTTTATTTATACGGAGAAAAATGCAAAAGTCAGTAAAAGCGCGAAATTAGGTGTTGACAGAAATTCTTATTTAAAAAATCTTATTTCTGGTTATTATCTGTCAAATTTATTTACTTATGTTGGAATATATTATTTACATTATTTATATATATTTTAATTATGTTATTTACATGTTCTAAATTTGAAATTAATCCATTTCTCAAAGTGCAATATTGTACTCAAAATTTTATTCTCCATTAAAACTTTATAGTTTGACACAAGATCAATTGGTCGAAAACACGATTTGGGAAAATAGGTACAAATGATTTCCTACACAATGAATGAACGAAAAACAAAAGACCGAAAGCGTTATTGATTAAAGATTCAGTTGAACGATTGAATTCAAATTCTTACGATTGCATCACAAAGATTTCTTAGTAATGTGAGGCCCCGCTCTACTTTTTATTATTTTCTAAGCCAGAATTAAGGAGAAAAAATATTTCAAACAAGTTGTGCAGTGAACCTCGTGAATTAAACAAACACGCTAAATCATCCGAATATACCGCCTCTGACCACCAGCGGCAGGCACGTTTTCCATTTCTGCTGGTCTTTGCAAACTTTCAAAGCATGTTTAAAATAAGTGACTCCTTGCTTTGGATTCCGATACCTGTTTGTATCGGATGCACTTACAGTTCTATTAGGTCTCCTAACCTCGCGTATATAGTTGGTGGTATAGGGTCTCACCAGGGATCAATTTCTACACCCTGTTGATGTTTCTTAAGTGACAGGTTTGGTTTTTCCTACAGCGCATCAACATCATTTCGTCGATATATTGTTTCTCGAGTCTTAATTTTTTTGCTTATATTTTGTCATTTTATAATTTTGTATGTAGTACTTCTGAACTCTATCGCATACCGACATGCTTCGATTTGTCGGTATCCTTTTTTTTCAATATTTCAACATTTCAACATTTTGAGAAAATGTCAGTTTATACTCAAAGATTATATCTAAGAACTTAGCTGATTCGTTACATTTTATAGTACAGTTGTCTACTTTTAATTCTATTGCTCCAGACTTAATGTTTTTGCCGTTAAAGTGTATGAGTACCGTTTTATTAAGTGCTAGTTCTAATCCGATGTTTGAAAGAAATTGTTTTAATGCAAGTTTTTGTATCAAAATGTCACAGAGAACGTTATCAAAGGCGCCGCTGACGTCCAGAAAAGCAGCTAGGTGATATTTAAGGGCATTGTTTATTCATTTTAAACCCTTATCATTAAAAAAAAAATATCATAATATTGCGAAGTTGTCAGAGGGCGCGTAGCTTAGCGAGTAGACAATTCGACCGGAAATCGAAAGGTCCCAAATCCCAGAGTTTGGAATTTTTCTAATTTGGCCCTGATTTGTTTCGAAAAACTTAAAACAATCCAACCTTTCCATCGTTGCCGACATACAAAAATTGTGAATTTTTCTAGCTAAATTTGCACTAATTTCTGTTCGATCGGATGAGTTTTTTAAAGACGTACATCCTTTGTTTACTGATGGGTTCACAATTATGAGCATAGCAATGTATTTATTCAAATTGAAAAACTCCTTAGTTTTCATTTATTTGAGTATGTATCTTAAGTGCAACGGTGATATTGAGAAAATGCTAATTTCAGAATTCTTGTTATAAAAATAATTTTTAAAGCGGATAAAAACATTATCGGTATTGCACATGACCCTACCAAAAAATATTCCTTTCTTTAAAATATTATATATTATCAACGTCGTAGAACAATTGAATTCTATACAGCGTAAGCAAATTGACATTATTTTCAGTCACTATGAGTTCTTTCTGAAAATATTTTTCGACGAGAATTTCTATTTTTAACCCTTTGAACCATGAATTTTTCGAGGAATTGATTTTATATGACATTGGGGTACAGGGTTTTTTGAGGTCGCTGATTATAAATCTGTTATCGGCTATTAACAGTAGAAAATTTTGAATCCAATATGGTGGACTAAATATATTTTTTGCCAAAATTTATAAAACTGAGTATTTAGTAAATTTCGTGGTCGCAGATTACAAATTCGTTACTGGCTTTTAATAATTCAAAATGGTAGATTCAATATGACGTCCGAATAAAATAATCTCAATCAAAATTTACAAAACCCAGTATTTAGGGAGTGTTTAAGGTCGTTGATTAGGAATATCGACTTTTAAAAATTAAAAATGACAAAGTCAATATGGAGTACAAAATATAAATTCAACGCGTTCTCAGGTGAATCAGCAAATGCAAACAAAGACGTGGCGTTTTCATAAAAACATATTACAACATTTTCGTTTTTCAAAATTTTGTTACAAAATTTACAAGATTTCTGTGCGAATTTTTTTTAGTGTCTGTCATTATTTGGAATATTTCAGAACCGATGATCAATTCATAACAACCAATATCCATATCAACATATATTGAGTATTATGCATTTTTCTTTAAATTTAAACAGTTTTGTCTGTTATATTGGCTATGCCATTTTGAATTTTTGAAAACCAAATTCAGCTTCGTCATTCAGAATTCGAATTCAGCGTCCACAATCATTTCTAAATATTGAATTTTGTAAATATTCTTTCAATTTTGTTTATTTCGCCTGTGACAATGAATCCGCCATTTAGAATTTAAAAAAACCGAAAATTCGTATTCAGCAACCTCCCAAACTCATACATGCATAGTTTTGAATTTATATCATCTAACTGTTAAAAATAAATGTATTTTTACGAAAGTAATTCCAATTGGAATGCTTATTTATTATTAACAACCAATTTTTAATCAGATAATGCAAGTTTTTCATTTGATTGTGTTTATAAATCTTTAGACGAATAACAAGACAAAAAATGCATTTAAATCTTTCATTTTGTACTCGAGAAATAATGTCGGAGCATGGTGACCGTCCGTGGCTCGAATGGTTAACTACTTTTTCCTATTTTATAAATAAATTGTATATAATAAACTGTCAATAATACCTATTAGAGTCCCACCTTTGTGCAACTGACTTTCATGTTTACGGCATTTTGCTCGTCGATTCTGAAACCAAACTTGTACCCTAGCTTCGCTAAGCCCCAGTCGTTGGCTCAGTTCTTCTCTCATAAACGCGTCTGGATAATGAGTCTCATCGAACAACCTCTCAAGTTCGGCAAGTTGCTCTAATGTGAAGTTTGTACGAGATCGTCTTTGTTTTCCATTACCGCTATTCCCATTTCCTCTACAATTTGAACCTGCCAACAATAAAATTAATAATAAAGTTACTTTATAATGCAATTAATATTACAAACTATGCCATATTGTGAATTAATGAATTATTTGCTAAATAATTTTTTACCATTCGACATAAAGCACTAACATGAACGTAAGATAAGAATTAAATAAATATTTTCTAGATAAAACCGTTCTGATCATTTTGTAAATACTGCAACCATAAAACGCGTCCGTCAAGTGTAGCTACAGAACTCGTAATTCACGCGTCCAAATGTCAACAGAAAGATGGCTTTTAAAAGTTCTTTCAAATCTCTTTCACAGGTCATTTCTTTTACATCCTAGAAGACCATCAACATAAAATCCTGCACCTTACGAGAGTTTTATTCAGATTTCGAAGATGAGTTTACGTACGATGGGTTTATGATTGGCTAAAATCAGCGCGTAAATAACGAAGAAGTGGAGAAAGAGGATTATTTTTCGAAGTATAATAATCATTATATGGAAATTTCGCTCCCCATACCTTCAACTGACAAGAAATTTATTAATTTTATGGCGAACTAGTTATTGTGATTAGTAACTTAATTTGGTATTATGTTTACGATTTAATTTGACGAATATTTATATTGTAACGGTTAGTAAACTTTTTCTGGGGAATACAGGGTAAATCGTAACACAGGGTAAACTGATATTTTTTAATAAATAAAAACTATAATATTATGAAGTTATGGTCAGTATTTTAAAAATTATAGTTAGTATTTATTTTGCACGAGACACGTGGCATCCATAACGTTTTATAGCAGCGATTATATTATATTTTTGTTTTAAGCATCTTTGTAGAAGATTTTAGTTACTTGTAAATTTTTATTCTTAAGAATCCCTAGTTATATACTACTTTTTTTATATGAATTTGAAGAAACATTTTCCTCATTTTAGTATCCATACCTTTACAGAATGCTCTTTTTATGCCAGAACACATAAGTGAACTGAAGTAAAATCGAAGAAAGTTACTAGTGATAACGCAAGATCTTGGCTATCAGCGTGAAATTTGAATATCATTTCAATTGTATTCAGTTTAATTTTTTTTTAGTTTGTTACCCGTTTACTATCTTACTTGGTTTATAAACAATTTGTTATGATAAATACATGCATCTGTTAGTTTTTCCTTAAAATATCGCAATTACTTTTTTGATACAAGTGTCTGTAAATTGGCTTTGTCGGTCCTCAGATAATCTCCGCTCGGTCGGTAAAATTCAACTTTACGGTCTATAACCGAAAAGTACTATATTAATGTTCAAAAATACGATGAAAAATAAAGCAAAATAACATGTTCCTATATTTGCCCCCGGGCATGTTCCTTTTTTATCTCTGGGCAAAGTTGTACAATGAGATAAAGTTTTATGAGACACTTCTACTTTGTCTTTAAAGAAACAATTCGTCATACAAGCAGATTTTTATCATGTCTATTTGATTAATTCTCCGGGTGGGAAACGTGATTTCGCGCCCTAGGTCGAAACTTTCGTGCTCCGATTTTCGAACACCACGCCCATCACATAAAATAATAACCTATATATCATCGAGTGGGATTGCCGAGTGAAACGAGTGCAACCAACTTCACTCTGATACAGCCAAAAGATGTTATGGCCATAAACAATTTCTAACTGGCGGACAGTTTCCGGTCCTAGCGAATCGAGTTTCCGTCGTGCGCAAGTTTGAGTATGGTACCTGTTAAAAAAGTGCTTATCTACCCACCTCATTCCGGATCTTTTTATTATAGATACTTATGCAAGTGATTTTTTATTTGAGATAAATATTGAAGTAGGAGTTACTTTGAAAGTAACTATACGACGTGAAATGTGCCTACAAACGTGAACATCCGCCGCGAGTCAAATGAACACTTACAATTAATTAATGTAAGATGCCGTCTAATTAATGGCTCCTTAATGTAAAGTAACCGTGTTCTCCGGTAACTCCGAAGCGCGGCGGAAATCGCGAAGGTGCGAGGATGCCGAAAGGAGTTCGCCGGGTTCGAGGGAGGATTAAGAATCTCGCGCAAGAGCCCTTGACGAAGGGACCGTGATTTATATAATTTAGCAAAGTGGCGAGCTACCGGCTCTTATATGGGGTCGTTAGTCACCCCCAGACTCGGCTTTAATCACCCGCGCAGGCTGTTTTGTTGGACCGGGCCACGCTTCCTCTGCGCCACACGCGTCCAATTTTATCGCCGACGCTTTACCTAACGGAAATCTTAATTTTTTTTTCTCGAGCCAAAAAATTACTGTGAATGGACTAATTGTGATTTTATACTGTTTCTGGCTGTTTTAGTGTAATTTTCATTTTCTTTCCAATTACAAGTTAGATTAAAACTTCAGAGGGGACCCGATATTAGCACGGGGAAGACGGCCTTAAAAATGTTATTTTAATGACCCAATAGCCGTTGTTTAATTGGTTGGTTGGTTTCAATATTATTCATCATGTAACACAATTACATGACGCGTAAACTGAAAAAAATAAGTCTTGAGTTAAGACCTATAGTTAGCTAATTTTAAGGTGTAACAAAATGGAGCCTTGTATAAATCATAATTTAAAATCTTTATAACTTTTGACTTTGGTAGGCTGAATTGGGACAAGCCGAAATAAACCGAGTGCATGCTACCAATTCTGATAAAATTAATCGAAAGTCGAATCCACTCGAAATCCTACTAATATATGTATGCATTTATGAGGACCCGAGTAGAAATTTATTACGGCCCTGATCAGGGCCTGGTCAAAAGTGTTACACCCTGATCAGGGCCTGAAGAAATTTCTGCTCGGGGAATTCCACATACTACAAAACACCTTGAACCACTACCGTTCTGGGGTCCCATAGAGTCCAAAAATGTGACGCCACTCGGTTTTTTAAAATAGTATATTGTATATCAAGGGCGTGAAGAAAGGAATTGGTGACAGGCGCGCCGTGTAGGCCGAGAGGGAGAGACGGGAGTCCCGACGAAAATTAAATTTCTTCATTGTGGGCGTAAAATTCGATTTTATACATGAGTTTCCTAATCTTTCGAACTGCACATTCGTGGCATTTTATACTCACTATGACAAAACATTTTGTTCGTATCACCGGTGTAAACTTCTACCCGAATACAATCATCCGATGCCCTCGAAACTGTTTAGCGCTAACTCTACAACGTACATTGCCTGCGGATGTAAAAGTTCGTTTTACACCCTTGATACAAAAATATCTGTTACCTCGAGAATACTGAAAGATATTAAAGTAGTTTAATAGCACGACTATTAACAACTAACATTATAAAGTTTCTAAAAATATTTGTAAAAAGGGTTTCCCAATACGTAGCCAGTGTCTTCCTTGGGTTTAGGTGAGGTATACATAGATTTCAGAGCAATCTCATCCTACCTGCAATTGTAGTTCCTGACACTCGAAGATCCTAAAAGATTATTGCATTCGATCACCTTCTTGAATTCTATCGGAAATTCTTCGCTCGCGGAACTGTGACCGCTCTTAAGATGTTTAAGATTCAAAGGAAGACATTTTATGGACACTGGTTTTGGTGATGTATGTGTTTTGTTTTCATTGGATGCCCATTTATAACATTTATAATAAAAAACACTGTACATTAACGTCGAATTCCTAAACTGAGCGGTCATGAGCGAGTTCTTTTACGAGTGCAGTACAACCTCTCTTGTTCGACATGATCGGTGCCAGACGCTCTCTCTCTGACCTCGCTAGTTTGACATTTTTTTAACCATGCCCACTATGACGTCACGCAATCGTGATTGGCTCATTTGTTTTTACGACAGCTAACCTTCTAACCTTCTGTTTTCCTAGCATTAATTTCCAGCCTCCTTGCCATACATATAGAAGTCAAGTAGAAGACTAAAACTTAACAACAACAAATGCGGAGGTTATGTCGTTCGATTTGACGGGTGAGGTGCAATCGTCCGAGTCCGGCATGGGTGCGTTCGTGTTCGTCGGTAATATAATGGACGGGGCGGGAGAGGGAAGAAGTCTCCGTCCACTGTCGAACTAAGAAGGTCCGGCCCTGTCGAACTAGGGAGGTTGTCGAACAAGCGAAGTGTCGAACAAGAGAGGTTGTACTGTATAATACGAATGGCTTGTCATCGACATGTCACCCTTCCGAAATCAATGCATGAAAGCTCAAGTCTCATTCGAATAACTTTCAGAAATTTCAAATATGACATGTAGGTTGAAATTGAAACTGTAAAGCTCCTGGGTGCAATTTTCGGCGCATCGAAAGTTTCTTTCATCAAATTTGCTAGAAAAATTAAAATTATGTTTCCATAAAATATTTCGTTATGAAACTTTAAAGGTTTCTTTAACTAGACGTTAAGTTTGCTTCATATATTTGTTGAATTCAAGTTATATTTTGTATCTTTTGAAATCTCCCAACAATACTCATTACCAATAGTCTAAAATTAGCAATCATAATTTCGATGACTTTAATTAAGGTGACTACAGAGTACCATGTGGCTCAGAACGTCTCCCACACTGAAAGTAATGTAAGGCTGCGTTAGTCGGACGTATGTCTGAATTAACTAGACATATGATTGAATTAGCCATATTTCTGGGTAATTCAGGCATACGTCTGCCTAACACAGACATTCACTACTTTCAGTGCATGGTGAAAAATATAGGTGCACCTCAAAAACCCGACAAATCGCAAAACCGACTCTTCAAAAACCAGACATTTCAAAATACATACACCTCCGATTGGTGCGTTCACTACATAAAAAAATGATCACGGGTTACCGTCTTTGAGGCCTCACTGTAAGCTCATTTCAAGGTCGGCGATGTTTGACCAAGGAATTAATTTGTTCATATTGAACTTGAGGGTTAAATCTGCTTGACCCCGGGATTATTTACTAAGCTCATTTAGAATTCAATCATTAATTACATTTTCAGAATATGTACATTTTGAATGTCTGCATTTTGAAGTGTCAGATTTTTGAAATAGCTACTTTGTGATTTGTCGGGACTTTGAGGTACACCCCGAAATATCTCATAACGTACATATATAATTCGTTGAATTTATATATGTACATATGTACATGAATGTATTTTAGAAGTTCCGCAGATTATTTTGAATTCGTCATTTTAGTGACGATTGATCGCGAAAACGACGTAGTTTGCGAGAGCCTTGAATAACCTTTGACAAAACACAGCTTATTAATCAAAGAGATCAGCTGAGCTTATGTTCTAAATAAATTAAAAAGCAGTTTTTAAATAAATTCACAAATGTAATAAACCAATTTATAATTTAAACTATACTTTTGCATTATAGAGTGAAGTTACGCTAACCCTGAATAAAATATTGCTACAATACAATATGGAGATATTTATCACCTCCGTATAATATTCGTTGAAATCTTTTTTCGCTCCACCCTATTATGTATGTTTTCAGCTTATAATCAAGTAGTAATGCATGCATGTTACTTCATTCATCCAACGAATTTGGTCATATTTTGCCGGTATTATAAACACCCCTAAATTGCGCGCTGTTGACGTAACGGCGTGTTTAGAAAGGGAATCCCCTGTAACGCCACATTCGTAATGCCGAACAATGTTACCCATCTCCATTTAAGCAGTTGCATTTCAATTGATTGATTGCCCTGTTACAGTTGTGAGTACAAAGTAGATAATATACTATAGTATTGGTGAATTAATCAAGGGAAAATTTCATAATATGTTTTTTAAACAGACTCGCGTTGAAATTAAGTTGCGGTAGCATTGAACAAATAATGTAAATGAGGGTAAAATAAATAGGGAAAGACGGAGTACACCGGAAAATAGGACAAACCAAAACTTTTGAATATATTAAAAACTGTGTTGTATTATAAAGTTATAAGGTCATTAAATTAGAGATATAAATACGGCTTATGCCCTGCAAGAAAAGTAAAAAATTAGATTCAATCTTCAATAAATGTCTACAACGTTCCGAGCCCTTTCAAGTCCGCCAATGACAAAAAATATAGGGTTTAATTATTATACATTGATAAGGTCATTGTTTCAAAAAGGTTTGTTCTTGGTAATTTTTTTGCACGAGTCGCATGGCATCCGCAACATTTTATAGTAACGATTATATTATATTTTTGTTGTAAACACATCTGTTGCAGGATGTTGGTTACTTCTAAATTTTTGTTTTCCATTGTAAAAACTAAAGATGAACACTGTCGAATTGCAGTATTATAGTTTGAATTAAGCATTTAAAGGATCCCATATATAATCCCTTTTTTGTAGGAATTTAAAGATATAATAACGCAAAACTCAAAAAGCGTCATAGATCAAGTCGGAACTTTTTTGAAGCGGAACATTATCATTTCTGTGTTTTTTTTAATTTTAAATGAGGTGCATTTTGATTTTTCCCAAACAAAGTTCTAACATATTGTTCGAATTAGTTTGTTATGTTTCGTACCGTTTATAAATATATTACAATTAAATTAAAATCTTTGGTTATGAATAACATGCATATGTTACTTTTTCCAGAAACATCGAAATTACTTAATTACACGGAAAAAATAGAATAGTTAATTTAACTATCTGAAAAATAGTTGATCGAAAAATAGCTAACGAAACGAACTAGTTTGTAAAGATGACACACGAACTATGGTTAAACGAACTATTTTTAATTTGTTAAATTTTTAACTATAAAAAATTGTAAACTTGACAATATTTCTCGCCATTTTAGCAATGCCATCTAGTCAGTCCAACTATTTTTAAATTGTTATAAAATCCAACTAAAAAAATAGTAAGGTCAGTTATTTCCGTTGTTGAACGAATTATTTCCGAAAATATTAACTATTCTTTTTAGTGGGTTGACTAACTATATTGTGTAATAAAAAGGCGAATACATCCTTCGTTCGATATCGTAAAATGGGTTGCGGAATTCGGAAGAATATATGCCGTACAATTTATTACTATATGTATACCGATCTGTAAATACGAAGCGACCTTTGTGGTTAATAAACAAAGTCACACTTCAAACCTGGGGACTGAGAAAATATGCTGACACATTTCAAGCAGTAAAAGTAATATATATTTATGAATCATGTAGATACAGAAATCGAAAATTCGTCGTCAAATCTTTGATTGGTATTTTGCGTTTTGATCCCCATATGAGTTAGAAAAATTTGATCGCATATTTTACCCCAGATTTCTCTTGTGATTTCGCAAAATATTATTTGCACTATTAAAATACTGTTATTTTCGCTGTTGTAACGACCAGTTATTTGAGATCGTCGTGATTACTATTTTTATTAGTTAAAAAAGAACAAATCTGTTACCATTTAACTAATTGAAATAGTTAAGTTGCCATTACTATTTTAATTAATTAAAACGGGACAAAGCTATTATGAGTTAACTAATTGAAATAGTTGATTTACACAATCAAAATAGTTATTCCCGCTATTTCTGTTGGCTATAGAATAACAAACTGCAAATAGTCACAGCAACTAAAAAAAGTTCTGAGGCATATGCACCCAATATTTTTGCCTGAATTCGAGTCATTTCACTTTTCGCCCTTATATAATACAAAATATTAAGGTGTTCCGCTTTACACCGTCTTACCCCTCAACGTAACTAAATATTGTAAAAGTCATTTGTTCTGTCAATACTCTATAAACTAATATCTAAACTAAAATCTAATATTGTTATTAAAAGAACACTTATCTGGTACTAAATAAATTTCATAATGCGGAAAACACTTTTAGGTTAAATATCTAAATGTCTTTTTGGACTACTATTGGACGCGTATATCTTATAAAAGAAGTTACTATTATCTTTCAGACAACCAAAATTGTTCTACAAATGAAATAAAAGTGTCTCAAACTAAGACTTAGCGAAATTAACCCCTTGAAGGTTTGTCATGGCCTAACTTAGATCTCATTGTGCTCTATCCATTCTCGTTGAAAAATGGCCAAAAAACGATTATTTTTTCAAAAAATGTTCAAAATAAAAAAAAATGCCATGTTTTTTAGGTCGTTATTTTGTTATTTTTCACAAATTTCTCCACCGAAACGGATTTTAATGAATGAAATACATATATAAAAAGTGATCCCGATTGTTGAACTAAGACAATATTTTGTAGAAGTAATGGCCGATACAAAATGGCCGCGAAACGAAGCACGTTTTTTCAAAATTATTAATTCCTTGAAATAGAAATAATAAAAATTTTTTTTTGTAGTTTTATAACGATAATATAAATATTGACTGGTTATGGAGGAAAATTATACTAATTTTGAGTTGAGAAATCCAAAATGGCGGACCCATAATGGCCACCTTATGTATATTGTACCACTGCATAAATCGTTGTTCCATAAATGTGTTTCAAAGTTGAACATATATGATAGATAATTACGAATATCATACATATTCTGACCTGACAAGACCAAAATGGCGAATAAAAGTGCTGGGCATTCTGGCGTTAATGGGTTAAAAATGCTTCCAATGAATTATGGAAATCGACGAAAGCGAAACCACCAATCCAGATGCTCCTACTATCCGGATATATTATACGAATACATTTGCATTCGAAGACACTTGTTTCTTACACTCCTCTAGAGATATTAAACACAAACTTGGTGCAACTATCCAGGTTTAATCAATTAGTACACACTTTCTAGTATAATCCAATAGAGGAGTGATGAATTGTCCACATATGCGCAGCGGTGAATTGTCCACATATGCGCAGCGGTTTTAAATCGCCCATGGCGATATACATATAAAGGCGGTTTTCAATCGGTATCCCATCCGCCCTAGTTTTGCGACATGGCCGCAACCGAGGCCGTTTTCATTGAATCTGGACGATTATTCGAGTGACAAAACGGCACCTCGTGCATTCGACGCCGGACAAGGGATGTGGAATAAGAGTTCCGACGCGAAAACCCCATGCAATCACACTCGCTTCCATGGGGTCAGTAATTCGATTACTAAGAGCCTTCGAACCCCTCACACTACGGATTCTACAATCTCACCCTTCTCTGCTCCCACCCCCTGTACGTCTACGAATCCGTTGCTCCACTTTTTCTCCCGACTTTTCTTTTTTCTGACTTCTAGCACCGAAGCTCGTATGTTTTTTTTTTAAACCGTCCGAAGATCCGAGTTATCATTGTCGTTCTTAGATTGTGGACGATTTTTGTCCAGATTGTGGTCGAAAATTTCATTATGCTGTTGGACATTGCGGACAATTTCTGCGACAAAGATTAACTTTTATTTTTTTATGTATGGGAAATGAAACTTATAGTTAACATTAGAGTACAACATATACGTTTTTGGCAGCGTTTTTTACTGCAATCGAAGAAAGTTAATTGTTTGAAACATAAGTGAGTTTTTTACTGTTGCAAATTCGGTAAATATTATTTGCGTTCATTGTTTGTCATCAGAACTGCAAAACGGACATTCATCAACTGAAATACAACTTCAATAATTCCTTTTCTAAAGTTACCCACTCTTCGCCAGAAGTTTTAGCATTTTATTTCTTACTTTTCTGAACTAGGTCTACAATCCTCCCTCCGTAATTGCAGTCGGGGCCGAATTTCCCCTTCAAATGCCCGCATAATTGCTTGCCTGACGTTCTGGCCGCTCCTTCTCCTTCGCCATGTATGAAACAGTTAATGAACATGCATGCGTATGCGCGACTGTGCCATTCTTACGGTGCACCTGGAAGGGGATAGCTGGACAACAATTACGGAATATTTTGGGACCACAATTAACGGATAGAATTAGGAAGACAACAATTATGGAGGGAAACATCTGCGGAAGGACTGTACTTAGATTAATCATGTTCCAACGGTAACCTTTCGAAACATCACCTACAAATGATGACGTGTTTTCAGGCACCTGCACTCAGGACCAAATAAAAAACTGTTCGGAGGTAATTTTATTACAGGGAGTGGATTTTATCGATTTGGGATTAAAATGAATCCATTGTCCAATTTGATATACCACGTCATATTTACCCTGAAATTACGAAAGAAGAATATTATTGCGCAAAATTTGCACATGGATATCAGTATCGTTTTAATTATACAGACAAATTATTTTTTGAATGGACACATCCATAACCGTCTAAGTTTGAGGTCGCTCTTTTGAATAACGCTCGTAAAATTAAAATAAAATCTCAAAACATTTTTTTCTGACCTTTGTTATTTCTATGGTATCACATTTAAACTGATAATTAGGTGACATACTTCAATATTTTATTTTTTAATCGATGAATTAAAAGGATCCTCCCGCAACATTTGTATTCAGTCTGATTTGAAGAACTTAAATTTAATTTTTCTCACATCGAATATCCCAAGAAGTAAACTAAGTAGCTATCACGTTCTTTTTATAAACATAATTTATTATTTTAATTGCCACATAATCTAGTTGCGGATTAAAAAAACTACATATAAAAAAATAGTCTGTAAACACATGTTTTCTGAATGATTTTTCGTCAGGGGGCTTCTTTCGGTAGTAAGTATTCTATAATTTCCAAACTTGATTTAGTCGATTAATGTCTCAAATTTATCTGATTTTTAATTTAAAAAATAATTTCGCTTTTGGGTGACTAAAAGAATAATCACTTTATTGTTTCAACGGGTATTTAGAAGTTGCTTATATAAACACTGATTTTGTTTGGCTGTCAAAATTTTTAAATGTCGACTTTTTTTGCCAATCGGGTTTTTATTTCGCGATTTTTCGACCCGCATCCTAAAATTTTGTATAATCTCAAACTTTGAGTGAAACAAAGCCAGCATAACTCTTTATTTCATTTGAATTCGTGTATGTTGATTAGGATTACACCAACATTTAAAACTAAATTAATAAATTAGTATTTTGGACAAGCCGATCGGAATTTAATGACGCGTCCAATTCTTGATGTTTGTGGTTCATTCACACCGATATGTTCACATTATTGATAAATTAACTCGTAGTAAGTTTCGAATACCGTCCTATCCTAATTATTCTTAACGTTTTAAATCAAAGTCTTCTGCGGTCAAGACCGCGTCATTAACCTGCTACGAAGGCACTACTATTAAAAGGATCCTTTTGAGAAAGGTCTAGAGTTGGTGAAGTAAATGCATTATAAGTAAAACATCGTGTTTATTCACTTATAACTGTAAATTAGTGAAAGATCGGGTAGACCCGAACATTTGAATGATTTGCAAATAAAAAGCAAATGAATGAAATTTAACTTTAAATAGTAAAAAATAATTTTTCAAACTGATTGGTGGTAATGGATACATTTATTTTTATGGTCGCAAACACTTAATTAAATAAAATGAAAGTTTAATGAAAATATTAAATTTCATTGACGTGTATCACAATTTTTAATAATAATTTTTTGTGTGTGCAGCAAAAATGTCAACCATACCGCATGTCGAGGAA
Source organism: Trichopria drosophilae (assembly GCA_030407085.1). Lineage (NCBI taxonomy): Eukaryota > Metazoa > Arthropoda > Insecta > Hymenoptera > Diapriidae > Trichopria > Trichopria drosophilae. Next base: position 172,549,181 of record CM059582.1, on the reverse strand, counting down.
ACGTTTTTATACCGTGCAAGAGCTCGTAAGAAAATATTTGCGGTCGCAAACGAAGCAAACTGCTCGAAAGAAATTGGCAAACAACTTCTTCGAATCTCGGAAAGGAAATTTGATTTTTCCTCTAGTATAAACACGCAGAATTGAATTTAACCTGTTGTAAAGTAATTTCATCCAACTTCAAAGAAAAACGGGATAATTTCATATAAGTCAAGATTTTCTGTAACACCATAATAAATGTATTTTCTGTCAGTACATTAGTTAAAGAATATTTTGTTTTTTAATCATTAATAAAAATAAATCTAAGATATTAGAATTATTTTGCAACTGAACAATTTTAATATTATGTTCCAGAGATATCATTTTATGCGATGATATATTGTATTCAACATTAAATTTGCAATAGTCATATTTCCATGCTTCGTTTTAGTCTTTATATTGCACTGTAAAAAATAATTTCTCAAAATGTCCCATTTTAAGAGAACTATAGACACCAAATCGTATCATTTGAAGGTAAAGTGTCTCATTTCAAGACATTTTAGTCTTATTTTCTTGAAACAAGACCCTCCGACACATTTTGTTTTTCAGTGTGCAAGAGAGACTTATAATATTTCTCTGACCTTAAATAAGAATTTAAAATGTCAGCAAAATACTAACGAAGAGAAAACTCGGTATCACAAAAGTGAAAGGCACGGGAAAAATATGTAATGTTTGGAACCAACTGATTTTAAAGCAACTATTATGATCACATTAATTAATAATTAGGTACTAATTCATTTACATTATTTGTTCTATATCATTATATTAAGTTGATTAGAAATTTTTATTCTTCTGACTCGGAATTTGAAGACATCCTTAAAGTTATGGTAATATGTATTAATTGGCTTTAAGTTTTGAATTCATTATAGAGAAAACTTGTAAAGAATGGAAATAATTCGTGTTTATCAATTGAACATTTATTTTACAAATGTATATTATGACACATTTTTATAGATCTGTGACGAGATGTGGCAATACTTGTAAGAATGTTAGGCATTTTTGCTAATCGTATAACATTAAAATTATAATTTTATGGTATTTTATTCTTAAATTAACCAATTTAAATATAAGATTCTACTAATGTGATGGTTAACTTTTGCACAGTTTGCAAAAGAAGGTATCTTTTCATCGAGTAAAATCTCGAGAATTAAAATTCATAAAGGATTTTTAGTAGTTTTTTTTTTTTAAACATTTACCTCATAATTATATTTTTATCGAAATAGAAACATAAGAAAGGCACAAGAAAATAATTCTAAATGAATTAAACGCCTCCATGGGTCTTTTAAAGAAGAAAAAAAAATGAAATATCACAGAATGGAAATCCAGCTGATCACTTTTTGAAAATATCCATATTTTTTGTATTTTCCAAAATAAAATTAATATTTTTACCTTATTACTTGCATTCAGATTGGGTAATTCAAACTTGAAAGGTTGCGCTTAATTTTATTCCAAAATTGCACACTTGTAACTTGTGTCAACATTGCGGAAAATTGTTTCTCGATAAAGCGAGGATCTGTCTATACGCGTGCGGGGCGAAAAATCGATAAATCAAACAGCCAACAAGTAAAAAAAACCGATAATCGCAACGCGGTCATTCAAAAAAACCGATACTTCAAAAAATGTCCTCTTGTCTATGTGTCAACTTTTTTATTGTCGAATTAACGACTATCAGCTTTATGACTGTAGGTTTTTGTACTTGTCGGCTTTTTGATTTGTCAGATTTCCGTCGCGCACTCCGTATATAAGCTGAAGCATACTTACATTTGCATATATTTTCAAGTTAAAAAAACTTTTGTTCGATTTCAGTTTCCTTTGAATTCTTTTAGAGATATTATGTTTTCTATTTATAGTTTACGTCAAAATGAGTTTTCGAGATAATGTTACCATGATAATAATTGAAAAAATGTATGTGCCCCATGTGGTAAGAGAATTGTGTTTAGAAAAATTAATCTGACCAAATTTTTCATCAATATAAAACTTCGAAAAACTAATAAAAAAATTTCAAAAATAAGCATTTTGAATTGGGTGATGAAAGTAATCCCTCAAATCTACAGAACTGCCATCTTACGCTACTGATGATGAGAGGGATATTTTTAAATGATCCTTACAAAAAAAATGCCAAATTACATGGTCATAGCTTAACTTTTTATCTATATTGAACTTTTCATTTCATATATCATTTTTGTAACAAAATTCAACGATACAAAAATATTTGACGACGGCACCATCCATAGACTATGTTACCATTTTAGGTGGCGATGTCATTATGATATTATTATGAACTCATGTTCAGAAAACCCTCAGAAAGTGGAACATCTGACTTCTTTTAGAGCACATTTCGAAATCATTCTGAACTCTTTCCTATTTTGATGTCTGGGAAGTAGTCAAATTCTACTATTTCATCATAGAAAAGTACATCTGACGGCTCTTTTCTAAGAAACAAATTGTTCATGCAAATGTTTCATCGAACTCTCCGCGACACCCTTTGAAACGCCTACACTAGTTGGCGTAGTCTCTCGTCGGTGCGTTGAAATCGCACGAGTAGGAAGTCACGAATTTATGGTTTAATATACGTGACATAAAGCGTTATCGCGTATACGCCCCTTAAAAGCGCGTTGTCCCTCACGGGGGTACAATAACTTTCGTCGATTAAGCGCAAATCAAAAAGCAATCTGCTCCTCCGCGGCTATACGGGAGCGTCGGCAGAAGTCGACTTCGAATCGCGCATAGGCGCCTCCGCTCCTATAGGAGGGTGGCAAAAGTAAAATAATAAATATCCCAACTCGGCTGAAGAAGAAATGTGCGAGCTAGTGGAGCTGTAGATCAGCTTCCGGCTGGCCGAAGCACTTTGCCTGACTCGCGCTGATCTTACAAATTTATGTGCCGATCAGCCTCTGTGCTGCGCCTTCGCAATGCTCTGACCCCTGGTCAAGCACCTCCATACCAAACTATTTATGGGGTTTTTCGGACATTTTTCAAACTCTGCACCCTCGTCTTTCCGAAATTGGGGGAAAAGTGGTCTTTTTACGCATTTATAAGTCTAGCTTTTGACTTTAACTCATGTAAACGTTTCTTCTATAATTAATTTTCTATTTTCGAAAAAAATAGTTATTGCAATGAAGTTTTTCTAGACGTCGCGTTAGTAATCAATAAATAGCCATTACGTACATGTCAATAAAGTGAAAAAAATATCCAGCAAATTAAACAGTTTTTTAATTTAATGATTAAAAATTTAAATCCACGATACTTAATTAATATTAATAACATTTAACTTATAAAAAAATGATGTTTGTTTAACTTGGATAAAGCTGTGCATTGATTTGTTTCGTTGTAGGTGATGTGAATAGCAAACATTTTATGCTGCCACGCATTTGTTTAAAAATTTTCATTTTCTATGAGCAACATTTAGGGTTTAAAACGTAATTTTATACATTTTTAAAACCCTATAAAATGAGTAATTCGTAATTTGATCGGTTAGAGCATTTTTGCCTCTTTAAGAAAAAGAATTATTATTTTTATAGATACAAAAATAAAAAGAGATAGTTGTCTCTCTCTCTCTCTCTCTCTCTCTCTCTGTCTCTGTCTCGATTCCCCCATCTCTCTATATCTCCCGCTCCTCCTCTCCCTCTTTTTTTCTCTAATTATTATGCAAACTCCTTCTGGACGGTTACTATACGTTTCTGACACTGCCTTCCGCCATTTCTTTGCCAATCAAATTCCATCGATGCTTTTCGTTCAGCTCTTAACGGACATCTTCTATCCACGCTATAGCGTTACACCACATTCCTGATAAATTTACTCACTCGGTTCCACGCTTTCCCTTTCCGCCTCGTTATATTTACCACAAGAAGGGGAGCGTCACTTCTCCCACTCTCCTCAGTCACGCTATGTTCGTGACGTCACAGCCGGCCCTTCCTGAAGTCCCAGCGTGCAAGGCAGGGGAAAAAGAGAGCGCCGACAGGTAAGTATATCGAGACGGAAACGGGCAAGTATGCTAGGACGTAAATATAGCGAGACGCAATTATACCGGGACTCTACTGTACTTTTATATTCTATTATTCTAACCTATTCATAACTTATTCAACACTTAGGCATCACCCATTGCACTAGGATAATGTGTAAATTTATTATTGTTCAGGGCAGAGAGTTATTTAAGTTTCGTAAGCAAGCACTGTATACTTTTAGTTTGTAATTCGTTAATAAAGTAATATTAATCTGTGCTTATTAATGTACTTATACTTGCATTAGGACAGCAGGTCCATAGCATACAAATCTAATCTCTCCCTCTCTCTCTCCCTCTCTCTCCCACTCTTTCTCTCTCTTCCCCCTCTCCCTCTCTGTCCCGTTCTCCCCTCACTCTTTCTCACCCCCTCTATAAACTAAAAATAAAATTGAAAAAAATTTGCAGGTTGATAATATAATAATTAAAACATAAAAAATTCGGCTAATATCCTGCATACAATTAAAAACAAAATGCTTAGCACGACGCAACGTTTCGGCTGAAGAACAAGATGACTTACGAAGGTTGTTTAATAGTGATTAAAGTCTCATTTGTCTTAGCCTTACATACTCTTTTTCGAATAAGGAGGAGGGGATTACTTAGACGCTTTCAAAGTTAACAATACTTAATTATAACTAACATGTAAATTGTGTGTATCCTTTACTTTATTAATTACTGCTTTTTGAAGAGATATGCGGATCATTTCAGAATTACTATTTCGTCTACTAAAAAATCTGTTTTCAACATCAAAAATGTTGACATCATCCTATTTCAGATTATGCTGCGTGTCCATTCTATGCATTGTAATTACTGTTTCAGTTTGTGATGGTCTTTGTAATTTATTTTTATGCTCTGAAATTCTGTGTTTTAACGTCCTTCTGGCTGTATACAATAAACTGTATTGTTTTTTTTTGTTCATATTATTCACTAAATCTTTACCTTTAATTATGATGGTTTATTTATTGCTTATTTGTGGTACTACCTGCATATTATAATTTATGTTACACTGTGCGTAAAATGCTATTTTACAAATTTTTCACTTTTTTCTGGCGCATTTTACACACACTTGCAACATAAAATATTGTTCGACAAATGTGCGGAAATGTTTTTTGTACTGATGTGAGTGGGAACCTCGCTTTCCGCTGGGCATGCAACCCTCCCATTCGTAGGAAAAACTTTTACGCACTTAGAAAACTACTATTTTTAAACTTCGTTTAATCCGATCGAAAATGCCTTCTATATATGGGACTTTTAAATACGCTGTTGGGTTTTTGTTGTTATTGTGATTTGTATTATCGGAGTTGCACATTCTTTTCGTGATACATTTGTTTATAAAATGTGTCGGAAAATTGTTATCTAATAACTCTTTTTTTAAAGATTTCAAATTTCTATATGATAAAAATTGTGTTATCTATAATTATGTATATACATTGGGTCGAGGTTGACTTCTTTATTGTATATGCAGTATTGTTGTAACATTTCGATACTTTCAGTAGCCACCATGACCGTTCACGAATCTGAAGATTATCAAAATTTTTTTGAACTAGCATACTAACTGGTGAACTTCACGTAGAAGAACGAAATAATTGGAATCGTTGAACGTTCATTGAGGCGAGTGGTAGGGGACAAACAAAATAGACGACGATAAATAACGATACATTCAATAATTAAGCATTTAATAGCCACAAAAAAGGATTTTTAAATACTACGAATAGAATCATTTATTGGCAATAAACGGAAAATATAGCAGTTCTATTATTAACACATTTTATGCACTGGTAACATGCAATTTTTCATATTACTTAAAGCTGATTTCTTTACAATAAACAAATCATGTTCTCAGTTATATGCCATAGTAATTTTAGAAAATCAGTACATAATAACAGCATCTGGTGTAATTATGATATTCTTTGATATCACCTAATTTGCATCTTTATTCTTACGAATTATTCATGATCTTAATACTAATATATATTTCCACCGACCATGGTGCATCTGACTCATTTCTGGCAAACTTTTCTGGAACCCATTACTTATAACATAGATCAGAAAAATAAAATGTGGAAATCTCACCTCATTTTCTACTACGGAATTAATCTAGCAATCTACTGTATACATGTGCGTTATTACATAGCAATCAAATTTTCAGTTATTTAAAAGAATTATTGTTATCATTACTTGGGGATTGCTGAATATGAGTCAATTATATATAACTTGCAAGCGAACAGTAAAACGACAGTACAGTTTTTGCGTTCTGTTGTCTCATATAATATTAGACAAGTGGTATTTTTCAACTAATACTAATCACTCTAGTATCGTGTAACATTAATTACTATTTCCAAAAAGAAAGTAAATTTCATGTGTATGTTTGTTGTATTCTCGAAGACCCTTCGCATTGATTTACTATTATTTTGTGAGAAACTGTAGAGAAAAGTTTGTTTTGAAAGATTTAAAAATAATTTTTCTGATATCACGTTTGTTCGATTGGCAAAATTGACTGGGCGATAAGTCTCATCAAAGGTGACTTGGCATGTGACTAAAACGAGAGGTCGGCAGTAGTTACGCCGCAAGCGGTTCGGCCGGCCTCAATCACTTCTGAGCATTATTGGTCGATCTACTGAATTATAAACGATGATCGAGCCCTGAGCGCTTATATACTTGACAAAGAGGAAAAGCACGAGAAAGTACGGCCGGATAGGGAGCGTGTAAGACCAACAGACTTGAACATGGAGATAGACACATTTAGGGGATCTGCTAAATGCTTCTTCCTCAGTACGAATTGAATGTACATTTTTATATTTCTTCGCATATGTTATATCAATAGAGCAATAAATATATCTGAATGCATACATAGTTTCATTGCACACGTTGAGACCCACATTTCAAGGGATATACTAATTATTTCAAAGTGTACGGAACATAGTTTTCGGGGTCGCTGATTCCGAATCTGATGTCAGTTTTTCGAAATTCAAAATGGCAGATCCAATGTGGCGGACGCCATTTTTAATCTTTAAGACAAATTCGTCAAAATCTATACCGTGTGGTTTTCTTGGTCGCTGATTACGAATCGCTGATTTCGAAAAACTTTCGTCGGATTCGCAATCAGAGTCCTCGAAAACCCCAATATAGTTTTCCCGAACTTTTCTCAAATTTGTACAATTTTGTGAGCCATACTGGATCCGCCATTTTGAATTTCGAAAAACTGACATCGAATTCGTAATCAGTGACCCCGAAACCCCCCCCCCCCCCCCCCATGTACTGATTGTTATTGAACTTTACTTAAGTTTTCAAAATATTGTCCGCCATACTGGATCCGTCATCTTGAATTTCGAAAAATCAGTAATCCAGAAAACATAAGTAACAATAATTAAAACTATATGTTTTTAAGCCAAATTTTTTCGGAATTGAATTAATCGTGTAAAAAGTAATATTTTTAATCATAAATTTATTTATAACAAAATTAAAAACAATAAAATTACTGAATATACTTTAATATTGAAAAATATAAACTCTTACCACATTAAAAATGCAATATTAGGTATAAATAGAAAAATATGACTAACATGAGAAGGCTAAATCTGAAGCCAGATTAGTGACTTCTGGGACTCTGGTTAAGGCAAAGAGAGGGGGAGAGAGAGAGGTACAGAGGGAAGAGACTTTTGGGATGAAAGTGCCCGAAATTATAATACTTATGAAATGTGAATATAAAAGAACTAGGACATAATAACAAAAAAAAATACTTAACGAAAATTGTTAGCTATGCGTAAATTGAATCATCCTGGACAGTTATACAAAATAAATTTTTACATTTTAATAGCAGTGATTGACGATGGCATTAAGGGGTTCTAAAATTTTCTATCGATACTGTAGGAATTTTCACTGAAAACCGTAAATGAAAAATTACTGTATCGATTTTTCAAAATTCGGGCTCTATAAGAGCAAATTCTAATTACTATAGACGGCATCCTAGAAAATACCAAAGAAATTAATTGAAAACTGATTGAGAATTTTCAGAAATAAGTGATTTTTAATTATGTTTGCATCATGCTGCATATATTTTTCAACGATTGTGAACTACAAATATAAAAATCAACACCTAGAGCAACCTAGTTATTGTAAGCTAGAATATGTTAGTGAATGTTATATGTCATCTTAAAACGAAATGTGTCATACATTGTAATCGCACAAATGTAAAGCTATATAACCCAATCAGGGTTACAAGACAGCTAAATGAAAAACCTCACATTTAAAACCCGTAAAAAACAATAATTACTTTTACTAGGATTGCCCAGAACATTGGGTCTAGAATTCGTTTATTACCTTAATACTCTAAAATTCAATCATTTCCTGTTCCATGAAAAATTTCTTATTTCGAACATCGATTTTTCTTGTGAAGTTTCGTTAAAATAAGCAAGCAAAAATGGAAATACATTTAAGGCATTGTTTATAAACTGCATCATTGGCGTTTGAAAATAGTTTTGAGGACGGATAAAATGTTTATACTTTAAATGATTTAATCAGTAAAAAATAAATGATAAACAATTACGCTAGTAGAGAATGAGTCCAGTTTTTGGTTAGTTTTTGTACGTTATTTCGGCGGTGTAACAAAAAATTGGGCAAATTTCTAATAAAGGATTTATACTGGAATCTGGTTTTCTTCAGCAACTATTATAGTAAAATGCTTCAGTTGGGAAGTTTTTGATAAATCATGATCTGAATCATGAGAAATAATTTTTTTACTTTGTCAACGCACAAATTAATTTTTCTGTGCAATTTATAGCGAAATACATGAAATCTATAATTTCTATATGTTTTGTGTAAAATATAATGTGTTTAGTATAAATAAATAAATCCTGTATTGAATATTTGAATGAATTACATGATGGGCGATCAAGTTTAAATGAGGAATACCCGCCCTTCACTAACATATCGTAGTATAATTTATGTGATACCAATTGATAAATTTAAGTCCAGTTGTTTATACAGAATTCAGTATTTAGTGATTTATAATTAAAAAATTACTGATTTTTGGCAATAACCTGGTTCCTACGACATAAATAACATCAACATTCTGGGGTATTTTTAAGTTGGAAAAATGCTCATCTCTGCAATTTTCTGGATGTAAAATATTTCGGGCTAGGATATGATTAAGTTATAAGTTAAAGTGAATTTTATAATGGGTCAGGCAGATGATGCTGGAGTACGTGCATATGATGCCTTCAAAGCTGAATGGCAAAATGATAGTATTTTCAAAGACTATTTGTAATATAAGCTATATACATAATAGGCTGCTTTCGGTATGCATTCAAGTTTAATAATTGAAAACGTTTATGTAATGTAATAACTTTAACTTGCTTATAAACATTACTTATAACAATTGTTAAAAATAATCGTATTTCTTTATATAAATGTTAGAAATTTTGTTGGCTATATAGCGAATTCATTTAGATGCTGGACTTTGACTGGCTACAACTGGAGAATTACGCACCGTCGGTAAAGGTGTTCTGTAGATTAATTGTAGGGCATAAAAATACTAAACACAGAAATGAAATTTGCAAAAATCAGCGAAGAGGGGACTTTTCTTTTAAACTTTATCGAAGCCCAACGTGATTATTGTTACACACGATGTCATGAAGCTGAAACTAGCCTCCTGATTCAGCCTCTACTCCCGGTTGATAGCCTTAATAATATGCATAGGCATATCAGTTCAAGGTCCAGAAAATTCATAGATATGCCAAAATAAATGCAGAACATAAATCCGAAGCGATCTTAACGATGTTGAATTAATTAACGAGTTATAAAATTAGGGGTGAAAGAAGTAGGGGCTAGAATAGGGGGCTAGCTTCAACTTCATACGATATCAAGTTTTTACAAAATTCAATATCTCAAACGACTAATAACCCAATTTTCTGCAAAAGGCGATAACTGTCATTTATGATATAAACAATGTCGTTCCTTCTTTCCTTTCATTTTTCCACGTTATATGTATAATATATTGTAAAATCATATAAATATACATATTATAGATACTATTTAACACATACCCTTTGAGAACTCGTCATGGCTAATGGTGGATCTGGCTGAAGAATGTTGAATTTTTCTTTCATGATTTGGTTTCAGCTCTGTCGTCAACTGGGTTAGTTGCGTTTTACTTTCTTCCAGATTAGGTGAAGCCTCTCGATCAATCGGTGGCGGAGAAGGACTACATCCTAATAATTTTCTAACAGAAAGTTTTAATTCCGGTGTTTTCAAAACTGCATTGTTCTCGTTGTCACTTTCTTTGACTTTTGCAGGAATGGACAGGTCTTCCGGTTGCAACCGAGCCTCTGGTGATGATGACTCATCTCGGCCGTTGATGATAGGTGACGACTCTCGTTGCTCGGATTCCCCCATCTCGGCTTTTCCATCTACGAAGGCGTTGACATCATTTTTTATTGTTATTTTTAAATAACATATAAATAAAATATTTTATACTCATCCATAATAAAAAAATTAATGTTGAAGGTAACATGGTTTCTTAAATTTACAATTTCTAGGAAATGGGATAGGGGCAGGACAGAAGAGAAAGTGAGATTCTAATGAATCGCCTTATGTCAGAACAGTGTTTATTTTCCCTGCCTGAATAGTAGAAATTTCGTGCGTGAATTTCGCTACTTCACGCATAGAAAATCTGTGTATAAAATATCATATGCGACTCGCACAGTGCGTAAAGGTACGCACTCCTTGCATAATATACTATTATTTTCATTGTTTGTATTTACACAAGTCCTGCAGTATTTACCAACTTGTACTTATTATTTACAAAACTAATGTGCATAGTAACGAAATTGGAGCGAATTCTAAAATAACATATATTTTCATTGCTGGTATCAAGAAGTTAAATATATATTTTCGATATCGCGTGCGGAAAATGCTATTTTCTCGCCTTCGGCTCGGCCTGCAATCCTCACATTTGTAGAAAAAACTTGTACCCACTTGTATCGAAATATACTAATAAAATTTAAGATCGTTTTACTCATTATTAAAAAGTCTAAGAAACTCTGTATTTGGTGAGAGAACAATTAAGGGCCTTAAGAAGCTGTCTGTTAAATTTGAGAGAGGGTTATCGGCCAAAAAATAAGAAATTACTAATTAATATCAAGTTCCTGAACATGAACTCTTTTTGAGATTATTAACTGATAACTATCTCAGACAAATTTAACCAACGAGACTGTAGTGGATATAAGTACAAGCTTTCCAAAATTGCTTGAAAAATCATAAACTATATTGGTATATAAACAATATGACGTTTCTATTTTCTATATATAACCGAAGTATTTTGAGGAAAAATATTTTTCAGTCTCTACTGAATAGACAATACTTATAGAACCATCTGAAATTGCACGAGCTTTGAAGCTTATATTTATCCTCTATTCGCTTTTTATTTATTTACTTCTTGTCTGGGGTTATTTTTCTAGTTTTCATAAGTTGTTTTTGGGATATTGTTTTAGGTGGGGCAAAATGTTTTCAGAGCTAGCTTTTTCATAGCTTTATTCCTATTTTTCACATTAGAAAATGGTTCGCATATATCAATGAAGCAAGACCCTGAAAATTTCTCGACAAAAATAAGAAAAAAACACCGCAAATCGCAGAAGGTGAAAAAAATACACATTTCATTATGTCTCTTGATTTTCAAATTCCTCAAAAGAATATTTTTTCTCAAAGCATATTTTTTTAAATAAACCCAATCCGATATCAATTTTCGCAAAATCAATATGCAGAGCGTATGAGAAAATGCCAAGGCTCGTTTATACATTTTACAATCTTTGATTTTTAATTAAAATTTGTCGATAAATAAAAAATGTTTTCCTTTTGATAAAGAAATAAGATGTTTTATGATGTACATCTTCTGCAGTTTCTAATTATTAAAATATCTTTCTGGATATTTCACAAGTTAGTAAGCTATCTGGATGCTGTGAATGCATCAATTTTCTTATAATTGATATAGAAATCATTATTGTGAGAGATTCATAAAAATCTCTGTGACCTCAATTTTCGCAATATCTTTCTTGATATATTGACATAAGGAGGCAAAGCAACACCTAAACAAGACAACCCCGTATCAGAATGTCCTTAGGAGTTTCTGACGAGCGACGGACCAGAAGCACAAATATAATAATTATAGTCCATCGATGTACAAACAAAATTTATAGTATCTAAGTCCAAAAGAAAGTGTCTCATTTCAAGACACTTTTGGCGTTTTATTCTCTTGAAATGAGAACCTTTAGAATATAATAATTCCGAAATGAGGCACTTTAAGTAATTTTGTTTTTACGCGTATGTTACCGCCAAATTATAGTACAATTATACTTAATAAGAATCAAATATGGATAAGTATATTAATCAAGTCTAAGAAGGCAGAATCCCAGCAAAACATGAAAATCGAATTGTTTTACAACGTAGTCAAGATTGGAAGCATTTAGTCTGTATTAATTTGTATCGCAATGGAAATAAGTTCAACTTACTCATGTGTCAACAACACAAACAAAAACGTAAGAAAAGAAGTGGATCCCAAACTGAACTAATAGTCTTCTTTTGAGTGAGCCAAAGAAATAGCAGTTAATCAGAATATCATACTGATGCATGACTATTAAGGATCCAAGACATTTTGATAATTTTGATAACATAAACATCAATTCTTGTTACACATCATTAAATCCTAGTTCGCAAAGTCTTCCTTATTTTATTAGAAATAAATAAAAACTTTCGAGGGTAAGTTAAATGTTTTGGACCAGGTTTATATGAAATATAAATAAAGGATAATTAATAGAAGCACAAAAAACGAGGACTCAAAAACGCAGTTTAGAAAAACCAAGAAAGTTTCAAGAAAATTTTGTTTATTGTTGGTTTATTACAAAGTCTAAAATATACAATTAGAATTTTGTTACTAAATTGTTTGGTTTATATTGACTAAATTGAACTGGTTGGCCATGGTGTCTAAATGAATGTCGAAGAAATTCCGAAGAAACACCACCTGAGTTTCAATGTGAATTTGTGCACAACACTGGATGACTAATAACAATCGAAATTACTAGAACTAATTATTTTGGTTCTAAGGTTACACAGCTCCACAAAAAAATAATTAAATCCCAATCTGGAGGTCTGACTATTTTATAATATGTTTTTTTGGGTCGCTGAATCCGAATCAGAAGTCCATTTAGCTCCGCCACGTGAGGTTTTTGACATAATCTCAAAAAACGTCAAAAAGGCCGATAATTCGTACATAACATGTTAAAATAAAGAATAATTTGCGCTTGTAAGTCCATGCCACGTTTCCACTATATTTTTGGGGTCCCTGAATCCATATCGGAAATCCATTCAGCCCAATCACGTCAAGTTCTTGATATTGACATTGACAATTTTGCTGAATCATCAATTGTAAAGCGTAAAAGTCCAGGCGATAAAAGAAAACGCACTCAGCATCTAACTTAGCACGACAAAATACATACAAAAAGGCTTTACATCAGACCATTTTATTAGATAATGTCACCGAGTTCAAGTAAAAATCCAGATGTGATGGAGTTGAATGTGCTTCGAATCTGGTTTCAGCGACCTGAAAAATGTAAAGAATACCTGGTATGCTTTCCAGGACAGAATTTTTCTTTATTTTCATATTTTATGGCAGATTTTTAGACTTCTTTTTGAGGTTATATCAAAAACCTGACGCGATGGGGTTAAATGGACTTTGGATTCTGATTCAGCGACTTAAAAAAACATATTATAGACATAATTTGACGTCCAACTTCGGACTTGTAGGGCTGTGTTATAATTGCGCACAAACTATTCCTTATTTTAACATGTTATGTTCGAATTATCGGCCTTTTTGAAGTTTTAGTATGCATGCTCAAGTGTTATTCTCGGATCTAGTATACACAAATGAAACATTAAGACTTTAAGATACATACAAGAAGATCTAGTGCGGATAGCTAATTGGTGTAGACACCACTTTTATATGAAAGTGAAATTTATATATCTCCATGTTGCAAAGAATACATATTATTTCACAAAAGTGATTGATGAACTGTCGCAAGTTCGGTATAAAGAAACATATGACTGATTTGATATTGAATACTGTTTGTGATTACAATATACTAAACCACTAATGATTAAGATGACAGAATTATTAGTTAATTTTCAAAGCTCTCTAACAAACGAAAAATCAAAATAACATGATAAAACCAGCTTATTTTAGTATTTTTGAGTATAATCTTTCGATTTATGAGGTCAAAATTAAATGTCCATTTCGCAAGTGGAAAATGGATATCGACCAGTTTTAAACTCTGGAGAAATTTGTTTTAGTTTAAGAAGGCAACTTTTTTCGGTTCCATTTAGTCATGTAGCACATTTAAAATTACCGATAATTATGAAAATTTCAAGGAATATGTTTTTTATTGTATAATCTCACGTGACGTGCATAATGCACAATCTTATTCGATTAGGACGCATCTTAAAAATTTTTTAAATAATGTTATTTGTCTAGATACATTTTGAGTAAAAAACGTATGATTAATAACACAGGCCCACAAATAGATTTTTATTTTCTGTAATGGAGTCCAGACCAGACTATATTCGACGTATTTTGAGCTCTTAAATACGAATCTACAGTAAAATATGGGGGTGGCTGGACAAACTTCACACATAACCTCAAAAATTCATAAAAAATTAGCTTTTATAACGGTATAGGCATTTAACTGGTGCAATATTACTTATTTCGTATAAATACTGAATTATTTGTATTTATTTTGACCCAAGGAATATGAATCTGCAGTTAAGCATTATAGCCGATGGCAAATTTCATCAATAATATCAAAAAGTGGAAAAAACACATGTTTTATAAAGATATAGGTTTAAAAATGAAAGAATATAACTTTTCTCAAGCTGAGAGCACATTAATCTGACATTTTTTGATCATAACCTCAAAAAATCGTAAAAATAAGTTTTTACAGAGATATTATGCACAAAAAATAATAACTATGACTACTTTCTCGTTTTAAGAATATATTAATCCAATGAATTTTATTCAGCTTAATATGAATGTATAATTAAAAATGTTGGTTGTCTTGTGAATTACAATTAAGTGTTTTCGTGTCCAATGTCAATATGCGCCAGTAGTGAAAGACACAAGAAATTAAAATACAAAAAATGGATTATAAAACATATTGTCATGCAGGGGATGTGTCATGTATCCTAATTTTTTCTTCTTGTGTATTTTGCTTTAAACGCTTATTTTTTAAATAATGATTTTTTGAGGTTATGTCTGAAATTCACCCATCGAGCCCCGTTTTCTATTGAAAATTCAACGGATCAGTAAAAATGAGATTAATGTTTTAACAACTTAAAACATTCTGTCTCTTTCAAGCCTATATCGCTGTATAATGTATTTATTGTATGGTGTTTTGAGATTAAATTATAAAATGTATAATGATGCCATCATTCCTTATTGCATTTTTCTATTTAGCGAGTCGAAATAGAAATAATACCGTGTGTTTATCCAAAACAAGCCATAATGTACCCTTTTAAAGCTTATATCGTCATAAAATATAATTTTTTATCATTTTTGATGTTATGTCTAGAATTTACCGAGAGACCACCATTTTTTTTATTGCAGAATCGTATTTAGCTGCTCAAAATACATCGGATGAGTGCAATCTGGAGTCTAGCAAAAAAAAAAAACGAAAATTTTTTTGTGGGCTTGTGTCATGGTTTATGTTTGAAATATTACGGAAAAACACTCTTTATATTTTCAGACTTTCAGCAATTTTTAATGGAATAGTAGCGAGCAGATTTTAATGGGTTTCTAAACTGGGATTTTTACTGAGATTCCCTCATGAAATTTATTTTCGTTTTTTTTTAATCTCTGAACTGATTTTACTGTAGTCTTGGTAGCAACAGAGATTGTAGGGCTATGAAATGTTTACATTTGTCATTACAGTGTTATAAGTTCGAAAAAACGGTAAAAATGATTTCTTTAATTTTAATCTTTAATTTTACATTTTTACATGGTTTACACGGTTCAGGTGTTTGCCGCTTCGACTATGTGGTGCTCTTACTTCTCACCTCAAAATTTCTGCATTGAAATACAGACTGCAGTATTTCAACCTCATGCTAATTTTGACATGAAGAAAGCTGAAATATTTCAGGAAAATAAAGAATGTAATACATTTATTGTTGACTACATGAATATTCGTTTAATGTAAAAAAAATCGGAACCTTCTTTTTGTCTATATTTGTCCATAATTTTGAATCGGCATCCCTTTTCAACTTTTTTCACAAGTTTGCATTTTTTGATGCTTCTTAAAATAAATTCCTCCATATTTTTTTTTAACGACAATGAAACTCGATTTTGACCACATAAATGAAAAGAGCATAACAGAAAAGTATGAAAATGGTTCGCCCTGTGCGCTCAGGACATTTTCAAACTTCTTTTCTTTTCGTTGCTTATACACAGATAATATCCGATAATTTCAAAGATCTTAGGGTGTTACAAGTAACGAAAAAGCTAATACCGGTGATTGGAAAAGGCAGTGATTGCGTATTTTTATCAGCCCTTTTCACTCTCGTCAGATTATTAAACAAAATGGCAGCTCGATGATCGTGCTCGGAAGTTTTAATATTTCATTTTCTCTCACAAATATCAAATACATTACTAAGTAACGATCGAAATCATGAAGAATTGGAAAGAAAAAGCGATGATTACGAATTGTGAATACCTAATCTCAAAATAGTAGGTTTCTAATCTCAAATTTGTTATGGAACATAATCTTTTTTCTTTCGTACGGAAAACGAACATCTTATTAGTCCCAGAGTTGCAAAAAAGTTTCACAGATTCTTAATTCCACAGTGTTATGATTATATTGAAAATCGCACTGAATAACTCATCATACAAAATGTTGGAAAGGGTGATCCCATATCGGCCGTTTATACCGTGCCGACCTCCCCTTATGCATTAGAGATGGCGCTGCCTTGAGTGCAGTGTGACTGAAACGCTGCCATAATGTTGGTATTTTGATTACTAATGCATCGGGTTTAAAGCCCGCAATTACAATTATATCATCTCCGATTCTTTACCGTTGAAAGGCTCTTAAAAAACACCAGAGAACTCCGAAATCTACCTGCTACCTGTATTGAAATCTAGATGATATTGGTGGTCCAAAACAGACCCTCATGCTTTTACATTGTAATTGTTTATAATGTATTTTACGGAATAAAAAAATAATTAAAAAATAAATTAGATTAATAGACACACTTGGGAGAAATGGGACGAATATCGAAGAAGAAACATTTATAAGGAGACCCATTGACCAAATCGGTAAAGAGAGCCGAAAAAAAAGAACAAAAAAGAAAGAAAGAAAACGACATAGCCAGGAAAAGACCAAATAATAAACAAACAAAAAATATAAGTAAACTGAAAACCGAATTAAGCCACAGCCCGTTAACATCCCATTAACATATGAATTTATTTTTGTTTTCTAAAACACCTTATGGTAAAATTAATATTAATTAATGGGATTCGTTATGGATCATGTAGGTTTCATCCATCTTTTCTCTCCTTGGCCAGAATCGGGCAATGACAAAATAGGTCTGAACATTAAAGGCTGAAATATGGTATTCAGGTAATATGGTATATTTGACATTAGAAATGAATTAGTTTTAAATTATGTTATTTGCTATTTGGAATTTTGAAAATCTGATATCATACAAGTCTTCAGTAACCTCGTGAACCTAGCAGTAAACAATTTCAAATGAAACCAACTGCTTTTAAAATGTTTGTCCGCTATACCAAACAGCACAAGCCCACCTCAGGATGTCCTCAGGAGCTCCTGAGGAAAGCTCGAGGATCAAAAGTGTAAATTTTGACGCCCTCAGAAGCTCATGAGGAGCTCCTCAAAACATCCCGGGATGAATTGTCTTGTATGGGAATCGATCCGCCATTTTCAGTTGTGAACATTTGACACAAAATTCATATTCAGACCTTGAGAATCTCCAAAATGTTTCATGTAAATATACCATTTTGCATTTAGCGATCAATTGATAAATTCGTTAATTTATTTTTTATGGAAAAGTGAATGAAACTCGAAACTAAGTAATACGATTTCCGATTTTGGGCGTGAATGAATGTACAGAATAAGGGTCGTGGATAAGTAAATTTTACGGATACGCGTATTTATCAAAAACTAATATAAACTAACATAAACATAACCACGAAACTTAGTTTCCATAAAATTGAATGATATTAAGATATTGAGGATAGTGTTAGATTTGTTTTGTTTTAACTTTTCAACAATTTGTTGCATTTTCTTTCATTAGAAAGTTTAAAATTAAATAAAATCACAGATTCTGAACATTTTACCGATGATTTGGGAAATTTATCTGTTTGTCTTCTCGAACATCGAAATTGTGATCATGGATTCGAAATCAGTAATCCCGTAAACTCCTAGATACCATGTTATACGACAATGCTCCACAAATTGCGCAAAATGTGTTCGCTATAATCGATCCACCATTTTGAATTCTGGATTCAGGCTTCATATGTGTAATTTAAAACCCTAGAAGACACTAAATGCCAAGTTATCCATGGAAAACACTCAGTTTGGTCGTCAAATCGCTTAGTGCTTCCATATCTATGAGAGAAATTGGTTGGTGCAACCAAGAAATAATGAGAAATCGAATATTTGCTAACGAATTACTTATTACACAAAATCGTTCACTAATTCAGCAATTGGTTACTTCAACCAATTTCTCGTGTAGGATTTGAGTGCACTAGACGGTTGGTTGCCTCAACTGAACCTTTTTTTTCATTTATAAAAGTTCAACTACGTAATTAACGTTTGCATTCTGAGGGTTAAGTAAATACACTTAACTAATTTCTTGTCTGGGTCCGAGAGCACTAATCGCTTGGTTGCCGCAACCATTTTTTTTGCGTGTAACATCTGGATCGTTGGATCAATTAATAACACGGACAGAACAAATTCGTTGTAGCAACCAACAAATTTGTTTACCCCAATCAACTCACTTAGCGCGTTGAGATCCTGCTAATAAATTTGGTTGAAAGCACCAATGTATCCAATTTATTAGTTTTTCCAACCAACTATATAGTATTTCAACCAAATAATTGATTTACCCAACTCACACTAAACTGGAACCAATGAACAATTGGTTCCCTAACTAACTTGTTTCTCTGGATGTTGATTTTGGTCAAATCATATTAAGAACAATTTTGTTTTCAATTCTATCTTAACCCATTGAGGACGAGAGACGCACTTATATACGTTGATTTTCGACCTTCATTCGCAACAGGAAATAAGATTAATATTGATTTGAAAGTGACCAACCCTATCATTTTCGAGTATGCTCTTTCGATTGGCGTGGTCAAAATTGCATTTAAATTGCTTTAAAAACCAATATGGCACATTAAAAAAAATGAACCAAATTTTGTGTGTTTCATTTTTTGTGAATTTTTTTTCTTATCAATAATGTTGTCGGGTCGATGTCTTTCTACAACCAAAAGTACACAAAATATATGAACTTCAACTAGGAATTTGTTTGCTTTGCCCCGAATCAACCTAACCTTTTCAAAACGTCAATATCTCGAAAAAATAAACCTTATTCTATCAATCATGAACATTATTGATGAAATTCGCATCTCTAGTGGTATTATTTTTCCTAAAACTGAGGTCCAGGGGTTTTCGAAGTTGCTGATCAGCAATTTGAGGTTAGATTTTTGAAATTCAAGATGTCGGATCCAATATGGTGGACTGAAATTCAATAAAATGCTTCAAAATCGCGATAAAAAGCGTATACGGGGGTTTTTGGGGTTGTTCATCATGAATATGAGGCTAGATTTTTAAAATTCAAGATGGTGGTTCTGATATGACCGACCATATTTCATGAAATAATTCAAAATCATGCGATAATGTTTATACGCGAATTTCATCAACAATGTTCATAATTGATAGAATAAGGTTTATTTTTTCGAAATATTGACGTTTTGAAGAGGTATCGTTGATTTGTTGTTCATATATTTTGTGCACTTTTGGTTGCAGAAAGGCATCGATACGGCAACATTATTGATACGAAAAAAATTCACAAAAAATGAAACACAAAATTTTGTTCATTTTTTTTTAAAATGCACCATATTGGTTTTTAAAGCAATTTAAATGCAATTTTGACTACGCCAATCGAAAGAGCATACTCGAAAATGGTAGGGTTGGTCACTTTCAAGTCAATATTAATCTTATTTCCTGATGAAAATGAAGGTCAAAAACTAACGTAAATATGTGCGTCTCCCGTCCTTAATGGGTTAAAATGCCTGTTAGGCGAGACTCGAATTTTTTAAAATTCCACAATGGCACATCACACAGGATAGGTTACTCCAGGGTTAGTCAAGGAAACACACGTATTGGAGAACAATGAACGTACGGCTGTCGGGATCGTCGCCGTCCTCCTCGCCGACGAGGTGAGCCACACTCAAGGTTATCGCGGCAGCGGCGACTCGGTCACGCTGCTTCCGGTTTGATCGCGGCGCGCCGTTGTCGAAGCTTTTCGAAACGAACTGTGCGAGTTGCTCCATCCTGCCTGCGGACGGGACTCCGCGGACGCACCGGCTGCTGTTCGCCAGCGGATGCTGCGGGCTCCAGCATCCGACGGGGATGAGAATTCACCAGCAGCCATTTGCCCATCAGCCAATCCCAGGGATCCAAAGGCGTTTCCGGTGCCGCCCTCGATGTTGGGGGTGGCTGTTGCTCCGAAGGCCACCCGCGCACAGCCTCATTAGCATCTCGCCCCCGACCTATAGCCGCTTCACAAATCCCACACCCTTTCCCCAGCCTCGACGGGTGATGCGCAGGGTGGTGCTTGTATACACACGTGGCGGCCACCGGCCGCTATGTACAGGGGATGGCACTGATGCATCCATCCGCAGCACGCACGTACGCTTCCGGAAGTGACGTTCCAGCTCGAGGGACATCAACGTATGCGCGCTATATACGTGTTTATCTCCGATATCGCCATGTCGCGTGCCATTGTTCGTTATTGGGGGGACATGCGCGGTTATCACTGCTTTGTTTTGGTCAGACGTCGACGCCGTTTATTCTCTACATTTGGGGGAAGGGGCGACGGGTGGTAATTTCGTTTGGTTCTTTTCACAAGTGGATTATGTGGTCGAGGAGAAACGTGTCAAGACCTCCTGCGCCTTCATCCTTTTATTGGCTGCACAATTATGAGAATGCCTTTGAATCGGAAATTCTTCGCGTTAATAGCCTGAAAGCAATAATTTACTCCCAATGAATGTTTTCAACAATAAATAAGGGAGATTACGGGATTAGTCAGTAGGGTCCTGTTCTAAATATTGTTTAATAATCCGTTTCCAATCAATGTAAGTCAATATTGCGGCTCAAGGATAATAAACGGCAGTTATACGTCCGTTAGTGTATCTAGTAATTAGCCGGGTGAAACCATGTTACAACTTCATTACTAGTTGCGAAATGTCGACTGATTAAGTTTCTAAATTTAAAGAAAACTGAAAAATTAATTGTGCAGCTTTCGGTTTCCAAACTGTTACTATTGTTTTCACAAATTACATTATGAACCAACAAACCACAAAACCATTAAATGTTTCACAATAGTTTATGTTGTTGAGTTGGTGTATCATTTTACTGTCGTAATACTATTATTTACTAAGTTTAGTTATTAATTTATATTCTTAACCGATTTAAAAATTCAAGAGGCTCTTTATTCCACTTGGTTTTATACATATTCAGCAATATTTTCGACAATAGTGAAGCAATTTCATTCATTCCACAAAACTGTGTTGTTTGAAAAGTAGTACTACACGAACAAATAAGAGACATGTACAATATTACACTGGGAATCAAATATTTAATAGATTTTCCAGTTGCATTTCGTCCAACTGAATAAGTTGGAGTTGTATTAACTGTATTTCAGTCAAATTAGATTAGAAGTCGCAATTATCATCTTCTTTTATCCTCCCGTATAGAATGACTAAATAAACGTCAGTACGGAAATATTCGACCACGTTAGTGTCGATAATTTAAACTGATGGAACACACACAACATCTTTCAGCAAAACTGTAATTAACACTCATAATGTGTACATTAATATAAACACGTGGTACCTGTCAAATAATTCAGTCGATTTATAGATTTACAGGTATCTGTAAAAGCAGCTCAATATTTAATTACCCCTACCTACTTAGTAAAATTATAGAATTTTGTTTAAACTTATGCTAACATTACGTGTTATTATTTAATAATCCCGGAGGCATGAAATTCAATGTATTGAAATTCTCTACTTCTCCGTAATGGTCTGATTATTGTACTAAATATAGTCTGGTCACGTTTTGGTCCTATATAATCCATGTTCAAATGAAACTCGTGTGTATAGGGAAAACTAAGTTAAAAACACTCGTATTAAACTACCACAATGTCTACAATTTTATACAAAGAATGTTAAGATACATTTTGTATTTAATATATAAATTAATATATTTGTGTTTATCTTTTCTACATGTTTTCAAAACCTTAATATAATGGCGGCTTGAATATTACATTGTATATGTATAAAACATTCTGAGTTTTGTATATGACTCAAAATATTACATTTTTAAGGTATTCATCCAAGTAAGCTAAAAAGAACTTTGGATCAAGATTCAATGGAAATGACTTCCCAATTTCTTATTTGGTCGTTGGCAGAGGGAATACAACCAAAAGTGTTCAAAATGTACAGAACAGTGTATTCATCTTTTCTTATCTGTAATTAACGACCTCAATATCCAGTAGATACCAATTTTCATAACGATTGAATGAATTATTTATATTTTGATCCATTATTTTGAATTTGCTACAAATTTTCATCATGGATTCATAATCAGCGAACTCAAAAGACCTGGGCTATATTTTCAGTGGTTTTGATGTACACTAAAACGGAATAAGAAGTCAAAATTCAGAAATTCAAAATGGCGTTAGCAATATAGCAAGCACATAAAATATGAAATTTCACCCATTATTGATAAAATATTATTTTTTATCAATAATGGGTGAAATTTCATATTTTATGTGCTTGCTATATTGCTAACGCCATTTTGAATTTCTGAATTTTGACTTCTTATTCCGTTTTAGTGTACATCAAAACCACTGAAAATGATTTCTATTTCAATTTGAAGCAAGTTAAATAGGAAATAAATGTCTGATGCCTCAATGCCAACGAAGATGTTAATGAAGGGGACACTGATTTCAAAGTGTGACTGCATTCGATAACAATGAAGAATTTTATGGTAGTCTACTGCAATTTTTTAAATAATGTTGTTACTCCCAACACAGGTCAAAATGGTTTTGTTTTTCGAAACTGAAGGGTCATTTCTGAAGTGATTTTTTTTTTAGTCTCATCACGGCAGAATTTTGAGGTATTTGAGGTTATGCGCCCAAAGAAATGACGTTTTGTTAGCTACTGTCGAAGATATGGTCAGTACACACCAAATTTTTTTTTCCTTGGATCATATAATACTACTCTTTTTATTGAATAAAAAAAAAAAACTATTTCGTTCAAAAGTCAATGTTCGAAAAACAAATTTTAATTGGCACAAAATTATTCGTAATTTTTGCCGCATTCTTTAACTTTTATAAAAAAGTAGGAATTTCTTAAAACTGTCGAGAAACCGCAGAAAATTAAATTTTTTAAAAACACAAATGATGTATATTTTTAACGCGTCGTGCAGGAAATGCATTTTAACTATTTTACGGAAAAGTGCGTCATTGTATTTAATATTCAAATGCTCATGACAATTATCGGAAAAATCTCTTAGATTCAAAGTGGCATAATTTGGAGAAAAAAGTCGTTATTGAACACTATAAAGTAGTACTATAATATCGAACTGAATGAAAAGTCTATGAAAATGTTTGTGTGTCTTGTGCACATAATCTGAAAAGTAGCAAAAACCGGCATTGTTTGGTGCTCAAACTCAAATGGGCAAATCAACAGAACTTTTAAACTTAAGTGTAAATGAAGACTTACTAGTTTCTGGTTGTATAAAAACATACGTGTCGACGAATTATTAGCTTCATAGTTGCGATTTTAAAGCGAATTCAAATTTTTTGGTGTGGTACTTTTCTGATAAAATGTATAAGAATATTACTGAATTTTTTTAATGTTGGTAAAGTTATGAACTATTTACTACATACCGTAATATAAATCTGATTTTATTCGTAAAAAAAGTGTACATTGTACGCCAATGGATTAAAGTGTTATTTTTTCACAATAATTTTGATAGTGCCAGTTTAATGGCCAATAAGTGGCTACCTCGTTATGTTGAATACTTTTAAAAAAGCATTTTGGGCGATTATAATAATATACGATAATACGTGTTAATGTTCGTGGAAAAAAATCCACTTAATATGTGACTTTCATTTTACAGACGCTATATAAAAATTATTAAGGAAGGATATACGTGTAATTCGACATTTTTTTACCAAAAAGTTTTTTTGCTTCAAAAAATAGTTTATCGTCTGGAAAAAACGATGTGAAAACTTTAAATCTGAATTCGAATTCTAAGTGCCTCAAATCAAGGAACTAAAGCCGACTTCGAGCGTAGAGCAAAAACTTAACCGCCTTTTCTCCACTTTTAATTTTTCCGTTTTTTCTTGCTTACAAACAGGTTTTAACAAAATACGACATATCCCAAATATTCAAATTGGATTCTCTTCAGTATTAAATTCTCTTCGATGTGAACCTACATGTGGTAAAAAAATTTATTTTTATAGTTTTAAAAGGGAAGGGCAAGTAAAATTCTATATGTTATAATCTTATATATAATGTTATATGTTTCGTTACAAGCGCGAAAAAGTGTTTTCTGAAGTTGATGAACGGGAGGGTTATGATGGACCGAGACCAACGCTTGCACCGCATTCACATTCATTCAAAAAACGTGTGCCGATCAACATTTGATGTTTTAAGTGTGTGTAAAATTGGACAGAAAACCATAAAAAATGTCTAAATTGATATTTTAGGCGCATATAAGGTAATTTTGTTGAACTTGAAATTGTTTGGACATGTGTAACGTAAATGCATTAAACATCCATTCAATGTTATTTTGTCTCATTATAAAAAGTAGGTACACATTGCTACTTCCTGCAATATTTCTTTGCAGTAAAAACTGTTGCACAATGCGAATCACGCAATGAATTTCAATTTACATAGGTTATTGTAGCGAGTAAGCTATGACCTCATAAAGGCACTAATATATGACGTACGAGCACTTGTTACGATTGGATTAAAGGCATTACCATTCATTTCCACAAATGTATGGCTGCGTTTCAATTCCTACATTATGTTACTTCATAAAATTTCTTTATGACGTAAAATGTATTGCCCGAACAAACAAGAAGCATTATCCTTTTCAATTTTAAATATAGTGCACGAATTCACTTCACCATATAAAACTGCAATAAATTATGATGCTAACAAATTATTTTCTTTTCTCTACTCTAGATTTTAATAGCATCTAAGAGTTCTTCCAGATATCACATATTCAGTAGAGTGTGGAAAGAAAAGCCGTTCCTCTTTGTTCAAAAACGTCCTGAAGATGTCCTACAGCCAATTACTAAATAATATATATTACATGATCTTGAATTTTTATTTTCTAAATTAATAGGATCCGGAAGTAAAAAAAAAATTTTTCAATTACAGCTATTTAAATTAGATGCTTATCATGCTTCAAATCAAAGGAGTGAGGTTAGAATCTTCATCCACGCTCCATATTCAAATTGGTGTTCCCATCAGACCAGACATGGACTTTATAATTATGATAAGCTGAAAATAAAAATTAGTTTCAAAGCTAGCAAATATGAATTGTATTTTAGTTTTGGCGCTTAATATACATATATTGAGTATACAATTTAAATAACTGCATTTTATGTAGATAGATGATAGCGGCCGTGAAAGATGACCTTCATCCTGACCTCGAATTTGAAATTGGTGAAACATCAAATTTTGAATTACGGAAACGAATAGAAAGAAAACCTAACATTCAGATGGATTCAGATAAATGGATAATTTACCTTGACCATTTTCTATAATGCAGTTTTATTTATCGTAAAACCGAAAATAAGTTTACTCATACTTCGCAAATCAAAATGTGCAACAAAAGGAAAACAAAATGTAGTGAGGAAAACATTTACTTCAGAATACAACTCAAATCGACGTTGAAAGCCATCCACAACATTTTACATCAAAAATTGATATTTCTGTGATCGCTAGGACAAACCAGGTAACCCCATTTTTTGAATACTCGAGAGAAGCGCACTTCAAGTTTCACATTTGGATTTAAGGCTTTTTGTTTTTTTTTTCATTTTTTATATATTTCTAAAATATGACACTCAATCCAAATTCGATCTGGCAAATTGATGTTTGCAAAAAATCTATTTTAATCGATCCAGTTTTCGGTGGTTTCTTGATTTTTTCAAAAAGTGGGGTTACCTGGTTCTTCCTAGCGACCGGAGATTTCATCATTGTGCTACCTTAAGAAGATCATATTACCAAAATCGTCCAGAATCTGTTTTTCTTTAACGTTAGAAAATTTATGAGCGAAAAATGGTTCAGTAAATATGACGTACAACGTTCTTGACGAAAGTGCACAGGGTGGTATTAAGGGGGTCCCCCTAATTAGAAGGACAAAAAATAAATGATTTTGGTTCATTTGTTAATGGGAAATGACGCACTGTGCTTTAATTATTATGTACGAACTTTCTTATATAAAACTTTAATAAGTAAGCTCTAATGATCATACACTTTGAAACAAAAAATTTGACAAAATATTATTGTTAATTTTGTATAAGGGGCTAGCGGAGTCATTGATTGGCATGAAAGATATATAGCTTGTAATTTTGGTAAAGTGAAATTTTCACTATATTTTTTTTCTGAAAAATGAAATATGAACTTTTTAAGTATTTGAGTAGATCAATATTAAAATGATCTCGAAATTTAGTGAGCGAATATATAGGATTTTTAAAAGTACAGGATACTTTCTTAGAAGAAATGTTAATATACGCTACGATGATATGTCCGCACTTTTGGACCTCATGGAAGAATATTCAATATACATTTTATACTTATTGTTGTCTTTGCTGACTGTTATAATATTCAGACCTGGACTTTGAAATGTCATTCAGCACATGAAAATAGACAGTATGAAAAATTTGCATAAGTTTTGTTTGCCCCATTAAGACAGGAATGGATTCATTTTTGAGATCAGTTTAACCGGCCATAATTTGTATAAACACATTAAGAAAGAAACGTCACACGTGCTATTGTTATATACATTATTGTTGTATAAAAATTATCTGTTTAATCACTTAAGAACAACAACGTCACAAATTACTTTGAGATGTCAACAATATTAAACAGATAAAAAATGGACAGCGCAGGCCAAAACAATACGCGCCTACAAAAATAGTAAATACATACTTATACACAATATTTAAATAATAAAGATCTTATAGCTCTGAATTTATACTGCAGAAACCCGCTATATGGAAATGTTTCGATGCAGAATATTCGCTATACGGAATCCCTTTCCATCTGCGCTTTTTCCCTCAAGTTTCGGAGAGGTAAGCTCGGAACCAATGAGATTCCGGGAGTGGGGAAACATAGAGTTACGTGGGGATGTTCGCCACGCCTCCTATTCCTTATATTGAATAAAATCATTTCCTTGTAGCGAGTGAATTCCTTATAGCGGAGTTCCTTATAGCGAGTTTCTACTGTACGTAAAATATTTATTCAGGAACACTTATAAAAGTGACAGATCATAATCACGGACCAGATCACACAAACCTTCAGGCCAAACAGATAGTTAATAAAATAAAAAAGAGAACAACTAAACCAACTGAAAATGCACCTAAAATATTTATATATGTAAAAATGTATAGTATAAAATGCACCTAATATATTTTCTGTATTATTCTCGTCAAAAAAAGTTGATAATTTAGCACCCGCAATCATTACTTTTGTATATAAATTATCGAATTGTCTTTTGGATAAAATAACTAAAAAGTGATGTGCTCAGTGTCAAAGTAACCTAAAGACTGATATGCCACTTGGGAAAAAAGTTCTATATAAATGAACGATGTACATGTTTTTAAACAAACCCCTCTTTCATTTTCCAAGTAATGACCCAAATAAAAATATGTAGAAAAAACATCTGGGTATACTTATATATTTACCACCACTATATATCTGACAATTTTACAAACAAGTAGTTAGGAATTGTAAGCTTGAAAAGGGGGAAAGAGCGTTTTATATGTACGGGCGGCCCGGCCGGTGGCATGGCGCACGGACACTCGTGCGCTCGGTTTTCTTTACATTACAAAGCCAGTTTCAAAGATAACAAACTGAAAATTTGTCAAGTTAAAGAAAACACTTTTGCGAACAACTTTTGTTTATGTCACAAGAAAAAAAAAGATGGCATATCGAGCGAAAATTGAGTTATAACAAAATAATTATGAAAATTTGTTATAAAAAATAATATTTTGTTTATATCACTCACACCAGTGCAAAATTTATACATTTCCGCACATTTTCGAATTGAACATTTTTTTTCTCTGAATGATAGTTTTCGAGATATCGCCGTTTAAAAAATGGTAAATTTCATTTTTGTCGTTTACACTTTTATCAATAACTTTTGAACAAATTAATATTTTCAGCTGAAATTTACAGGATAGGCTTATCTTTATGCATTCTAAACGTAGTTCAATTTTGAATAAGTTCTGAAACTTGACTCCCAAACGTTGGCGATTTCACACGGAATGCCCCATTCGTTATTTTGTCCAATAATTATTTTGTCGCTGTGTTATTTTGTCGTGATACCCTATTTATAAACAATTTTATTTTTAATAAAAATGGAATGGACTTTGAACAAGATTGAAAAATGATTGAGGTAGACCCCCCATAGAACTACTACTTGATATTCTAATCATTGGCTTGCAAAGTAACTTGCATCTAGTCAGTTCTTTGTGAGCAATCTCTTCTTGGTGTCAATTAAAATCGAAAAATGAAATGAAGAATTGAAATGATGATGATGAGCGATCAAAATTCTGACCGGAAATCTCGGACGCGTCGAAGCGACTACCGTATACGACTGTGCAGTCGGTTGCGACCCTCTGACTCGTCGGGTTCGTACACCACCGCGTGTGTTTGCCGGTACCAAACTCGGCAATATTTAAATGGGATTGCGTTCGGGAGTGTAATTGCTTGAGTAAACATTTCGGATCGCGGGCTTCCATCCGTGCTTGCCCGTACGCAGTGCGCAGACGGGTAAGAGGAAGATAAAGAGAGAGCGAGAGGCGGAAGAAAAGAGATGGACCTACAGAGGATGCGAGAACGAGCGAGAGAGAAAATAGGGGTTGGATACGGCCTGTAACGTAGGCAGACGGAGCCAATCAGGACGCAATGTGATTACCTTAACGAGAAATCCGATTACTTATTCATTCGCCTAACTCGAAATCAGTTTAACTAATCGTTTAATTCGGTCGCTCCGTACTCGTGTTGGGGTGGTTGCTCGCGAATGGTATGGCTGTCAAGGGGTGTAACCGTTGGATCTCTCTTCTCTCCAAAACCTGAGAGACGTGTGCTGATGAATAGAGAAAGTGCTACTCCTGCTTAGTCACGACATTGGAGCAAGAGAGAAAGATTATGGTCCCAGACGAAAACAATGATGCATAATTTAAAAAGATGTTTCTTATTTTATTATACGTCGTAAACAGACGAAATATAATATGCGAACCCAACTGTAACAACACGGCACGAAATAAAAACTCCGGCGGTGTCGGGTTTTCAAAAAACTGGAAATTTATTTCCAAAAAACTATTTTCGACGTGATTGGCGATGATATGAACCTTTTCAGTAGACCCGACAATTTTTGAGCTCTTGATTCACTCTCGGCTCGCGAGATTCTGATCCAAACAAAAAGGCGATCACCGTTGCTAACACAAATTTCGCCGCCAGGAACTCTCCATTTCGAATGATAGGAATTCGGTATTTGCTTTTTGGTTTACATAGAAAGTCCCACCTTACGAACCTCAAAACTTCTTCTTCACCAGAGGGCCAGCACTGACCAAGAACAGAGCGCGACTCTGTCCCACGCGCTCGAAACCAACTGGCTACTATCCATTTAGAGGCGATACAGTGGCAAATCGGACGTTGTCCGCAATTCAAACTTATAAACTTCGTGTTCACAGCGAGCTCTCATGATAAATTTAAACCAAATCAAAATACCATGCTACGAACTTCTAAACTTCTTGTTCACTCAAAGGCCAGCACTGACAAAAATTCGAAGCGCGACTTCGAATCCACGTGATCGAAACCAAAGAGCTACTTTCCATTTAGAAGTGAGACAGTGGCCACATAAGCTTCATTCCAAATCTTATAATTAACATGCATTATATTTTTCCATTACATTTCACGAATTGCCTTTGAACTATTTTTACAACAGTTTACACATCTTAACAATTCATATCGTCGCCAGTTTAGGACCTTTACAAATGTACACCTATTAGGCCCTCGTCCACATATTTGGTACCCCCATTCGGGTGTGCAATGGCGAAGGGGAAAAAACAACAGTTAGTGGAAAAAACCTACGCCCAGTGTCGTTACTTATGTTTACGACAATTATGTCCGTAACACCAACCAATCAGAGGGTCACAACTAAATGCACATTCTTGCATGGTTGCAGCGTCGACTAATCCGAGATTTACGGTCAGAATTTTAATCGTTCATCATCATTTCAATTTCTTATTTCATTTTTCGAAGTTTAACCGACATTGAAGCAAGGCTAAGTAAAAAAACTCACTAGTAACACGTTCTTGTGCAAGCCAATGTCTAGCATGTCAAGTACTAACTCTATAGGGAGTCTGCTTCAATCCTTTTTAAATCTAGGTATACCTAGAAATTCTAACTAAATTTTACTAAAAATTGATCCATCTGCAAAACGACTATGCCTGTGACTTGCTCTTTGAGCCAATTATGTTTTGGCTTAATAAAGAATATTCCATTTTTTCATATTTGTACTCGGGTTCTCAAGTTTGTGCAGGACAGACACAGACTTTGCAAGCATATTTGGAGGTTATATTTCCTCACTCTAGCATAACTTATTACTACCAATCTGGTTCGGGTATGTCCTGACCAGTCCCATGGTAATCCTGGCCAAAGCCGGTTTGTAACCACGGCGTTGCATTAACTGAACAAGGGTTTCGACTTAGATAGCTGTGAAGATTTCTAATAAATACGGCAGGTTATTTACCTGTATTTGAAATTGGTTATGCAAAGAAAAATCCCTTTCTAAATGCGTTTTCCTTTCCTGGAGTACTCCTTGATTTTTTAACTTTGCTAGGTCGCATCTTAGGGTGCTCCAATTGCCACAAATGAGTTAACTTCGCACCTGCTTAAGAAGCTTCAAATCAACCCCGACCGATGTTATCCACCAGCTGGGAAACGTTCCTCCTATAATACTTAAACATAATAATCTAAACTGCAAGTAATTGCTGAGAAAGTTCCAAGAGCTCAAATTTAGGCTTATGGGTAAAATAAAACTACTTAAGGAATACGAAGCCAAAAAAAGGAAATCCTCTCGATTAGCATCAAACTTACTGTTATCACATACGGAAAACTTACTGTCGATCCAACTGTCCAGTAAACTTCAGTTTCCAATCTCCCTATCATTTACCCTACAAGTTCAATTCTATTCCACATTCCACCCTATTCGAGTTTAAACGGGCGCGTAACTGCATCTTCAAACAGTTCCCCAAATGCAGCGTTTAACTTAGTAATATCTAATAAGTACTCTAAATATATACAACATATATGTACTGACGAATCTAACGGCAAGCTTTGAGTATCAAATTATTGTATAGAGCTTCAATCTTTGCAATTTACCATAAAAATCTCAAGGGATGTGTTAAGCACAGAATCAAAGATGGACTTTCCGTCTTGAATTGAAACTCACACCATATAAATCGACCTCTAAGTTTGTATGGTGTCCTACACGCAGGGGAATTTCCTGCAACCAACTTTAGTCGATAAGATTTTCAGAACGCTTATCTCCATATAGGATGATCAAAAGTATTGTTTGGTTGGCCGTAATGGCACAAAGTTGGCAAATAAATCCGATATCTAAAAACAATATCTATGTCTATGTTTTGGGTTGGATATGTAATACATTGGACATAATAGGACTTTTTACATGATAGGTAATTATAATATCCCCTTATGAATGTCTCGGAATGTAACTGAACTTCGGAATTAAAAAAGTAGAAAGGTCCAGACAAAAATTTGACACGGGTAGATGGGTCACCTAGTGGTACTAATACCATTTTAGGTTAAAGTAATTTTTGTAAATGGAAACACCTAATTCAGGTCCAGGATTTGGGCACGATTAACACCTTCTTTTGGCCATATAATTTCTCACACTTATTTCCACTGCAGGATACAAAATAGGAGTTCCCATTTTAAAAAATCAGTTTGACCATGAAATACTACGAAGTATGATTTTTGTATTAGATTACACTTCTCACAGAATTAGTTACTCGGTTCTTGTTTTTCAAGAAGTTAGAAAAACGTTACCTCTTATACGATCGAGAATGTATATTGCAACACTTATTATTTAAAGATATAAATAAATATCGGGATGTTGGCCTTATAACAAGCAAATGCAAATGTTAAGTTTGCCATATTATTTTATATTTTCTAGCTAAATTCACTGCAATGACAGTGCTCTTCCGCTTGAATTAAAATAATAATTATTAATTTTATTAACAAATTAAAATAATCGGCTTCCATTGGACTACGAAGTCGTAGGTCGTGAGTTCGATGCCCGTCTGCGTGAACAATTTTTCGATTTCGTTTCCAAGCAGAAATTCGCTCTGGTAAGACGAGCCACGTTGTTTGTTTACGTTTCAAAAATATTGTTTGCCCGGTGGACATTGATTCATGACCGCTGTTGTACTTCATGTAGGTTTCTGCAGCTCCTACATTTCCTTCACAAATTAAGTATGCCGCCATCTAGGACGACGACTTGCAGCTCTCGCAAATCTTACATTGATTATGCGCTAAAATCTGTATAAAAGGCGCGATTGCGCCCATTAAATAATAATAATAATAATAATAATAATAATAATATTCAGTCAGAGTCAGAATATAATGAATAAGTCAGTGATATGATCAGCGAAAGAGATAAGAAAATTCGAACATTGGGAATATTATTCGATTTCCATTTCTTGAATCTCAACGATCACTCGATATCCGTTAATTCTAGGTGTTTTGTTAATTTCTATTTATAGACGATGCCTATTATCCATAATGAAAAAAAATAAATGTGCTCGTCGCATACTTATTTTTAGACAGTTTAATTAAATTTAGTACGCAAATTTTATAGTATACAGTGTTTGCAATGTGTTTATAGTGCCAAAAATATTTCAAATTCTAGTACGCTCATATAGTACACTCGTCCCTGCAGGGATCACATGCAGCAAACAAATAAGAACTTTGCAGAGTTTGCTAGATAAACAAACTCAATTTTCATTCATTTTTGCGCAACGAAAGCGATTTCGGTGCGGCGTTAAATAAATTTTCAAATCATAGGAAAAATCTCTAAAACGTAATAATATCGAAAAATCGTCGTTAAATTTGAGAATAATGAATAAAAATCAAAAAATCAAAACTGCAGTATCGTTGAATCTCATTTCATCAAAATAAAGCATGAGCGATCGAAAAAGTATTATTTACAGTTTTCAAGTTACAAAAAAAAGTTATAAATCGCTAAAAAATTGCAGTAGTTATTAATCATGATTATTCACACGAACTTCCCTAAAAACTTCGTTTTTTTTGCCATATATTGGATTTTGGGGGTGCATGGGAAAATTATAACATTTAATTTTTATCATTTATACGGAGATTTAAATATTTTAATCACTTTTAATTCAACAATTAATTACTCGGGTTTTTTTTAAATATTATGAACGTTTTATGACAGATTCTTAGAAGTTATTATTTTTAAATGACATAAACAAGATTCCTAAATTTATTGCCTATTTTTATAATAATTAATTAAACAATTTAATTATTAATGATGTTCTCATACTACGATTCTTTCGAATCTGGGCGCAAAATGTTCCTTGAAACCATGCAGTTCAGCGATCTTAGGTTAGCACGTCGTTGTATAACCCGTATTGTTCTTATTGTTTTTATTTACTAGTCAGGTGTGAAATACTGTGATATGCCCGATGAGACCTGTCAACATTGTTGTAATCTATTGAAGAAAGAAAAACACAATCGAGTGCTACAGAAGAATTTCATAGTTCTAATCCTACAGATGCGGACAGTATAGCTTGTAAGATATATTTTGAGAATTAAATAGTTACAATATTATTCAAATCACTAAAAAGACGGGAGTTAATTGATCGTTGTCCGTAGTAACATACGCGCTTAAGCGCTCAAGCGTAGAGTAAACTTGTATTGGGGATTAAAAGTTACAATGTGACACTAGCGCTTTTGAAGTAAACTATAGGAAACGTGGACGCTGCGAGTGTACAATTCGCATTGATATAGCATTAAATTTGTAAGTAATCGGTACGTTATATTTCATTAATTCATAAGATTCATTAAAAAGTAATTAATTACCTGAACAAAATGGGGGCATTTCTCGGGTCGAAAATTGGGCGAAATTATAAAAAGTTAAATATAACCGTCCGAAATTTTGCGAACATGTATATCTGACTGGGTAAATTTAAAAATAGTGTCCAATGCACTTAAAGTGTCAAAATTTGTTCTATATTTTCTTTTCAAACTAATAATAAGTAAGTTATTGTATAAACGATTCTTTATTATTTAAATATGTACACCCGTTTCAGTCATGTTTGTTCGAAAAGACTACCGCCGCGCATTCGACGGTGGTACTTTTCTTCCCCAATAGCGTAGAAATAATTAATTTTAAGTTATGCATAAATCAGGGAGTCAAATTTTTGTCTGGGATTCTTATCGTTGAAGGTTAGAGGAACATTTTGGGACTTTGTTCATGTTCGTATTCGTTCTCAGCGAACCCAGAAACGTCGAAGAACAAATTTTCAAAAGAAATTATTAAGTAGAAAGATGGAGACTTTAAAGCGGTAATGGGTCTGCTTATGACATTTTTGGGACCAATATCATGACTTAAAATGCCGTAACTTTGGAAGAAAATATCGTAGGTGACAAAAACCTCTTTAGAAGGATAAGGGTAGTATCAAAAGATGCAAATAATACAGAAGAAAAAAAAATGGTTGCATCCTGTACGCAACCTCGAACATAGCAAAAAAAAAAATGCGTTTTCGAGTACATAACCTAAAATATCTCAAAATCCTGAAGTGATGGAACGATTCCCACGTCGGATTCGTATTCTGCACACAAAATTATATCGGAAATGACACATAGCTTCCGAACAACACCCTTTTTTGTAGACCTGGTGGAATTATTGAAAAGGAACATTGGATTTAACATTCAAAATTCTCATTTTATATTTTAAATATTTTAATATTTTTAAAATATATTTAAAGTGTAAAAAATATATAAATGATATTCTAAAACAATAATTGCATTTTTTAAATGTATAAAAAATACGTATAATACATAAAAGAAAGCAGTGAGAAAAAGGATCTTGATCGTGAAAAGGGCAAGGGTGTGCGGGACTGAAGAGGTCTCATTCAATTCAATTACGTAATGAATTGTCGTGTCTTGAGTAAACACCCTTCCTCGCCACGATTTGTCGGGGGTGAGTATGCGGAACGTACCACAAGGAAAGAGGCTGCTACAGTGGCGTAGCATTCTGAACGACTTTCCTAGCAGGAAATCCAAACTGCTCAATTTACCATTACGTCTCCGCAATGTCACGTATCCTAATCTAGCCAATCGGATTTTTTATTACTATTTCCAACCGAATTTGATTGAAAACGGGTGATTGCTTAAATTTTTGAAAAATCGTTTAGTCGAAAATCATTTTGCAACGTGTCCAGAAATAATTACCATATATAGCATTTTGCACGATTAAAAAATATTGTACAATATAATTTTTCTAAAATTTCTGGATTAAATTTTCAGCGAAACCTAAAGACGTCACCTTCATTCTTAGCACGTCCTATGTTGCTGATGTTAAACATGGCGTGTCAGATTTCGATTGTAATGAACCTCAGTCTTTTATGTTTTAGTAGTTAATTCGTCTACATTTCTGGACTTAAAAAATTCATTTTTGAATTCTGTAGCTGAGATTAGACTATGCAGTAATAAATTATTAAAAGAGATGCGATTCGAGTGAACCTTACTGTTTGTAGACGAAGTGAATCAATCTGTGCTGCTTGTCTCAGCTGCTTCAGCTTCATGTCTACCCTCTTCTCTCGATAGCTGCACACATCTGTATTCACACATGCGTATTCTATTCTACTATCCGATGCTGTTTCAGCGATATATATCTGGCGGTAATCGACCAGGTTTCCAGAACCTATGAAACCTCAACGTTGAATTCTCTATCGAGTAATGTGTAAATCCGTGCAGTTTACACAAGCGATCAGACACTGATCATGTGTATGCGACTGATTGCGGAGCCATAGGAAAATACACGAGTACAATTATATGATTCGATGTTGTTTTTTTACCGAATTCGATTTGTCTCCCAATCCAATCCGATACTATACTCGCAAACAAGAAACGGTTAAAACGACTATATTGAAAGACTGTTTGTTGGAGTTTTAATAAAAACAGCTTTGCATTTTACTACTTTAACGTTAGGAAAGAAATGTACAAAAAAGAGTTTAGAAAGTTTAGAGCATTATTAACTAATGAAAATAATCAATTGGAGTCTAATAATAACTACATATTTCACTCTCTAAGAAAAAAAAATAATTTATGCACAAGATGTTATCGAACATTTCATTACCGATATTTATCTGGTTTTGTAAAATAAACTAAAAAAAAATTGTTATTTTTATTCCACTGAGTAAATAAGAGAAAATATGTAGCCATTATTACGCTTAAGAGTGGAAGTATTTGCTAAGTAATGATAGTAAAATCAATTGTACAACAGAACCAATCAATAGTAGAAACATCACCGTACAAACTGTTAACAAAATATAAAATAGAGATCAATGTAATAGTATAGTAACGAAATACTTTAATATAGAAAATAAGTCGTACCAATACTACCATACTGTGGAAAAATACGTATACGTATAATGAAATTATTGTCATCATTATTATGGCAAAATATATTGTTTTCTGAAAGTACACAAAAATATTTTGTTTATTACAAATTTCGTTTTTTTTTCACAGTTTACTTGAAAAAGAAAGTTTGCCTGAAGATACCTTTTGTGAAGAAAACTTAAAAATTCAGTCTTTTCTTCGTCATTCCCCGAACCGAAAACAAAAATTGTTAGAAAATTTTGTTGGAACTGATTCAATCCTCTGAAAACACAGAAAAAATATCTTTGCATTAGTATGAATCGTAAGATACTTAACCCCTTCGCTGCGAGGAGAAAACTCTGAAATATGGGTAAAAAATGTTAATAATTGTTTAAGCTACCAACATTTGTGAGATTGGGTAACTGGGATTTTCGGGATCGCCGATTACGAATATGAAGTCCATTTTTAAAAATTCAAAATGGAGGATCCAATATGGGGAACATATTTTTTTGAAATCCTTGGATTCTGTTGAAACCTGTTACGTGTTGAAATTGTTTCAAAAATAAGTTTATTTAACATTTCATATCCTGATAATATATGCACATTTACTGACAATTTAATAAACTACCATACATTTTTTAAATGTTTTTAATACTAGATGTGTAAGATAAGAGCAACACTATCCAAAATAGAAACAAGATTTTTGAACACTCCCTTTTCAGAGAACGTAATTTGCACAAGTCATATTAAGAAGAATGTATGTGTGATGTAAATCTACTTATTTTTTGCGCTTTTTATCAATTTTGTTGAATATACGATTATAGAGGTACCTCACACTGGAAGCCCACTTTAGAATATACGTCTATAGACGTACACTCAAGGGGTTAAGGGAGTTCCAACCCAGCCTTGCACTTAGATTTTTTCTTAAAATTAATCTAATTCTGGTTTCTCTCCATCATTTCTGAATCAATCGAATTGAAAATTTGGCAGCGATCATATGCAATTTTACCTTTGCAGTTACGGAATAAGGTAAATATATTTAAAAACCTTCCGACATATCGATTCCACCGATTAGGATTTTCGAAAAGTGTAAGGGATAGGAAGTCGTAATTGAATGAAGAAGTGGTGTAATTTTTGGATCGGGATTAAATATTGGATCGTTTGGGTCTTATTCCTTTCTCGATCTCGCCTATTCAACCCTTTCGTCATTCTCTCTCTCTCTCTCTCTCTCTCTCTCTCTCTCTCTCTCTTTATTTCTGAGGATTCTCTGCAATATTCGTCCATTTAATTTAAGATATAAAATTTATAGTGAACGGTATTTCGTCCCGTGACCGTTCACAAAATCATCAGTGAGGCTGAACGGTCCCTGCACCAGACACGACTAACCAAAGTATTCACACAATGTCGTGCTAGAGAAGCTATTACAGGACCAGCACCAATCTTGTCCCTCGTTAGTCCTAGGGGCCTCACCATTCCACCAGATTCGCAAATCTTGGAAAAGCGATACGCACTATGCGACTATTCGCGAGAAACTGATTTTTATTCCGTTAGCTACTAAGAACGCTAACCAACTTTTCCGAGAACTTTGGATAATGGAAAATAATAACAAATGCATAGTGGCACAATATAAACAAAATATTTGAAAAAATCGTAAATGAATCACTATTTCGCATTTCATATCAATTCCTCTCAAATGCACATACAAAATCGCACAGATTCGAAGACATGTAACATACAACACAATATGCTCACGGGATTCAGTTCGCAACAAAAAGCAACATTAAATTCGTAATCAGCCACCCCAAAAACTTCCTTTAACAATTTCCGCTCAAATCCAATTTTGTCTGAAGTTGAAAACTGGTTAAAAACATTGACGCCATTCTCACAAAAGTTACAAATGTTCGACATTTCCACTTCAAAAAACTATTAATAATCAAAATGATTTATTGGGAAGACGGCATACATACTGAATGTAAACAAAGGAAAAATAAACAATGCGTCGTTCTAATGCGAACAACTGCAGAAGATTTAACTTAAACGGAGATATTTAAGGCCAGAAAAAGTTATTTTACTATTGGTTTTATACGGAAAACAAACCCCACCTGCATTTAATTTTATTAAAACTATTGCATTATATAAAAAACGAGTTTCGCACTTGACTGCTGACTGTGTGCTCATCAGCAGGGATCACAGCAGCCTTACCCTGGACTCGATTATTTAATTTATGTGTAATTTTATAAATGTAACGTTTTTTTCGAGTTTTTGGGGGAAAAAACTCGAAGAAACGTACATTTAGAATAGAGATTTTAAACGAGAAACATTTTAAAATCTTGGGGAACCCTGATAAATATATATATAAATATATATAAAATAATGCAATTCTCTAGTTGAGAGAAAGCATTAAAATTATATTTCTTCTTCGCCGCTTATTTTAAACTATTAATAATCAAAATGATTTATTGGGAAGACGGCATACATACTGAATGTAAACAAAAGAAAAATAAACAATGCGTCGTTCTAATGCGAACAACCGCAAAAGATTTAACTTAAACGGAGATATTTAAGGCCATATAATGCAATAGTTTTAATAAAATTAAATACAGGTGGGGTTTGTTTTCCATATAAAACCAATAGTAAAATAACTTTTTCTGGCCTTAAATATCTCCGTTTAAGTTAAATCTTTTGCGGTTGTTCGCATTAGAACGACGCATTGTTTATTTTTCCTTTGTTTACATTCAGTATGTATGCCGTCTTCCCAATAAATCATTTTGATTGTTAATAGTTTAAAATAAGCGGCGAAGAAGAAATACAATTTTAATGCTTTCTCTCAACTAGAGAATTGCATTATTTTATATATACAGGGTCATCGAAAAGTATCGGACCCCCCTAATATCTTCAGTTAGAATGCACTTAGGAGAAATTGTCCAATAGCAAAGTTGTATGGTTTCAAGCGGGGAGTAAGATGATGACCTTGACTTTGACCTTGACCATGTCCTTCAAGGTCATTTCAAGGTCAATCTTATTTTTTTAAATAGAACTCCCTACATTTTATTGCATATTCTTATAGCTTATCTCGAGAGCTTTCCAAAACACTCTAATAAAATATTTTTTTATTAAGTACTTTTTGAGTTATAAAGGTTTGAAGTTAACAATTTTTTGACACAAAATGTAGAATATCTTGTAAAATATTATTTAGTTTTCAGTAATCATAACCTTAATACTTTTGTGCGCGGAATAATGAGACCAATTAATTGGTTTAAAGAAAATACATTAATCGGATCCCCCTAATATTTTCAGTAAGAATGCATTTTGGAAGGAACAAATTGTTAACTTCAAACCTTTATAACTCAAAAAGTACTTAATAAAAAAATATGTTATTATAGTGTTTTGGAAAGCTCTCGAGATAAGCTATAAGAATATGCAATAAAATGTAGGGGGCTCTATTTAAAAAAATAAGATTGACCTTGAAATGACCTTGAAGTACATGGTCAAGGTCTAAGTCAAGGTCATCATCTTACTCCCCGCTTGAAACCATACAACTTTGCTATTGGACATTTTCTCCTAAGTGCATTCTAACTGAAGATATTAGGGGGGTCCGATACTTTTCGATGACCCTGTATATATACACTTCAAAAAACTATTCAAAAATAAGACAAAAATTTGCTCTTGTTATATTCTTGCTCCTTAACATTGAAACATTTGAAATTACATGGTTTTAAAATTTTAATCTGTTTGCCAACTTTTCAAAGCAAGTTTTAACCCTTTGCGGCACGGCGGGACTTTGAGATCCCACCATTTTCGTTCCCATTTTCTTCGTCTTTCAGTGCCTAAAACGTCTTTTTTCATGCGGCTTTTTGTGTATGCGTTTCACTAATATGTTAATAAACATGTTTCAACGGGTAATTCACACAAATTGTTTATTATATTGTTTATATAAAAAATTGAATTAAAAAAATCACGTTTTTTTTACAATAAATGCATGGGAGATAGAAGAATACAATAAACAGGGCCAAAAAATCATATATAGAGGGTTTTCGGGGTCGCTGATCACGATCTGACCCCCAGATTTTCAAAGTTCAAAATGGCGGATCCAATATGGCGGACCAAATGTCCAAAAAGTTATGCGATCGCTGCGAAATTCGGTTTCGGGGGGTTTTGGAGGTAGCTGATCACGAATCTGCCTTCAGATTTTCAAATTTCAAAATGGCGGATCCAATATGGCGGACCAAATGTCCAAAATATTTTTGGACTTTAGGTCAGCCATATTGAATCCGTCATTTTGAATTTTGAAAATCTTAGGGCAGATTCGTAATCAGCGACCTCGAAAACCCCCCCAAAACCAAATTTCGATGCGATCGTATCACATTTTGGCACTTTAGTCCGCCATATTGGATCCGCCATTTTGAATTTTGAAAATTGGACAACGGATTTGTGATCAGCGACCCTGAAAACCTCCGAGTAACAGTTTTCAGCCATTTTCCGTGTAAAGAAAAATGCATGGCTCAAAGGGTTAATAGGAGTGTCTTTTCTCGCCGCATCTCTCTCTACGGCGCTGCGCCGCGTCGCGTCAGAAACTTTTGAAGACTGCGATGTATTACACTCAATTTTTTGGGTATTATTTTCTTATTTTTTCAGCTTTTCCGTCTTTTTTGTAATTTTTTTCAGCTTTTTCGATATAATAGCTTTTAATTTAAAGAAATTTTATACCATTAACATATACTTGTTAGTATAACCTATGAATATAAAGCAAGTTATCTTTATCAAGAACAATTTACATATTGTTAAGTCTTATGAGTAGTTTCACAATAGGAAAAAATATGTGCCAAAATGATACGTCTGAAACATTTTGACAATCTATTGGAAGGTGAACTAAACTAATACATATTCCT
Organism: Trichopria drosophilae; assembly: GCA_030407085.1. Taxonomy (NCBI): domain Eukaryota; kingdom Metazoa; phylum Arthropoda; class Insecta; order Hymenoptera; family Diapriidae; genus Trichopria; species Trichopria drosophilae. Next base: position 172,507,015 of record CM059582.1, on the reverse strand, counting down.
TAGATAATGTTTTATAATATTTGGAATGTCCTATTGCAAACCCAATACAACGATAAATAAATAAATAAGTTAAATAAATAATTACAAAAATAAATAAATAAATACAAAAATAAATAAATAAATAAATAAACCTACAAGCTGTTAGATTTTTGCCGGTTACTTCATTAATTTTACATATAATTGGAAGTCAAAAGGACACTTTTCCGTACTTCCAGTGGTAACTTATTGAAACATTTTGGAGCTAAATACGAAAAAGCGCCATTGAATTTATTCGTTGAGTGCGTTGGATAGCATAAAGTGTTTGTAATAGCACTTCGGCGGAAATTTGTATTGCTACCAAGCATATGCAAAGAAGAATAAAGAAAGAAAAGAAAAGAATAAAGGGGTTTTCATAATCAGAACCCGACTAACAATTTTTAAAACAATTATCTCCATTCTATCCCGCATTTTCAGTTGACCAGATCTACGGAATGCCGGGGATATATGGTCGAATTTCCTAACTAGATAAGAATACCTTAAGCAAGCATTCTGAACAGTTTGAATTCTTGTCCAGTTTTTGGCTGTTATACATGGATCGAACACAGAAATACAGTACAACAAATGTGGAAATATTAATGATTCACACAGCCTCAGTTTGGTTTCGCAGGTTAATTCACGCCTAAATGGATAAAGTTGTCGCAATTTCGCATAGGCAATACCTATTTTTTTTTTAAATATGCGCGGTAAAGGACCAGTTACAATCAATGATAAGGGCTAAGTTTCTCGCATCCTGAACAATAGAGTAGTAGTTTTCGTATGTATATATTTATTTATACTTTCGTTTTCGTTTATACTTTCCTACCTCATAAAATAATCGAATTTGGTATGAGGTGTTACATCTCATCATACAGTGCCCAAATTGGGCAGTTTCGAAAGTTTCACCTCGGGGGACATCATCCTCCTTTCGTTCTATAACATTTTTTATACCAAATTAATTTTTATTATTTCAATTACCTATTTTAAGTTTAAAATATAAACAAATATTACGTACTGCATATACCAATACGTTAGCAAACTAAAGTGATAAAAATTGCTAATTGCTGTAAAATTAATTTGTAGCTAAACAACTATTTTAATGAATTTAAAATTAAATCAATATCTTTAGGGTTCTGGTGAACGTAACTTAGGGGGAGGTGGTCCAATTCAGACCGTCTATTATTTCTCAGCAATGACGATGTCGCGAAAGGTAGATATTGTTATTATGATGGTTATTATAGTGCTCTGTTATAACATACAGGATTTGACGGTTCTCAGTTTAGTTTTGAAGTGCTACAACGTAAAATTTACATATAGAATTTCAAGATTTTTGTTAGTAACAATATCAAATTACTCGATTTGAAACATAGTGGTTAGTTTTCTACTGGAAAATACCTTTCAGATAGTATTCGTACTTTTCATACCTGTACTATTTTTTCCTAATCCGAGTGAGAAGTGTGAAATCGGCGTTAGTCCAATTCGGACCGTTTAGCATGGTCCAATTTGGACCACTCATTTTCAAGCATAATTTATAATTTATTTATATAATTATTTGTATAATTAAAAATAACTTATTTATTATTTAAATTACTTTCGGTATGGGTCAAAATACTGAAAAGTAAATACGTATATATACGTAAACATCAGGAAGAAGAAAATATATTTTCGTCATAGTAGGCGTAAAATACTTCTATATATTATTTGTTATACAATATATTAAAATTTGCTCTTATATTATGGAGAATTTGCTGCGAATGTATATTGATAAAATAACCTTAAAATCCACAATATTCTAGCTCATTTTAGTTATTCTTGAAATAAAAGTTGTTCAATCTATGTGATTACTATTAAACATTTAGTTTCTACTAACCTATTATTTCGTTAAATTTACTGAATTATTGTTAAGTATATGCAATGTAAAAATAGGCAACAATGTCATCTCGACAAAATTACAAAAATCGAATTATAACGTAGTTTTCAACATTACTCTCAAAACCCATACATCAATTTTCTTTATCGTTAATTTCCACTATGATATTCGCAATCAGCGCATCAAAATATGTCGGAAAAGATACGTGTTAAAATTTACAAACACTAAATAAACTACTTACTAAATGTTAGTCTGTCATTTTCGGTTCGGAATGCGATTAAAAGAAAAATAAGCTGCGAGTTTCTATTGAAACATCTTTCGAGATTTTCAATATTTATGGATTTAAACATAAAAACTGTAAAATATCACTTTTTTATAATCGTTTTCGTGATTTTTCTATGAAAATCGTGTTTCCCCAAATTTTATCATGATAATCGAATTTACGGATTTTTTTAAATACAAAAAAAAGTGTGCGAACTAATGATTTGCAGAGAGTAAATCCGTTTTCTTTCTGAGAACTGGATTAAAATTTGAGATTGATCTTTATTGAGATATAATTTTCGTTAAGCATGTATCCCCAGAACAGTTGAATAACTGACAATATGTCAAAAATGTAAAAATTGTACAGTTCAACCATGGCTATTATTAGGTCAAGTTTTCAAATTTCCGGTGTAGTAAAACCAAAAGTAAAGTCAATTCGTAATTCACTTTTTATTGTTCAGTGTTGAAAACTTGTTATTTTTAAAACTTACCTATAAATAATTTTTGTAGGTTAATCTGTGCTACTAAATTTTAATACTAACGAACAGTTTTCATATTTGGAATAGTCTGAATAACGAAAAGTTTTAAATTTGTGAATTAACAGTGTGCCAGCAACTACGATCCATTACATTGTCTCATCCAACCAATATTTAGAAACTTCTTTTCGCGATCAAAACCAGAGAATCCTGAAGAAAAATGTTGTCCAACCGGCTGTAGGAGACCAGGAACTGAACCAGAATGTCCACAACTATGTCAGGGACTCCCATCAAAGTGTTTGGAAGGTTATCTTTCATGGCATTATAATTTATTTCAATATGTGGGACTTTTAAGTACATTAATAGCGAATCATTTTAAACTTATCAATAATAACTTGAATAAACTTCCTGATCATTTCCTAAGCATTGAAATAGTTTGAAACTCGCTAAAATTATAATTTAGAATAAATTGACCAATGACATTAACGGTGCAACCTTCGCAGCTGATGAAAAACCAGCAAAAAGAAAGTGGTTTTTTGGAAAAAAACCAAAAGTTAAAGAAAAACCAACCAATTGTTTACCAGAACCACCACCACCAGTAGAGACATTCTGGGATTACATATTCGGGCCAGGGAAAGAGCAACCTGATCAAACGATTTGTCGCGAAGAGTATTTGAGACGAATGAAATGCAGGTATGATTAGATAATATTCATTAATATATGAACAGAAACGTTGTCATAAATACATTTGGTCTCGATAAACTAAGATTTAAATCCTCCAAGGAAACCTACTTTTTATATAAATTTCCAATGATCTTTGAAAATAGGATGTGGATGAATTTGATTATTGATCAAGTTCATCAAACGATTATGTATTATTTAAGCATTTTTCTTCTCATTAAATTAGCCTTTATATTGATTCCAGGCAGTATGATGTGCGGTTGTGTGATCCTCGATATAAAACTACACCTGGAGGATTTTACTTGGTGTACACGGAATCCCCAAATGACAAACCTAGCCCAAAACTAGAGAGGCAACCCAGGGAACCGCTACCGTATAAAGAACCGAAATCGGTAACTTGTAAAAGATTGGCTGAGGCAGTATCATCTGCAAATTTTGTACGAGTTCGACGTCCATTAGTAGAAGATGATGAAGTAATAAAAATGTAACGATTAATTGATTTTTAAATTAAAAGTTTCCATTTACACAAAATTATTTTAGCTTTAGCTTTAACCAATTCAAGTAATTGAATTAAAGTTTGTTAAGCACCATCAACATTTTTATTTATATTCACAATCTACAATAAACTTATATTGAATTTTAAGACTTTACATGCTATTTTTTCTGGACAAGGTATCAATACGAAGGACCAGAACCAATGAGACTTCCCTACCAAGAAATGCGACCTACGCCGGAGCAACGTAAGATATTTTCATGCAAAGAAGGACTGCACTCGGAAGATGTTATTCCAGCACCACTTCATCCTCGATCCTGTCCAATCACTGCAGATGATTTTGATACGAAATCCAGTGGGTCTGTGGATTACCCTGAAATCTTTTTCTCTAAAGATTTAGACGATCCAAAAGATGGGATAAATCCTGGCGAAGAATGCACTGCACCAATCAAACTATCAAGGATCGAAAGGTTGCAACGACTTGTCGCTTTAAGTTCTATGACTCCAACATCTCCGATATGTACAGATACCAGGGCTGCAGCTCCAGATCCAAATATTCCTTATCCTTGTTGTAGTACACCATGCGATGAACCACCGCCGCGTTGCTGCTGATTGCTGACACATTTACAAACATTTTTCTCACATCAGATTTTATGAAATAACAATGATGTTATATTTCCTTGAACTAAATGCTTCTAGTTTTTTATATGTGTATTGTTCAACTCAAATTGTACGAAGTGGATTGTATAATTTCTCGAGACCAAATTTGTTTTATAAATTCATAGTTAATAAACTTTTGGAATTATTAAAAATGCATTGTATTATTACATCAACTGTTGTATTTAATATAAGAAGAAGGTTTAAATATTTATTTTTTATACATTCCTCGTATATATGCACTTTTATGATAGTGGTCATTTGTGTACTGCTTTGTTCAATCGTAATATGTAAACCTCGATGAAATAACTTTTTTAAGGAGTCATCCATAAACTACGTAGACCTTTTTGGGCATCCCCCCCCCCCCATAAAATTATTATCATCTCTAAAAAGTTTTAAACAATGTCTTGAACATTTAAAATAACGATGTTTATTGCAAATCGTATTTCATAATTTTATACTAAATCACCATTCCTCATTATTGCTAATGTCCATGTTAATTATGTTGAACGGCGATTTTCTCGACGTGGTGCTGAGAGATTTAAATCGTAAATTCCTACCTTATCTAAGGTAGGAATATTCACAAACCGTAACTAAAAATGACTGAATCGAGTGAAAATTGCATAATTGTAACCAAAATTATCTTTATTATATTTAGTTCACTATGTCTACGAAGAGATAAGATTGTTGGATTCAAATCCATATGGAGGTAATAAGAAATTTTTTTTTCATTATTGTGTTTATTTAGTATTTTGTAAATTAATGTAGCATTTATCTTCAAAGTTGTGTCAGAGTATAAGAAGTGGGTTAACATGTGCGCTATTATGGCTGACTCCTTCATAGTCGCCACTACTGATATGGTCTTGGAGTCTTGGCCACTTCATTTCCCGCAAGTAAAGTATGCCGCGTCGTAGGCTTCGCCTAGTATCAGTATAGTTATAATCCGTATTATATTTTATAATCTTTATTAAAGTTACAGCATTTATTTGTTTCAACAATTTCAATTATTTCATATTTATTAAAAATAAAAGGTATTTATAAATCTGTTTACTATTATTTGCTATCCTTATAAGTATTTTTATCTAGAACTAGTTGTTGGGATGGAAAGCAGATTCATATATTAAAATTGAATTTTCATTTTTAAATGTTAATGTTGCCAATAGCGGACACTTCTGATCTCAAATTTTACAGTAAATTGATTTCCAAATGATAATTGTCCTGCACTAGTCCGTCACCTGTTTTTTAAGTTATCCATGGTCGAAGACATAATCTCCATTTTCATCTGGAACAAAACAAATTTTTTATTTTTTTATATAACAATACCGTAAGAAATAGATGGGATGAGTGCCTGTCGAAAAATCGACAAATCAAAAAGGGCCTACAGTTCAAAAAACCGACTTCAAAAAATGACTGTCCGTTTATCTATTTTTTTATATGTAGGCTTTTTTGTTAGATTTTCTACCCACACCCGGTGGGATATTTTCGACATTTTGAGTTTCGCGAAATAGTGCAAATTATAAAGAAATAAAAATGTTCAATAATAAAAGAACATAGAATTCCTGATAAAGTACAAACTATATGTAATAGAAAAAAATATTACGTACGCGTCCGGGAAAGTGTCTCGTAAAAACCGATCGATGAAGATATACTATAGATTGATAATAATAATTCGGAGTTGTTGTTTTCTTTTTTATAGTTGATTTATAGTTTATTTTCTTATTTTTTCTGATTTGTTTAATCACTTTTTTTTAAATCTATGTGCTTAAAATAAGTAATGTAACAACCATTATTGTCATGAAGTATACTTGTTAACCCTTTTCATGCATATTGAAGCGCGGGTATTTTATACAAATTTTTCCGGCGCATAACCCATAAACAATTGTAAGCAAAAATTCGGACGTATTGTCACAACTATCTAGATATTTAAATATAAGTTTTTTTTTATGGTGTTATATTAATCTGTATAGAAATGAGCACTTCCTGAGAGTCATGTTTTTATTGTTATACTTAAACTGTAAGGCTTTTGGCGTAGTTCTATTTTGTGCCTATGTAATTATTGACATATATGAACTCAAACAAAATAAAAACTTTAACAAAAAAAAAAAAAAATTAACCCTTTTCATGCCAAAAAGCCAGAATTATTTTTGTCCGTACTTTTCAAATCTGCTATTAGTTTTGTTCTGTGACGTTTGATTTTTTCAAAATGTCGGCTAATTTACAAAAAAACGTGATTTTTTAAATTTGTTTATTTGTTTAACGTACTGGCCAATAATGTTCCCGTTGTCGAATCGGTACAAGCGTCCGGATTCTGTTGAATAATAACCACAACCACAATTTAAGTGACGCAGGATGTCAAAATTCAAAATGGCCGATCCAATATGGCGGCTTTTACACGCATTTTTTCATTTTATTTTATATTTTTAGTCCATGACATTTACTTTTTCAATAGATTTGTTATATTTATCTTAGTTTGCTATCGATTATGAAAGAAAATAGAATATTTTCCACTATTTTTAATTCCATATCATCTTGTATTGTTATTTTCTTGCATAATCGATATCAAACTGAGATATACATAATAAATCTAGATTTTAATAAAAATATAATATTTTCAGCCATTTTGAATTCCATATCATCTTGAATTACTATTTTCTACCAAAATCGGTATCAGAGTGAGATAAATAGAACAAAACTATTCAAAAAGTAAACGCCAGGGACTAAAAACATAAAAAAAAAGAAAAACATTAGAAATGCGTATAAAAGCCGCCATATTGGATCGGCCATTTTGAATTTTGACATTCTACGTTGCTTATATTTTAGTTATCGTGATTATTTCATAGGATCCAGTCACTTGTACCGATCCTAAAACGTGAACATTATTAGCCAGTACGTTAAACAAATAAAACAAATAAAACAAATAAAAAAAACACGTGTTTTTGTAAATTAGCCGCCATTTTGAAAAAATCAAACGTCATAGAACAAAACTAATAGCAGATTTGAAAAGTGCGGACAAAAATATGTCAGAAAATACGGTTTTGATTATTTTTGTTTATCATTACGCAGATAAATATTCACTTGAAAATCATGAAAAAATTAAGGCCGTTTGGCATGAAAAGGGTTAATACTGTGAACTCCATGTTTCCTTCATTGCCATTATCATTTACAAGTAAACATAGTTTATGAGCTTTCACTTAGAAAGTATTAATCAATGCACACACGGCTTTGTTGCTTTTAGTTTTAAGAAAGTACATTTGGCAGGTTGACGATTCACATGAATTTTAATTAAAACACAAAGTTGAATACGCATTGCGGTATAATTAATATTAGTTCGCACCGGACTTTCATGAATTTCATTAAGTTTCTTTTCAAACAGGATTTACCAGTGTTTTATTATGACGAAATTGCTTTAACAATAATTAGTTTACTCGAAATTTATTTACTTATTAATTACATTTCGGAATCAAGTAGTGTTTTGTGAAATAAGAAAATAAACGCGTGAAACGAATAATGCAAATCATGTAAATGCTTTTCGTTAAGCTTTTGAATTTATTCGGTGTATGAATGCACAAGTCAATTGCAAATATTCAAGATTTCAGACAGTATTCTTTATTAAATGACAAGCATATTTGATCATAAAGTAGTGATTTAATTAGTGTATTTCACATTCATTGTTAAGATACAATTAATTATTTCTCGACGTCAACAATATTTCAGTTATATGAACCACAGGGACAATCAGTCATGTGATGCGCAGTTATGACAGCCAAGGATTGTACACATGTATGCATAGTGTATGTAAACAGATAAGGTCTACATGAGTCGACTACTCTGCACAGTATGTGTATATAGTAAATCCTGAGGAAATGATTAAATTTGGTATACACGTATTGGAGATAAGGCAAACACGTACAGCTGAAACTCGAAGATAATTGACTAACATTTCTTGATTTACATAAATGGAAATATGTTTGGTTAATTATTTCATATTTGTCAAAATTTGATTTGAGTTTACTTTAGTGATTTAAACACGTATAAAAGGCATTGCAAGTATGTGTACTTTATTTGATTAAAGACTCTATTTGCTATCTATTAATAAAATTAAGGCACTCTTTGGTAACAGTTACTAATTTTTATTTTGACAAATCCACCTTCGAAAAGGTTAACGATTTAAAAATTATTACTGTTTGTTTCAATTTTTCTAATAAATACGTAAATTTTTAAAATAAATAATATTTCTAATTTGAAAGTTTGAAAGAATTATCAATTATTTCTAGTATATATCAAGGAATTATATTATTAGAGAAATATAATTTCAATATTTTGAAAATAAATACTTGAAATGGAAAGTATAATAAATAATGGGAATAATTATTCAGCTTTTAAATTATAAAAGATGTCGTGTTTGGTAATTTAAAGCATTTTCGGATTACATTCAGTGAAGGCGCCCTGCGATGAATCTAAATCCCATCAAAACAGTTATGGAAATGAAATAAAAACGCATTCTATATAAATTTGTATACCAAGCGTTTTATTGTATTACAATACGTATTAGTCTTATTGCATCATTGTATTATTATATTAAAACCATATAAAACCCTAGTACTACTTGCACAACTAGTAGATGATATTACGAAATTCTTTGATAAGTTTTATGGCTGCATGGAAAAGTTTAAGAAATAGTTCATACACGGAGAAAATTCTTTGTGAAAATAAATAACTATTAGATATTAAATATTACAAAGAATATAGTACTTTTTACCAGAATTAATGGTAATTTCTACCACTCTAAAAGTCTGTCCCAAAATTACCATCTGGGGTGTTAAAATTCCCATAAAAAATTGTCTACGTGTATCACTACATGTATCACATAAATGTAGCATTAATTGCACGTTATTTACCCTTCAAATTTTTGGTCTCTGAAATTAAAATCTGGAAATGCAGTCAATCGTAAGTGAGTGAGTTAATAATGAATGAACGCGACTACAATTTTTGTAGTCGATTATAGTCGATTTTATATCGATTGACGAACGCTAGTTGTCTGTATTTTTATTTTATTAAAAGAGCGAGAATTGAATTGAGAGTGTTTAAGTTTCGGCGCATCGAATCTCTAAAAAGTTCGGCCTTAATTTTTTTTGTAAATCTGAAATGATCCAAAAATATAAGTAATAATTTCCATCATTGACAAAAAATATATCCAACAAAATATTGGATAAAACTTTTAAAAGTGCAGATGAGTCTGTGACTTCAAGTACGTTGGACAATAATTTTAAAATTGTAATTTTCATCTTTCGTGCAGCATGAGGTGTAATTCTTAATTAACATTACTTATTACATTAATCACTATTATTCAGATTTTCCCAAATTTACCTCGATTTTCGACATTTTTATATATTTCATTTGAAAATATTCAGAAGAGGATGATAAGAGATATCTGAAAGTAAAAATTCTTAAACAGTACATCGACGTCCTTACTGGGAGATAATAATTATATTAAATAAGAAATGACAATTTTCTATCTTAAGACAACATAAGTTTATGTAAAGTTTTTAGATAACACTGTAACGACTTTAGATTACATAGTTGCATGCGACAGCAGCATACAGTTATTTACAGTAGAACGAAGATCTTTTTATTTATTGCATTAAAACGTCACTACGTATGAAGCTCGGTGTATTGTTAAAAATTAGTAATTAAATGTTTTTATATTAAACTACGAAAATCGCCTTGCTCTGAGATTTTAGAATGTTGACGACCTACACCGACTAATGCAATTTATACACCCTTGGTTTCAAGGAGAAAGAAATTAACAAATTTCTATACCAAAATTGGACCTGCGACACACAACTGAAGTTGAGCCATTCAAGTTTAAAAGAAGAAAAAATCACTAATTTAAAAATCTCGTCTTGTCTTCAGCATTACTAAAAATATATTATATAAGGATTATTTCATCGATTTTCCAATTTTTCTGCCACTGTATTGCAGGTGTTATTCTAAATTTCGGGAATCTGATAAAAGATTCGATTTCATCTACCCAAAAAATCTATACAAACACAATTTAATATATATTACCAAATTGGAATCAGCGAACCCAAAAATATACAACTTCACCAATATTTGTTGGAGTCAAAGTGAAGCGTAGGGCCACCAATTTTCTTTCAAAGGTTTAAAATGGAATATGATCGGTTTTAAATGATAACGATTTTTATGATGAAAGTATATTTATGCAAGAGAGCACAAAATGCGATTTTACGCATTCAGTGTGTTGAACGATAGATTGCTATATCATCGCTTAAGAAACAAGACCGCGAATCTCATTTTTCGCTACTTTTCAAGAGAGCCAAAAAACTACTTTCCGCATTAATTAAGAATTTATTTCACCTTGCTTTAGTTTTACAGATGTCTATGAGATTTTTAAAAGTGTCGTTACGACAGCATGCAACAAACAGGCAAATGGTAAATGCCATGTGATACCTACGCGATGTTACAATTTTTAAAACTTTTACGTTATCTATTGGTCAAAGGAAAATCAAAGGTGACCATTCAATTCGGCACAAATTGTTTTATATAATCACGTATATATATATAACTCATTTTGGGAAAAAAAATGAAAGATATAGTGTTATACGTTTTCGTACGTAAATATTAGAGATTGCAATCGTATTTGCAAAAATTACACATATATATTTTAAAAAACAAAAGTTGTATTCAATGAGAAAATTACAAAATTCCTAAACGAAACTCCAAAACAATCCTATTTACCTTGATTCTCGCGGGTGGCAGAATTTACATTCATCGAAATCACCCTCACTGAACATCAATGTTGCTGTACAATGTAACATTACATAGAGATTAAGAAACTTTCACATATATTTTCGAATATATTTATCACTACCATTATATTTCTATAATTTGGCATTTATATACACTTTTATATTAAGTCCAGGAGAGCCTTGCTTAGTCACAACAACTACGACAGACTACAAAAAATCGATTTTGTTAAAAAAGGCTGTGTATTTAAAAAATACTCAGGAATGTTCACAGTATTGAACTGATAAGGAAAATCCCATTTAGATGGACTATTTACTTACCCATGGTTCAGGCCCGCCGCGAATGGGTAAATCTACTCTTTAAACAACGACCATTAATTTTGTTAGCCTTCAATCCATTCTACAATAATAAAACTATCAATCAACAAGATATAAGATTACTTACTTCCTTGAAAATTTAAAAAATACGCATTTCCATATTTTATCATGAAAGTGATTTTTGACACCATCGAACTGCCCTATATTAAAACACTAAAAATAATAATTTTGAAACTTCGACCCCCTCCACATGTCAGCAGGAATATTGTTAGATAATGTATCCACAAATTCATCACATCTAGCGCCTCGCCTGTAATCCTTAAAAACGAACCTAAAAAGAACCATATTTAAAAAATGTTGTTACTAATTTTTTTTTATTAAAGCATGTACGGATCGAGCATACAAAATGGACTATCCGCAGTATTTCGATTTTCAGGTCTCAGCCTCCATTTTTTAAAACGCCATCTTGAATATGGATATCGGATTAGGTTCATTTTGAAGTTTAGGATAAACATAATGGTAATATTTCTAGCGCTTGGATACATTTCAGTCATTTATCGGGATGAAAGCAAGCGTTAGAGTCCAAAACATCATACATAAATTTAGGTTTAACAACGCCATCTGAAAGAACATACAATTTTGCATAAGAAATATGCTCTTTGTTATTTTTTTTTCTTTAATGTTTATGAAAAGTATGACCTCCGAATGTCGCAGCGCGGCAGTAGGGGAGACTGGGGCACATTGGCGGTAAAATTGTTAAATCATTTCTTAAAAATTATAAACAGTATTATTCAATTTATATAATATACAATTATGAAGGTGTAAGCCCTATCTCTAAGATACCTTGATTAACATTTTAGAAATAATGCTAGAAAGAGAGAAAATAACTAAACAATCGGCGAGTTCAAAACCGCCAACCCGCTAAACATGTAACGTAAATGAAACGTTACATGTTATCCCATTTATGGCAAAAACGTAACGTTTCGTAACAACTTCTTGATGCCGTTTACACGACGTTGCACAATATCTAAATACACAAAGCTAATGCGTAACATTACCAGAATGTCACTTTATAACAGTTTTAAAAACGTTTTATGGAATCGTTTCTGCAACGTCACAAAATCACCAAGGAAATTTAAAACGTCGCATTCAGGTTACTAACGTAACATTCATGTAATTTTACGAATGCAACGTTTCGTAGACATGATTTGTTGCATATCTTCTATCGTTTCGGCCGGTTCCATCTCAGACTTCGCCATCAAGATTCGGAAGCTTTCGAATGCAGCATTTATTTTCGTACATTAGCATGATTTACATGCAATCTTCAATTAATTGCAATACAATTTTCTTCTTATAATTATTCTTTTTTCTGGTGCATAATATTATTTGCTATTATTAATTTTGTTCTTTTTATTTCTTATACGTGTGTAACTTAAATACATTGATGTCCATTAAATTCAATATTTTTTTTGTAATATTACTACAAAAATTAATTTAAAATATAGAGTAATTTGAGGCTGAGACTGCAATGAAGTGAAATTTAACTATTGTTATACTTCACATTTGAAATTGAAACGGGTTTTGTAATATTTAGAGAATATGCATTTTATATATACAGTGTATTTATTTTAAAAAACTCGTTCGCTTTTAATATATTTATGTACAAAATTTGTAAATTTCCGTCACTTGTCCAGAAAAATAACTCGCACCTTATTATTTTTAATGTAAATTGTATTAAATTTAATTCATAATTTAAAAAGTGGTTCACTTGTGTTAATTTTAATATCCGCGTAATTTCATAACTTATTTCCAAGTAGTGCATTTGTAAAATATACGTGTGTCAATTAACTTTACATTTTTTTAAACAGTGTCTATTAATCAATTTCGTTTAAAAAAATACTATACGGATATGATTAAAAATATTTATTTAAATTACAATAAATTACTACAAAATAGTCAAATAATACTAAAATACTATTATTCCTGATATAGAAATGATAAAAGTAATTAAACATATCTTGTTTAAACTAAACCCGCATTTATCAAGAAGCCTTCTACGATTGAGTATAAGAGCTTCGTTCGCGATACGTATGCGAGCGTAGGGTAGTGGTTAAGACGTCAGCGTTGTAACCGGTAGACCCGGGTTCGATCCTCGGTCGGGACGGATTTTTCTTCGATTCATAGATTTATTTGCGAGTAAAATTATAAAACTACATTCTTTCATAACATATCTAACGATACATAAATAATAATAAAATTCGAATTGAATAAAATAATTCGTCGAATTTCTTATAATTTTTATTTATGACCGTTTAATGTAACGTTTTTACAACGTTGGATGTATAGTTTTCAAACGTCGCAGGTACGTTACGAATGAAACGTTATTTAAAAACCGTAAATGTGGCAGGACATTTCTGGTTCCAAGGACGTCCCAAAAATGTTTTTGCAATGAAACAAGTTTGGTCGCATGGCTATAATGCGACGTTTCAAAGATGTTGCTGTAACGGAATATTGTTTAGCGGGAATGTGCCCCACGCGTAGGGCACATTGGCGGTAGATGCAAAACTATGTTTATGTAGTAAATAAATCGAATCTACGACTTTCCTTCATTTCACTACTTCCTATAAAAATTATCGGAGACATTTACGTAAATGTTTTTCTGTAATTTATCGGCAGTCCCTGCCTTTGTATATAAATATAACATAGATTTCACACTCGTGTGGAAAAGAACAATATTCTGCATTATCTTTATTTACCAAACTATGTATTTTTGTCGGTGAAACAATATTTTTGAACATTTTTCGACATTTTACATTCCATTAATAAATAATTACGTTCCTGAGGGTCTTCTCGCCAAACTACCCCATCCCGAGTTCGGAGGTTAAAAGGCGATTTTCGTAATGTCGTGTATAAATATTACGATATTACTATTGTAGGCTTTATACAGTGAGATTAGAGGAAGATAAATATATAAATAGTTACTTTGATACGGATCACAATACGGAGAAATGTGAATCTTTAACTGGAAGTAATTAGAATAATATTAACAAAGCCATACTAGGGTAATACGATGCAGATCCAATAATAATCCAATAATAAAGAAGCCATGTAACGAAAAATCTCGAAATGTATCGCATTTCTCGAATAATTGTTGTCGCAATAGACTCATGGCCATTGGTCGATTTGAATTTGCCACGTGCTTTCCCGATCGCAACTTCAGGTGCTGTTGGAGAATTTGACAAGCGGAGGTTATGCCAATATGAAATTTTGGTTATTTGGATTGTCATCAAAATTAACATCGCGATTATAAATAAAGTATTCAAATATTAATTTTTTACTTTTCATTGCATCGTTACACATTTGGATAACTTACATATCATATTAAAAAAACATTACAGAAAAATGTTGCTTTTTGAAATAATTTGCAAGATAGTACTTATTTATATATTGTAAAATGAAAAAGGTTTGTTTTTATTTTTTGATTCCCAGTGGTTTTTATCGAAACCATTTTCGTATTAGTGGAATCCATTGCAATGTTGCAACTCCCGAAAGATTAGCAATAAAATTTTGAAAAAAATTATTTTAACTATAAATATAGTACAGTCCGCTTGAAACTTACATTAATTTTTCTTAACAGTGATAAGAATTAATATTAAATTTCAAATCAATTTTTAATTTTTAATTTACCTACGCTTCGAATAAGTCTACAGCTATGAGTATTTGCAAATAAGTGTGTACAGAGGTTAGATAAACATCAAACGTAAAATTTTCAGGTTTGAATCGTCTCATTTCTTAGCAACAAATTTTTACTGTACAGTTTAAAATAATTAAAATTTGAATTAAATTTTTAACAATCTCTTACCCCCCGAGGATCCTGAAGGTGATTGAAGGTTATAAACTCAGTTTATTTCATTATAATTTCAATGTAACATTAATTATTAATATAATTAGTTTACAATGATACGTTTATAGTTTATGATTTTAAAACACATAAAATTTGTTTAAACCATGTTGGATGGTAACACGTTTTTCAATCATTTCAATCGACATCGTGTGAAGTTGACGTTATCCAAGGAGATATACGAGATATAATTTGTCGTATTAGCATTAAAAACTGAAAATTATAAACGGAACTTATTTGAAGAGTTAGCATTGAAATTTTAGAACTGTACAAGTTAGCATTAAGAATTGAAATTAGAAACTTAACATATCTGAAAATTTAGCATTAAGAACTGTGAAATAAAATTTGAACTGAGAATTATGAATAAAAATTGTATTCTTATTAAAATCTAAATTATGTTTGTATTTACATAATAATAGTATACTCCATAAAAGATAAAAATAAATAAGAATATGCCAAAATGAAAGGTTAAACGCACTGTTGAAGAAGAGCAAATATTTCAAGAAGAACGTCGAAAAGAAACGCTGCCAATCAACAACGCTATAATGAAAGAAACAACGCTCATTCTCAGAGCGTAAATATAGTCAATATTGAACGTGAGTTAAACATAAATGAAAATCAAACTGTAAGTGACATTCCGGATGTTAGTACACATACGGTTGTAGGCGAAAATGTAGTTTTAAATATAAGAGAACCTCATTCAAGTATGAAAAGACAGATTCGTTTTAGAAAGCCAAATATATTTGGCACTATTAGAAATGTTGAGAATACGGAAATTATTAATGAACATTATATTGGTACTATTGATGTACGCTGCACTCATTGCAATGCCAAACATTTCGCAGCTGAGAAAGTGTCAAATAAAAATAATTCTTTTCATGATTGCTGTGCTCATGGTGAAGTTGTACTTCAAAATTTACCGCTTCTCCTCAAAAATTGTGTGCATTATTTAATGGTACTGATGAGCACACTGATAGTTTTTATGGAAATATTAGAAGTTACAATAGTGCGTTTTCTTTTGCTTCCTTTAATGCCCATCTGATAAATTTCAGAAATCGTCGACCAGGACCATATTGCTTTAAAATTCAAGGTCAAATATATTATCAAATTAATACTGCCTTATATCCTATTCGAACAGCATGCAATTGTTCGAACAGCATTTGTCCGAAATGGTATATATAGTAGGGCCCATCGAAATAATCGATTTTTCGAAATTCGAAATGTCCTAGTGCCAAAGAAGTAGGTTTTGGCAACACGAATACGTGAGCGAAAGCCCTAGGCTGAGAGATATCTTCTGTTCCGGTAAACGCCTTGAAATTTAACGTGGGATTTTAAATGGAAAATCATTTTTTTTGGTTATTGCACGATAACTGTATAGATAAAAATGGCATCCGAGAGGTTTTTTATTTATCGAATTCCTCACCCTTTTTCGCAGAATTTGACCTATTTGGATATTGAAAAAAAATTTTCCAACTGTTTTATTAGATTTTGAATTTTGCCTATTTTTCAACAAAAAATTGAAACACTTCAAAGTTGGCAATTTTGACTTATTTCAGAAAATTCTCGGTCAGTTCTCAATTAATTTCTTTGTTATTTTCTAGAGTACCGCCTATAGTAGTTAGAATTACCCTTACAGAGTACGAATTTTGAAAAATCGATTCAGTCACTGTTTATTTGCTGTTTTTAGTGAAAATACCTACCTTATCAGTGGAGCACTTTAGAACTACATGAAATCCGTGCTTAAAGAGAGTACGCGTGAGATGACGTCACACGTCTCTCGACCAATAAGGTTGTTTCGTAGACTATAAATGTATATTTAAAATCTGAACATAAGAATAATGGTTTACACAGAAAACTTTTAATGTTAATAATACAACAGCTATATAAAACAAGTTCATGTATCTTGAAAAGATGGAACCAAATATTTAATTCATTACATATAGAAAATAATAAAAATTAAGAGTTTCTTTAAAATTAATAAATTGAAAAATCATTACATTTGATTAAAAATATACTTTTTGTGACAGTGTGCGTAAAATTTGACGTTATGTATTTTCGGAGTTTTTCATCTTCATTTCACGCACGCTGATACAAAAAACATTGTTCGGCACCACCATGGGTGTAAATACGGAAAATCTTTTATGTCCTTGCATCGAAAACTACTATTATTGTCTTTGTTTCCACCTATATATCTTTATATATAGGAAGAACCAAGTAACAGAGGATAGAATACACGAAAATTGATGGCCTTAGGTGTATCGAAAGGGCAGACGATAAAACGCGCGCGAAGCGCGCGTGCATAGCTCTAGTGGTTACAAAGAATATATTGTGTGAGGCACAGTATTTTTTAATGTGCAGAATTTGTTGTATAAAGAACAAACCGCCAATGTACCCCAGCCACCAATGTGCCCCAGTCTCCCCTACTGGGCATTTCTTTATACGCTAATCGACAAATGGCTCATAATGTCGAGTAATATCAACAAAACAAGAAAAGTGACACCAATACCTTTTTATTCTAATTAAATAGACCAACATTTTTTGTTTTAACTTTTTGTTCGATCGACATATGCCGCTTTCGAGATATATCTATATAACAATTAAATTGTTAATAACAATTAACCTGCCACTTTTAACAAAATCTAACCTACAGATTCGGATTCAGGACGTCAAAATCTATAAGAATCCATGTATATCTTGTGTGGACTTTTCTGATCACACAGAAGTATACTCATCGTTAACTAAACGACTCTAAAGCAGCAAGCCTTAAATAGTATTCACATGCATTGTTATAAGTGGACACAAAGAATTCAGTTCTAAATCTTTTATAATGTATATTACGTAAATGTTATATTAACATTTTTCTTTCACTAATAAAAAATATATGAAATATATTTGAAAAATTTTGGAAAACACTCTTTTCTTGATAAAAAGTTTCGATCGCTTTTTCACATACATTGTGAAAAATTTTGGTGCAATTTAATAGTATTGTAGGGAATTCGTATTTTATACAAGTAATTCAAACTAACTTCGAATTCCCTCGTTCCCTTGTCCTCACGCACTTCAATTGTCGGTCGTTCTAAAATGTCAGTTAGTCTAAACCTAACCATCGCGTCGCGTCCTTTAATAAAAACTAACCATTTAAGACTATTAATGTTCAATTTATTACTAGTATATTTCGATACAAGTGCGTAAAAGTTTTTTCTATGAATGTGAGGGTTGCAGGCCGAGCCGAAGGCGAAGTCTGCATTCAAATTCGTTAAAAAAACATTTTCGCACATGTGCCGAACGATATTTTTCGACGTGAGCGTACGGAAAATGCGTTCGAAAAATATCAAAAGTGTGGAAAATAGCATTTTCCGCACGCGATGTCGAAAAGTATATTATGAAACTAGTGCGTAAAAGTTCATTCTACGAATGCGAAGGGTTGCGGCTCGAGCCGAAGGCGAGGGTCGTAATCACATTCTCAGAATAAACATTTACGCACATGTTTCATACGATATTTTATGTCACTTGAGTGCGTAAAATGCGACCGAAAAATGTCAAAAGTGTGTAAAATAGCATTTTACGCATCGAATGGCATAAAACTAGTTAACCCTTTGAAGCTCGGTGGTCCTCTTAGGGACCACCTTTTCTGCCAGATAATTTCATTTATAAAAATTCAATTTTGAGGTATTATATTAAACCACTAATATTCAAATTTGATTTGTTGCAAAAGTGTTATAAATAAACAAACATTAAAAAAATGTAGTTTTTTTGGAAAAGAAACGTTTTCCAGCTTATTTCAGTTTGGATTTTTATGGCAATTTTTACTTAGGGGGTTTTATGGACGCTGATGACGAATCCAGGGTCAGATTTCCAAAATTGAAAATGGCTGTACAAAAGTGTTAAAAATAACGACAGCAGTTCCCCAGAAGGTACTCCGAATTTGGGGGAAAGCATTTACTTGATTTGACTGCGAAATCCAAGCATATATGAAATTAATTCATACGTGGATTTAGACCCAGCCTTTAAAAAACCATATTTGATGTTTAATTTTAAATTAAAACGAAATTAAATGGTGATTTTGTTAAGGATCATTTTCAGTAGAATTATATATTTATATTATATAATTATATATAGTGTATAATTATATTCAAGTATTATAGTATGTAATAGACAAGTCATCAATATAATTTATGCCGTCGATCAGACGTCTTTTTGGCGTTGCTCGTTTCTGTAATAATTAAAAATA
The DNA here is from genome assembly GCA_030407085.1 of Trichopria drosophilae. Lineage (NCBI taxonomy): Eukaryota > Metazoa > Arthropoda > Insecta > Hymenoptera > Diapriidae > Trichopria > Trichopria drosophilae. The sequence goes on along the minus strand of CM059582.1, from coordinate 172,487,345 downwards.
ATAAAACTGTTAAAAAAATAAACAGAATGAGCATGTAAATATTTGATTAATTTGTTTATACATAAGGTATATTATTTATAATAAGTTTAATAAATAACATAATATAGTATATTGCATTATTAATAATAATAATTTTATCTGTAAACAAAACATATTTGCCTCAAAAGAACGGAATTGAAGAAATTTTAATTTAATAATAATTTATTACGGGTATATTAAACGTCGTATGTCCATCAGAAATGGAGATACAACTTTTACAGGCAGAGTATTTGGATATACGATTTTTTCTCTATAAGTATAATAAATTCACAAATCGAGACAATACAGCCGCAACTCCAATATGTGGCACTTACGGCTTTTTCAAAAAGTATAACTGAAATGAACATTTGTAAGAAACAATTTATTTTTTTTTAATAATTAATAATAAATACCCTGCGAAAAATTTTAAGTAGCCTTATAGTTGTCGTAAATATACATTATATACATCTATTAGTCATACCAGTATCGTATGGAATATGTAAAGTTTTATTACATGAAAGAAAATAATTTAAAAGGTAGTTTTATGAGCATACAATCATGAATGTTTTGAGTTGAAGTTTTATGGAAATTACATAAAAATCTCATCATAATCAGGTCAATTTTCATACAAATCGCAAATATTGTTGAATAGTATTTCCGTAACATAGTGCGAGTACTATTACGATATTTATATGAAATTTACAAAGTACTTGTTTCCAATTCTCATGTGATTCTCATGAGAATCCTACCTAAAATTTTTCGCAGGGTATTCAGAATATGATGTATTTTATTCTGCTGATTACAAATATGTTTTTATTTCAATTTTGAGAAAAATGGAGATACGGCTTTTCTTACCAAGTACGGACCTGTCTCAACCTGTCTTTCCCGTCTATTTCAAATTTAGCGCGCTTCGTCGGCAGCCATGATTGAAAAAATGCACTTCATAAACTTGATGGAGCATTTTTAGGTTAGGACGCACTACGTCATTAAATAAATTCCAAATCAGTGTATACATACATTGGCGATATGAAAAAGAACTTATACTAAGAAAGGCAATACAGTGTGTTAGTGTACTTTCACAGACAGTCTGTAATCAGAGGTGATCAGAGTAGACAAACTGCATTTCTGCGTGTATTGTTGATCTTAAATTAGTAACCAAACAAAATCTTGATCCGCTGTAGAGGAGTTCGGGAATAACACAAATGTCTCACAAAAGAGCTCCGCCTACTTACAAGTCAAAACAGAAGCCCGCAAATCTTTTTTCACCGGCGAATAGCGTCGCCGCCGTTCGCAGAAACATAAGAGAACCATAAAGGGTGTCTGTAGAAAACAGGTCCAACGACCTGATTTTGGGGGGAGCAACCTTTGCAACGAAATACCAGTATCTATCGTTTTGGCGGACGAACGAGGATAGAAAAAGAGCGAGTCAAATATGAAGACAAGTACAATTCGCAAATTGAAAAAGTAAGCCCATTTCAAAAAAATCTCTTTTTTTCCTGCAAAATAATTGAATTTGTTTCCCCGTTTCTTGATTATCCATATCTTCTTTACTTCCAGTCGATTGACAAATCTTGTTATCAAAAATCTAACCCAGATCACGTCTGGAAAAAGATAGATAATCTCTTTGTTTTTATCGTCATGATTTTTAAAAAACGAACTGATGGCTCGAAAATCAATTTGTAGAGTCCTAAACTAGAGGATCTCATGAGAAGGCTACAGGCGATATTGGTAAAAGGTTGACGAAGAGTTGGGACTCCGTTTTTCTTGCTTGGTCATGGATGCGATGAAACCTGTCACTGAAGAAAGCGTGGAGCGCTATCTGAATGAGGAACTCCCTCATTCGTTTTTGGAAAAGGATTCCGATGTACTGTCGATCGATATGGACCTTTCGGACAAAAAACTCAATATGGGTTACGATCCAATTTTACAAGAACTCCAAAGCGAGAAGTTATTGGCAGCGTGCGAAAAAGATGATATTTTCATATTACCAGAATTTCGATTGGACAATTTTGATCCAAATGTGTTGACGGATGATATGATAGTATCAGGCGAAATTTTGTCGACTAATAATCAATTGTTAGATGTTGCTCATGTCGATCCAAAGGATCTCATTATTAGATTGCAAGAAGGTGAATGCCAAAATAAGCAAATTACTAATAATGCTGTAATTCAAGCCGAGTATTTAGTGAAAGCGGGTCAAGATTTACTATACGACGATCAGGATTTTTGTGACAAATCGACGCAAGTAACCGCCAATGATCTCCATGCAGATTCGGAAAATGTAAATGAAAATAATATTGAATGTTTAGTCGGCAGTAAACTAAATAGCAAGGAAAAACAGGAATATGTTAATATAGAACAAAACGGACATTATATTTTAGAAATTCCAGAGGAAACAAAACCTGGCTGTACTTCGCAGCAATTGATTATGAAATCAAAATTTCAACCAAGTATTATTAAGAAAAGACTCAATTTCATCGAAAGTTGTTACCCGGAAAAAGACGGAATGATGGCAGTGGTTGCCATAACTACCGATAATATCACTCAAATTATTGTAAATTCAAGAAAAGATGAGAAAAATTATAAAAGTAAAAATTTCGACCAAACAAAATTATTAGGAAAGTATCCTAAGTTACCTAAAATTAAACCTGCAACTTCCGACGGTACTGTAGAAATTAGTACGGAAACCTCAAGTACGTCCCATGATTTAGCAATATCCAAAGCCTTGGAAGAAGTCGGAATTACTGACGAAGCTCTGCAACCTTTAATTACCAGCGATAACATTAAGGTGTGGCAATGTTCTCGAGATGATTGTACTCGTCAGTTCAACAAATTGTGCGCTTTAAAAGCGCACTTACTCACTCATTATGGAGTTCGTCCTTTTAAGGTAAATCATAGAATAATTACTTGTAATTTACAGGAATACATTATTAACCCTTAATCCTGACACATGGATCGTTTTCGACCCAGAGAGAATTCAAATTGTACTTTATAAATTGCACAACTGTAAGCATTTTCAAATGGCAGGACATATTTGACCTAGATAGTGGGAGGAAAAGGCCTTAAAATAGCTGTCGGAACTAAGGGTTAAACAAAAACTTTTTTAGTATTGACCATTGAAAATTAAAATGTATAGTTTTGATGATATAAGGTCTGTTATAAACATAAAAATAATAATAAAAAATAATGAATAATAAAATTCAATAATTTTAACATTTCAACCCTAATTCGGGTCCTCTTCATAAAGAGAGTGAGAAACCGGTGGAAATTGGAAGTACAGTGGCCCTTCCCTTATTTTAACTGCGTCCTTTATTTTAACTTTCTTTCGTCCCTTATGTTAACTTCTTCCCCTCGTGAGTTCCCCGACCATTCCCCATTTCAAAGTGTTGAAGAGTGCGGATTGCTGTTTGCGCTTACGCATACAAGTGAAGAAAGACGCCACTATATCTCCTCTCTCTGTTTTTATTCTCTCATATTGCCAGTGGTGAGGATGAGGGGAAGCGGTAAAATAAGGGAAGAAGCCGCCATTTTCCTTGACTCGAAAAGTTAAAACAAGAGGAGGGCCACTGTATTTAAACAATTCACAGGACATAGGAATGTGTATTAGTGTTTAATACAGCGAAAAAATAGGATAGACTGTTAAATTTGAAAAAAAAAAACGGATAGAAATGAATAGGATTGCAAGTCAATCCGCTTGCGTCCTGTTTTCTAAACGCATTATTTTAATCATTCTTTATCCGAATATTGGATAGAGAAACAATACGTTTACATCCAACTGATTCACGAAAAGTTCCAATCCAGTTCCATGCTGTTCCATCCGCAAATGATGAGTATGCCAAATTAATACTTATTTATCCGAAATCTACCATGTACAAGTTTATCATGTTCCATCCGTTTCATTTTTATCCAATTCTTTCCATTTACTGTCCGTACTAAATGTATTACGTTTCTATCCAATCTCGTGATTACACCTCTATCCATTATCGTCCAGGCGATCTCATTGCCAGTGAATACGTTTCTTTCCGATCTCTTGATGACAACGATGTGTATTTATATATCCATCGAAACGTCCTATTATATATATATATATATAAATTGGTTGAGGGGTTTGTTTGTTTGGGGACAGTTATGTATAAAAAGTGGCTATTATGGTGACATATGGTCTTTTTGGGGCAGTCCCCGAAAAATATAGATAAAAAGTGTATACTTGAAACCATGATACTTCAGGGACATTTAAATATATAGTTGAATATATGAATAAAAGACAGAAACTAGTTCAGCCATAAATATGCATAATAATAAGCGCATTTGGGCATTGCCGCTCACGAGGCTGCATTTCTTGCAATTTCAGGATGAAGAACCAACCGACCCATAATTGTGACAATGGGATTTTATAGGAAAATATACGAGCTTTCATTTGAGCCTGTTTAAAAAAATATTTAAAACGTCCAAGTTTGAAAAAAATCGATTTTTATTTTTTAAACTAAAAAATCATTTTAATCATCGGAAAGTGCATAAAAAGACGAATAAAATCCACTGATTATTTTTTCCTTCTCCGAAACAGAACTTCAGAAACAAGCGTTTAATGCGAGACACCGAAAAAGGATAATCTTCTCAGTTGCCCCATATATGGGTCATTCCAAACGAAAAGGCAAATGGCTGACTCCACTCGTAGTTTGAATCTATTCCAATGGTACAGGGCTCAAATTGTAGCATTTTTTATATAGAATCGAATCCCGTCTGGTACTTTTTAAAATTTTCAAAATGGCGGCCATCACAGCGCCATATGTAACATTACTTGGCCGGGGAACAAAGTTCCGAAAATCAAAACGCCGAAAGGGTAAAATTTCGATATTGCGAGAGTTCAAGGTATTTTCATTTGCTTTCTTTTTGCCATATTTTCAAAGACAAAGTGAAGAAAATCACGTTGGAGCCATGCTAAATCGAAATTTTAGCCTTTCGGTGTGTTGATTTTCGGAACTTTGTTCCCCGGCCCATTACTTGACGATTTTTGTTGCCTAAACTTACAATAAATTTACTGTTTGTAATTAAAATTGCCCAAAACATATTTTTCTTATGTTTCTGAGGTCGCCAAACATGACTATGTGGCTGAAATAAAAAAAATGGCGAATCCAAAATGGCAGTCACATTTTGAAAAATAGACTGGATTCATCTGAATCTTGATATGTGGAGGATTTTCGGGTCGCTGAAGTGAGATTTGTGAATAAAATTACAAAATTCAAAATGGCGAATCCAAATTGGCGGCCAAATTTAAAAAAAATTGACTGTATTCTGATAAATCTTGATATTTAGGGATTTTTGGGGTCGCTGAACTGAAATTTGTGATCAAAATAAAAAAAAATTAAAAATAGCGAATTCATGAGGGCAGACAAGTTGTTAAAAATTGTCTAGATTCAGTTGAATCTTGAATCTCGGGAGTTGTGTGGTCGCTGATTACAAATTCGATGTTAGTTCTTCAAAACGCAAAATGGCGGATTCAAGATGGTGGACTGAAATTTAAAAAGTTGGGATAAGCTCGTGAAAATTACTTTCGGGGGTTTTTGGGGTCGCTGATTACGAATTCGATGTTAGTTCTTCAAAATTCAAAATGGCGAAACCAAGATGGTGGACTAAAATTCAAAAAGTTGAGATAAGCCATTTCTAATTTTTTATTTTGATCACAAATTTCAGTGCAGCGACCACAAAAATCCCTAAATAACAAGATTCAAAAAAGAATTTACCCAATTTAATAAATTTCCTGTTAAACCTAGGTAATTTTTCTTATTAGCAAGGAATTATTTGCTTTGGCAAAATCAACGTATACAGTGTCAACTTGAAAGCTGACTTCAAGCGAATCGTTAACATAAGAGGTGAATAAAGTAAGGTTTGAAATTGTAGATCTACCCTTTACAAAACCATGTTGCGAGGAACATATTGTTTCATAGAAAATATTATTGATTTATTTATTTAGTAGATCAATGGCACAATGAAGTGCCTTTACACAAAAAATAGTATACAAAAATATTGAAGTGCTTTACAATTTGAAACATCAATAAAGAATTTATAAATAATAATAATCGAAAATAAAATACTTAAATATAATTTTTCGTAGTGTTAGCAATATGCAATTTAAAAGTGGCAAGTCTTTCAAAGGTTATGTCGTTTGGTACAGATTTCAATGCTCGTGTATTTCTGGCCACCGGAGAAAAAAACCATAGTTTGTTCTACGAACAGATTCATGAATCGGTTGTACAGTCCGAAATCGATGAGGCATGGACCTCGATCTAAGTAGGCCCATAACTTCATCACTCCTTATTATTTTATTAATTATTTTAAAGCCTAAAATATTATCATAGTAAACGTGCAAAGACTTAATAGAGCGAAGATCGAAAGACTTAGCATGATCTTCATAATGATGATCGAGAGGGTGCATGGGATTGCCAGACTTACGAGCTAAGTATCTTATGAATGAATGCTGTACGGATTCGAGGTCAGAAATATCCTTACCCGTAAAGGGTGACCATATAGACGAGCAATATATTAAATGTGGTAAAACAATTGACCGGTAAAGATGAATGATCGTATTAATATTTCTAAAGTGTTTAGTAGATCTGATCAAGAATCCGAGAGCTCTGTAAGACTTGGCAACCCCACTCTTTAGATGTTCGCTATAATTTAAAGAACCATCAAAAATAACACCGAGATCTTTAATGAACGGTACCGATTCTAGATGAGTGCCATTCACCGAGTATGCAAAATATAGAGTCTTTTAGTTATAATAGAGTCAAATAATTTCGGTATTAATAAATAATAAATAAGTTATTTTTATTTTTAGAACAGACAATTATATCACCAAAACTATAAAATTTAATTTACAGGAAAGGCGAATCTAAAAAATAATTGTAATTAATTTCATTTTCTTTTTCCAGTGTGATTTCGAAGGTTGTTCCTGGGCTTTTTATTCCGATTACAAACTGAAACGTCATAAAGAAACGCATTTAAAAAGGAAAGATTACGTCTGTTCAATGCCAGGATGCAAAAGACGATTCACTACAATCTACAATTTGGCAAGTCACGAAAAACTCCATACAAGACCTAACCGCGTTGTGTGTCAAGTGCCTGACTGTCTGGCTAAGTTTCAAACGAAACGAGCTCTCGAACTACACATGAAGTGTCACGATCAAAGCCACGCACCTTACGTTTGTAATTACGAAGGTTGCGGCAAGCGATACTATGGCAGCAATGCTCTAACATCGCACCAACGGTGCCATAGTTACAAAGAAGTCGACATTCGTTGTGCCTGGCCTGGATGCGGAAAGATGTTCGATCAACCGTGTCGCTTAAAAGCCCACATGAGAATTCACACGGGATGTAAACCATACGCATGTACGTTTAAAGGATGCAAATGGGCATTTACATCTTCGAGTAAGTTGAAACGTCATCAGAAGAAGCACACCAATGATAGGAAATTTGTCTGTGATGTTAGTTCGTGCGGTAAAGCTTTCATGAGATCGGAACACTTGAGAGAGCATCGTTTAACCCATACCGACGAAAGATTCTTTCAGTGCCATGTTTGCGCATCTGCATTTTCCGCCAAAAGTAGCCTATATGTACATATCAAAAAACACGCTACTAAAGACTTTGTCAATAAAGGTATTCGCGAATCACCGAAAGGCAAATCAAACGCAAAGAAGAAAAATGTAGAGAAAAAAAATGTGAGCAAGAAAAAAAACGTAAAGAAAAAAGACAGTCCAAGTTCTCGAGGTTCTTCGAGTACCAGAAGAAAAAAGTCATGGTCTCAAGATCTTGACGATTTGAAGGAATGCGAACCTATTCAACTGTACGATCCTTTTGGCGAACCTATAATCACTTCGACTGTCATAGATAGCGAAGATATCGACAGTGTGTTTGATTCCAACACCATGACTTCTGCCGACAGCGAAGTTAGGAATATGTATTATTGCCCAATTGATTCCTGTTCGAAATGGTACACAACGGAAGAAAGTTTGCGGATTCACTTAGAAAATGATCATGTTCCATCAAACGACATATCTACATCAAATTCCTCTTCCGCCAGTCCCATTTCCAGCGAAGATTACGTGTTGTATGCTCCACCATGTTCCAGAGTTGAAATCGAACAAAAAGATTGCGAGTCGCAAGAGAAAGATATTGAAAACGAATCAGTGTTGTCGGTGCTTTCCAGGTCTGATACAAATTTTTGTCAATCCGGAGAACCGATTGAAATTAAAATCAATCGAGGATCTGCCAGGACCGAACTGACGTGTTCCGACGTGTGGAAATTGAAATTGGATCGTAACGACAATGATTCCAGCATCGTTGCAACCGATGTCGTCCTTGGCGCTACCGACTTCGGAGACGGTCTTTTCTTGACGGAAGACCTTCCATCGATGTACTGCCAAGACGATATGGGAGTTACAGAATATCAAGTTTTGTTACTCGACACCGGCCCCACCGACAGTGCAATCGGCATGTGCGATCTCGAATAGCTTCGAACAAGACTTCAGTGTATAAATAAAGATACTAAATTATTTTGTGAATAGTTTGTAAGAGCTAAGCATATTAATATTAAGGTATGTGATTGTAATTTTAATGTGCAAAAACAATTGCACGAGGCGATCAATTTTCAAATGAAATGTAAGCGACAGCTTAAATTTCAAGGTCTGTGATGAAACTTGACTCAGCCTAATGTTAATTTATGTACTCCAGTCTGCTATTGCTTTAAATCGTTATTTTATTAATAAAACGTTGATATTTTTAGAAGAACGTTCATCAACATTCATTTCACAACCATATTTGGTGAAATTACAAAAGATACTTAACCGCTAAGATATTCTTTGGTAGACAACGATAGTTTACACATTCATTTTTTTTCATACATTCCAAGTCGTTGTCAAAAGTCTAAGTCGGAATATCACTACGTTCTACCGACCTCCCTAATTGATAACATCCCGGAACCGGAGGAGAAGTTGAAACTCCGTAATTGACAACTTCCCACCTGTCTCCATATTCAATGCACTTCCCCTCACTTTACGAACATATCAAATAATGTAGGTTATGTACACATGACGTACAATAGGACCTCTCTTATTCTAATTAGTAAAGTTTTTCAAGATGGCGCCGACCTCTCTTATTCTAATTTTCCCCTTACCCCCACTTACTTTGCTTGCGAGCTTGTGATTCGTGGACAATATTTTTCGTTCACTTTTCGTGTCATAGTGGGAGAAGACTTGTGGGGGAACGATTAGAATAAGACAGGCTGGACAATTAGAATAAGAAAGGCAATTAAAATACAGTAAAACCCCTCTTACTTGAACACTCGCTTTCTTGAACACCCCGTCTATTGGAACAAAATAACCTCGTTTATTTGAACGATTTCTACTTCCCCTTACCCCCTCTTATGCGGATGCAAATTCCAATGGTCGCATTCAGCGAACAAAAATTTTGAGTAACACTTTCTTCCCATTGGTCCGTTAGTCCAACATGTTACGAAAACTGACCGGAGGGACCAATCAGAAGAAAGTGTTACTCACTGGTTTTTTTCGCTGAAAGCGACCAATGCGCGTGCGCTACTCACGCCGGACGGATATATTGCGCGAGAAGTGGGGACAACTGTAAGCGTTCAAATAAACAGGGTCGGAGGGGAAATGCTGGCTCGATCCTGTTTAAGTAAGAGGGGTTTTACTGTAAGAGAGGTTCGAATAAGAGAGGTCCTACTGTATACATGTGTGGGTGAACCAATCAACGCCATCAGTCAATAAGGTTTTTCTTCCTTGAAAAGGTTAGACGGTCAGGTGGGGGGAGTTGCAATTACAGAGTTTTTGACGTTAACAATTATGGAGGTTTTATCGTTTTGATCAGTTAAGGAGGTTATCAATTAGGGAGGTCGGACTGTACTATCTTATTACTGTAATACTGCAAAAAATATACATTCGCACTAAATCTTGCCACGCATTCCGGCAGGATCAAGTTCTTTTATAATACAGAATTGTCACGATTTAACTTGATTTTTACACAATGAGTTCGGACTGTTTTATACTGACAGGATTTTTTTCAGTTCTATATTCATTGTTTCTACTTTCGCGAGTTTTGGCATATACATGGTCACGAAACCTTGCGAGCAAGTGCAATAGGCAGTGCACTACGATAACAAACAGTAATCCTCCTATGCAAATTATTAAAGTTTTTCCAGGCATTTTCCAATCGAGCACTCGATATACGTAGTGGTTATTGAATTTATCAAGACCACCAGCAGCATAGTATATCACTGAGAATAATAGGTAGAACATCACTAACACCAAACACCACCAAAAACATCGTAGTTCAAACGGAATGCCAACGACGCAGAGATCCAAAATCATTAAGAAACTGTTGCAGACGTGAAGCATGATGTTGAGCGGATCTACGTGGTGAACTCTCGGGTCGTGTACCATGCCCCAATAGGAAATTGTGACTCCAACAGCCAGGGATGATGTAACGATGTAAAGTACCCAGTAGACTTTTTCGACTTTTCCTAAAGCGAGGCTGCTGGCATCGAATTCTGGTTTCTTCTGGGATTTCCATCTCCGAGAAACTAGTATTGCACCTAATAGAGCTTGAGTTGTTCCTAATGTGAGATCCCAATTTGTCAAATATATGAGCCACTTGAATTGGCCCCCCTTTGGTTCGTAGCTGCCTACTTCGAAGACTGAGCAAAATATTATGCTTAGCCATAAAAGGAAGATGAGCCATCGGTAAAATAGATACCATGGCTCAACTCGTTGCTGACATTTTGGTTCTGAGAAGACTCTGGCGTGTGGTGGTTCGTACTTTGCCTGGAACCATTTGCGTGTGACTTCTCGACACCAAAACTTGTTCACCATAGCTCGTCGACCTGGAACAGAAATAAGACACAAGTTAATTTACTTCGATACTAGTCATTTATAAATTATATACTGTATAAGGAAAACGATTTACAGGAAATTACACAACAGTTTTCTGAACTCTTGGAAAATTTTGTCACCTAATAAAACATAATTAAAAAAATTGGAGTAGGAAAACATTTTCAAAAAGCCCGCGTCGTTTTGCCAAAAATTTCCTGCGCAATCGACAGTGCGCCCTGTGACGATTCCGCGCGTGGAAAGAGCAACGAGAAACTTACGTGAACCGAGGTAACAGCATATCGACAGCAATTTTCCCGATGAGGAAAATACGTGGAAGGGAAAGACAACCATTTTCCGATGTGTTACGTATTTGCGCGTAATATTATCGGTCGCCACGTGCAATAACTTTTCCACATTTTTGCCATCGATAATTACGGAGCAGCAACATCAGGATCAGCTGACTATATAATCCGAAGGTAGCCGAACGCCCTTCGTAAAGAACCGGGAAATTTAAATCTCGCTAAAAAAAATTGTTATAGTTGGTTATTTAGAGGTTATGTTTCTGATCATGTATGTTTTGAATGATTTTTATATTAAAAAATGCGCTTTTTTATTGAGTGTGAATTTAGTATAAACTTTAATTCAAGGGATATTTTATTTAAAAAATGTGCATTTTAAAGGATAAAAAATTAAAAATGACTTATTTCCGAAAATTTTCGGTCATTTCTCAATGTCTTTGGTATTTTCTAGGAAAGCGTCAATAGTAACTAGAATTGCCTTTTTTTATCGAAAGTTTTATTGAAATTTACGTTTTCTAGTGAAATTTACCTTACCGACGGAACACTTTAGAACCCCCTTAACTTAAAAGGTTTTTGAATGAATTTCTGCAATAATTTTATAATAGTATTTGTAGAAATCACAGTAAAACTTCACTTTATTGTCCTACGCGGGGTTTTGCCTTTAACTTTGTTGTCTGACAAATGCGTATCGTTTCTTACGCATCTTCCCCTGCAAACACAAAAGTAACAGTTATGTAACAACTATGTAACATTTATCTAACAATGTAACCATTAAGTAAATATTACATAACTGTTACGTTCCGTGTTTGCAGGATTCCAGCCGACACAATAGGCACAAAACTGGAATTACGAAAGAGGGAAGAAGAACTAACCTTACCTGCGCTAAATACGCGAAGGGAATATCTAATGTGAAGGCGCTAGCAATGTGAAGGACAATAAAGTAAAGTTCTACTGTATTTAAAATTAATTTAAAGTTGAAGTATACTACAGGACTTGAATTTTGTAGTGACAGTGCACGAAAAGTAAAAGAGTGAAGAACTTGATTCGTATTTTATATAAAATATTTTCTAAAATACAGAGCTATTCCGATTTTCTGAAAGTATTTTTCACGTCGATTTTTACTACGTATATATATTCGTTGATTAATGATTTTAATTTTTTATAAAATACGTGTTTATAATTCGGGCTTTGTTTCAGTTTCATGTCCCGTAAGAAGAACGCATATTATATTTCGCGCAATAAGCGTTGTTAAAATCACATTTCATTCAAAAAGTAATTTATTCGAATTGATGAAAAATAATTTTCATTCCAACAAGTTGAATGGTAACTTTCAATTCGATATTTGTCACGAGAAAAAACCTAACCTAAAAAATATACACATTTACATAAAGTTATAGAAATAGAATTACTTCGACCTAGACGTTAAGTCTGGATGAAGTATTGAATTTGGTCACCTCAGGCATAAAAATTATCCTATAGATTTTCATCAAATGTCGACGTTTCAAACCCTAAGGAACCCAAATCAACAATAACAAAATTTGTGTCGATACATAAACGCACATAACCTCAAAAAACGATTACTTTGGATTATCGAATGATTTAAACTCAAAACTAGAAAACAGAACATTTCTTCGAAAATTATGAAATACGGAAAACGATATAATCAATTCTTTTAAATTAACAGAATTTAAAGCTATTCTAAGCCGCAACAAATCAATTTTTGTAATGCGTTAAATACGGTATCGTATAAGATCGAATGAATTCAATTCTGGTATTACAGGTCGTACAAAATAGTATAAATTCGAATAAGAATCTCGAATAATCAATACGCCACTAGAAAGAATGCAAAATATCATTTCCGTATACTTTTTCGTTTATTGGGGTCCCACGAGGCACCATTCCAACACTAGTTTTTTTTACTATTTTTCTAAGGATTATACTAAGAAATTTGCAATTAACAACGTTTATAGTATATAACTTAAATAATAAAATTTGATGAAGTATAAAGTTAAATATAGCTACGTAATTTACACGACTACTAGGATTAATAATAAGAAATTATGCAACAATTTTTCTGTAAATGAGCTAATAAATAATGACATTTTTCAATAATTTCACTGCCTGCGTTTAAGGAGGATCGATACCCCAAAGTCTTGTCATTAACAAACTGTCGTGTTATTTACTTAACATTTAAAAAATTGCTAATAATGATATTATTAAAGAAAAAAGGTGTTATTGTCCTTAAAAAAGTTGAAAATTGTTGTTAATCTTGTGTTTTAATACGTATTATTTTTCTTAAAAAGTAATGAACATTTTTAATAATTAACGGATTCCAGTCAATGATAATATTATTTTAATATATATATATTGTGTTTATGATTATAAACAGTGTTTTTGGAAGATGTTATTGTCGAATCTCGACCCTCCTTAAGGGGGTTCTAAAGTGGTTCGCCGTTAAGGTAGGAAATTTCACTAAAAAACGTACATAAAAGATGACTGAATAAAATTTTTAACATTCCGGCTTTGTAAGGGCCATTCTAAGCACTATAAGCAGTTTCTCAGAAAATAGCAAAGATATTAATTGAGAACTGACCGAGAATTTTGGGAAATTAGTGATTTTTATTTATTTCCGAAAATACTCGGTCAGTTTTCAATTAATTTCTTTTGCATTTTTTGGGATACCATCTACAGCAATTAAAATTGCCCTTACAGAGCTAGAATTTTGATAAATCGATTCAGTCATTTTTTATTTACGGTTTTTAGTGAAAATTCTTACCTTATCGGTCGAGCACTTTAGAACCTCCTTAAGCTAAATTAAAATTCAGTTTTAACATTACCTACAATTATGACTGTTCCACAATAGGAACAACTGCAATGGAACAAAGATTCACACGATTTCCATCCCGTTCCTCTTTAGGAACATATTAGTCCCTCCATATTTTTATTATTATAATTTTATTTTTTATCAGCACATAAAAAATTATTGAAAGTTCGAAATAAAATCCAGGTTTTTGATTTTGAATGAAGTTTCTTGGTACTTTTTAATTCTTTCCTATTCTTTATTCCTTTCAATTCATTTTAACCCTTAATCCCGACTCCAGGGACGTTTTCGACCCAGAGAAAATTCAAATTGTACTTTATAAATTGCACAACTGTAAGCATTTTCAAGCGGCAGGACATATTTAACCCAGGTAGTGGGAGCAAAGGCTTTAAAATAGCTGTCGGAACTAATGGTTAAAGAATGTCTTCATCAAATTATTTTGTAAATGGTATGAATATTAATTAATTCACGTACTTAAATCTTTTCAATATTTTCGGCTAAGAAATTGAATTCGAAGATTTTAAATTATTTATTCCTTTTTTTTCTCTGACTAAATTCATAAAACAAATTCAACAAAATTGACTGGGTGCTTTGCAAAATTAAATCATTCTAAATTATGTTATCAGATTAAATTATATGTACATATACATAAAATTCAATAATTACTATCACTTAAAGACGTGGAAACAGATGTTCAGTTGTAAATTTTACAAACGACAGGGTTAGCTCTAAATTGAACATTATTTTGCAATTTTCATAAATATAAGTCTCTCTATGCATAGGTTTATTTTCTAATATTTTTAAATCAAATGCATTCAAAACGTTTAAAGTTTTCCAGTTGTTTCGGACCCTGAGCTCTTTAAGTACTATAAGTTAATTATAGATTATAATGTACAATTTAGCCCGCAAAATGTTATGTTCTTATTTAATGTAGTTTGTAAACAAAATAAAAATCGTTGCAGTATGACTTTTAATGGATAACGAGAAAGCTTTAAGGTCGTTGAGTAGATGCTCTTCTTCAATGGTTAAGTTTATAATGTAAATTGAGAAAAGTGCGCAATTCTGTTTTAGTAAAAATCTTGTACAATAAAACAAATCTCTCAAATTTGTATTTGTTTTTTCTCTGATGAATAATTTACTCGGCAGTGTTCATAGATCTCTATGGCAGTGTTAAAAAGAATTCAATAACTCCATGGGGCATATGAAACTAGTTTTGTTGATTTTTTATAGTGATTGTTGTATTTATTCCTAAACAAATATATGTAAGTTTCATAATTCACTTAAGAAAATAAAACTGTTAAAAATCATACAAATTTCTAAATACCTTATAAATACTTTATAAATACTTTGTAGTATAAATAGTTCATTTGTACTTTCTTCATAAATGTTAGTCTTTTTTTCAGACAAACAGATACTTAAAAGATTTTGATAATTAACCTATAAATGAAGTTGGCCAATCAGTTGACCGGAAAACAAATTTAAAATTAAAAATTTTAAAAACATAAGTGGAAAAAAGAATTGGCGGGAAAAAAAGGTTACTGGAAAAAATGGACTGGAAAAACTTGTAAACAATCCGCAAAAAGAAATAATTGAAAGTAATTTCAAAAGTTTTCAAAGCGTTTTCAAAAGTTTCGTTAAATTAATTACGAAAAATGATAATTTTTGGTTGACACCGTAGGGCACCCGTGGAAATATTTGCATTCAGTTTTTCAAACATTTTTAACAAAATTTAAAAGAACTTTCATTTTAAGTCACAATATTTAAAAATACGGAAAATAATATTTTTTTTATTCATTTACAGATAACATATTAAATATAATAACAATACAAAATATTATTTAATTATCCAGATAGTACATATTTCTCGAAAAAAATAACAAAACTTGAATCAAAAGTGGATGATCTTACAGATATTTGGTCGCTGAAAACGAATTCCTTGTACAAGTTAACTCATCGCTTCGTGTTTTTCACATATCCTAACCTTGAATTGCCAAAAAGTATATTTTTGAAAATTTTTTGGATATCTTAAAATACTGACGTGATGGGCCAAATCGAATAACGGAATTCGTTTTCAGCGGCCAAAAATCTAGAATATCTACTATTTCTGATTCAAGTGATCTCGAAACAAATTTTTTTCGTGGTCCTGTTATTTTACATCCTATGACTTTGATCAATTGAATATGTTGTTATCAAAAACTACCCGCATTATTGTAAAATTGAACGTTCCTAGTTTTTCGTTAATTATGTCTAATATTAATGTTTCAGATAAGCAGCGAGTTGATAAATTAGGGGACCAATTTTCATAAAAAGCATTATCAGAGACGTTAGATTTAAAATTAGGGAAATTTTATACACCAAAATAACTAAGGAGAAAAAGTTGAAATATCTTACTTTATCTGTTTTTTTTCGTGAAATTGTTCCTGTCAACAGATAATATTTTGAAAAAGTAAATAGTAAAAAAACTCGAAAAATTGATACGAGAACAATCTCTACCAAAGCGCCACCAAGGACAAGATTAAAATAATATTTATTGATGCAAATCACCAAATTGACTAAGGTAAACTTAAGAATTTTTAAACGCTTTATTGAAAAGTAGATCCACATTACACCAGAATTATTTATTTTTAAGTAGTTCTTAGAGTGTTCTTGGAAATTGCGTGTAGTAAAAATTACGGTACCATGAACAAAAATTTGAACAAAATTACCCTTAATTTAATCTAAAAATTATTGATTTTGGTTCTTAACTAGTACACGTGTTCCATCATTATTATTTTGCATTCTCTTCATACAAATCTGTTGTAGTAAAGATAAGATTCAATAAAATTCCAATTTTTAATTTACCTGCTCGATACAATTATACGTATAAGGATATTATCGTGAGAAAAACAAAAAATAGTATTGAAGTCATAGTTTAAGTGATGTTTGAATTATGTCAATCAAAATTTTTACCAACTTAGGTTTGGTTCACTTAATTTTAGTTTCTGGAAACGCAATGCAAAAGTCACGCAATGTGATTTCTGTCATACATTGTAATGTTATAAATAGGCTATTACAGCTTCTTGAGTTATAGTACAGAACAGATTATCATATTCCTTGTTTTGCATTATTCAATATCAATTATCTTCGAATTGGATAGATCCGATTAGGAAAATAGTAAACATGTAGCTTTTGTACGGAAACATTATGGATTCATTTATTTTAAAAATGTTTGTTTCTAATAAAGGGAAAATGATTCATGAGACTTATTTCTACTCTTCCAGGAAATATATGATATTGTATTATTGTAATATATAGATATTATAATTTTAACAAAAAATCAATTTCTTTAAGAAACTTATGACTTCAGTAGTCTACTTAAGTACTTATAATTCATAATCTTTTTATCTTTAGGTTAAACGAACAGAAGCGAAAAAGTACGAAAATTGTATTTTTCTGAAAGTATTTATTTCTGTTTGAAAACCCTGAAATTTTTGCCTGAAAAACGATATTACGCCGTACAAAGTCTCTACTTTTTGTAGAATGAAAAATGCAAGAATGTGAGTCGAACCATAACTGATAAGTCTTTAAAATGATTTATTCCGTAAAATCTGAAATGTAAAAGATGTAAACTCACGAGCGAAATGTAAATACTTGAATTTGCAATTATAACAATTTCCTTTTCTGAATTTTTGTTTGTAAGCCATGGTCATAATAAAATTAATAATTGACATGCGTTTAAACCATTCGAAAGTGACATTTAATATATGCCCATATTCGTGCATTCTATGAATATTTATTTCGGCGACGATCATAAATTATATCAAGTTAAAAGGTTAAGTAAGACACATGTTAACAAAGTGTTAAATCCTTACATCTTAAGTAGAATTATTATTAAAAAAGAAACGTTAACATTCAAAATAATCACGGATGAGACTTGTAAGCTGGTAATAGTTTCAATTTTTGTCATAAATTTAATAATGGATTTACTTATACTGTTTAATTAAATCAACCAGAAATTATAAATTATCAAAGACAATACAAATTTCTTACGATTAACTTTTGAAATTCACAAGACGTAGAAAAATAATATAATAAGCATGTTTGTAGTTGGAAAACGTTCATTAAATTGTTTAAACTGAAAAGGAATTTAAATATCTACTTTTATTCTACATGAACTATTTTATTGGTAAACTAACCAAATATCGATTAGTTAAAAAAATATAAGCAAATATCTTTCTTCTATTTACAAACGTTTGATAATCGACTAAATTTTGTGGCTTAATTTTAAACTTATAATACTTCTTTTAACAAAATTAACAAAAAAATGTAAATAAAAAAAATATTTTTTAATGGAAAATAGCTTTAATATAAAGCAATAAAAAAATGAAAAAGAAATCCTTTTGTTATATGTGACTATCGTCTGTATTGTTTAACGTTTTTATATTATCGCTACTATTTAGCGATTAGTCGATACTAACCATATACTTTGTTTATTTTTCAATAATTACATATAAGTAGTAATAAACTACACGAACGATGATTATCGTGCAATATGTGAACATGTTAATTTATGTTTGTGAAATGCTTCACATTCTGGATGAAAAAATAACCATTTATTTTATTTTTTCCCAGGTCGAAGTATCATTAAAATTATTAATTTTTAATACATCGTGTTAAAATTTAGGAGCCAGCCATTTGAAAGTTTAATATTTAATTTGAATTTTATCTATTTTTTATAAGATCAAAAATATTCTTAAATTTCTAAATTTTAAAAATTAGAAATACGTTACTGTTGTAATTGAATTTTTTGTGGTGCTAAAAAAGTTACTTTTTTAAATAAATACTTTGTATACATTAGTGGTGAACTATTAAATGTATTGCACACGTAAATCTTAACACATCTCCACATATGATCACTCTAAAGCTGTTGGAGAAACTTCGAGACCAATCTAAGAGTACTTTAGGTATTCTGATCCCTTGGAGCATAAATTTAATTCAGTGTAATAAATAATTAATATCATCTAAAATTAGTAGTAGAATGTTTATGCCAAAGAGCTGTAAATTTGCTTCAAATAAAAAATGTTTTCGATTGAAAATTTACTTTGAGTTCAATCGATCAATATTTAGTCCTTTGAAATGAAATTCGATTATAACAATTTTGTGTGCAAAGAGATTTTACGCGCTACAGTCATAAATTTATTTAATCGATAATAAACCTTGTGATCCGATCGTGCTACATCAATATTCTGACAAACATTACCTAAACCAAAAACCTTTAGCGTTAGGAAAGAAATAATTTTTTATATATTTGTCAGACGAAACATATAACTCAGATTAAATTACATAAAGAGCAAAGATCTCTTTTCTTCCAACACTTTTTTCATCCGAACACGTGTAACGTGAAATGATTTTATTTAAACGCACACTCGAAAAAAGTTAGATAGGAAGCGTAAATATTGAAATGTATATTACACAAGAAATGAGGTATAATATGATTAGCTTATCGTGATTACTAAAACAATTGCTGCTTAAAAAGAGTTTAATTTATAAGTCACTAAAAATGAGAACATTTATGTAATTGTGATATGTACTTTTAAGAATATATAAGTCCAACAAATTTAAAAACTTCTTAATATTTCTTTTAAATACATTAACTACATTAAATAATCAAAAATATTTTTCTTAGATACTTATAATTATGTAACTACTTTTAGGTTTTAGAACCGTGTATTTCTTTTCTAATCTGAATATTCATAATTTACGTTAAGCAGTAATGTTTAACTATTAAAAAAACTTCCATGTAAATTACAAATAGCAATTTTATAATAATCAGCAAATGCACTGAAGTAATTTGAATGATAACAAAATTGTTTTTCGTCATTGATTGATTATTTGAGATCTACATATTATCAAAATATTATTAATATTGATTATTGTAAATTACATTTTATCGGCTGCCCTGCCATTTTTAAATTATTTTACCATGATATTGGATGGGAAATTTTTAAATGCTTAGGAAATAATTTAACCGGTTTCAGTTTTAATTGATTACTACAGTTTTATGCATTTCATATTTTCTTTCTTCCAAAGTTAAATGAAGTTTGTGAATCAGGTTATATATATACCGTGTGTCATAATCATAAACTTCAATTTCCAACCCATTGTCTCGACGTTTTTCAAGATTTTTTTGCACACTTGAGTATCAAGCTCATAATTGAAAATTCAATTTAAGTAAGGTTTAATTCACGTTTCTCAGGAAAGATTACTGCGTTTCTGATTTCGTCAGTTGAGATTGCCCTTAAAGTAGAATGACTACTTTCATAATTTACAGTAAGAAAAGTCGCGGTAGACATTATTTATTAATACTTGAAATTTATTTACACTTTATCGTTTCAATTCTCGTGCTACAATTATACATCATAAATTAAAAACACCAGTGTTATACGCTAGATTGGTTGAATAAGTTATTGCTTCATTTTATATTTGTTCCAAAGATTGATTTGTTCAATTAAAAATTGAAGTGACTGAATAAGACTTTTATGAATGTGCTAGAAATACTCTGCGTCAATTACTGGCAAGTTACTAAATAAATAATTGGAAATTATATTATCTGAAATATTATTGTCCCCGTAATAATCACGTTTTAAGGTTTTTGTAAGGGAAGATGGACCCCCCCCCCCCCTTATCTTGAATATTATAGTACTAATGTAGTACTAATAAAAAACACGTCCTGAAATTCATAAACGCATTATTTATATTTTGGATACCAATAATAATATTCCACACTATCCTTTTCCAAAGAAACAAAGAAACACGTTTTTCCTTAACAAATTTATTAAAGGAAACTCTACTAAGTACTTTTTCACCCCCCCCCCCCCGGTATTAAATGCATAGAAATTGTGATTGTTGTTTTTTTCTTTCAATCGTTTTTAATATAATAAGATGTGCTCTAATCGCTAATTGCAACCTCCCAAAAGTATTCCGAATCTGACACCTTGTTATTTTGGTTTTCTCAGAGCTTTAAACATTTTTTAAATAATTTGGCAGAGTCTCGCATCCATTACAGAAAATTTTGAAGAGTAGAAAGTGAGGAAAGGATATAAGTTAAAAACGCACATTTGAGCTACTAACCGCTTATTGCCCTTAAATCCATACGAGAAACTGGTTGAGTCAACTAAGTAGTTGCACGAATCAATTCAGTTGTTTTTTATACTAAGAAGCTGTAGTCTAAGAAGCTTTAGTCACCAATTTATTTCTTAGTGAAACAATGTATACTTGGCTGTCCCTGCCAATTTCCCGTTTGGATTTGAAAACACAAAACGATTGGATGCTGCGATAAATCCTTTTTTCCGTGCTGTTACGCGGGTAACACGATTTAAATCATCCTGACGATCCAAAAATACTGAAAACTCGATCAAAACGCAAAGGCGTAGACAGGAAATAAAATTTGTAATCCATAGTGAAAAAATGACTTTTTGGGAACTAAACTTATCGTGTAAAAAATGCACTTTTGATAGAATAAATATACCTTCTTATCACCATTTAGCAGTATCTCAATTAGTTTAATGAGTTTTACTGACAGTTTTTCATTTTGGCGTACAAAAAACGAAGGCTGAGGTCAGGTTATCGAGAAATCGGAGTTGCGACTCGGTTTTGTCATATGTCGAAAATTGAGTTTTTTCCAATTAACTTCTTTCAAAGTAGATATTTCGGTTTTACGAAGAAAAGTTTCTTGTGTTATTTAATGTCCCAAACAACACAGGCCCATCTCAGAATGTCCTCAAGAGCTCTTGCGGAACTCCCGAAGATCAAAATGCGGACATTTGCACGACCTCAGGAGCTTGTCAGGACATCCCGGGGTGAATTGTGTTGTAAGGGTGTAACAAGTTACTTGATCATCAGCCTCAATTGGTATCCTCTGTGATAAAAAGAATTTAGGAGGTCGAAGTTTGGACACCTTTCCCTAGAGTTACAGAAATTGATACTAAAAATAAACAAAAAATGCTCAACGACATAGAAAAGGAATAAAAATATTGTTACACGCAATAAGGATGGAACTGTAACGTAAAAAATTGTAGTCCACGGGAAAACTAACTTATTTTAAGTGAAACGAATAAGAATTTCATAAATGTAAAATAAAAAAGATAAAAATACAATTCCTCAACAGAAACGTAATAGAACCGCAAATATGGTTAAAGCCAATGACTCCTTATTAGGCTCTGATCATATTTCCGATCTGACTTTGATTGAACATTTCTAAGACATCTTTTCGCTAAAGCAGTTTGTGGCGATTATAAATAAAATAAGTCTTATTGTTAGTCTAGCCACGAATGAGAAATAAACAGGTGTTAGTTGTACTTATAGTCTGGCCATGGCCTGATCAGAGTAGATTCTAGTCAACTTAACGAGGAACGTCTTATTGGAGCATCGGGCAGGTCTTCATTTTCTCAAATAAATATGTACACCTGTTTGTGCAGTGTCGTCTCGGGTTTTCCCTTTTTTATTTCCCTCATCGTCAACGGCATTATCGTTATTGCACTTAGGTTGAAATTCATAGCTGCGGATCAAGGATCACGGATCACAGATTGTGGTGGTGATTGTCCAACGCCAAATGATCAACTAAAACCTCTCCCTCCCCTGCGAACAATTTTAGGTAGGATTCTCATGAGAATCACATGAGAATTTGAAACAAGGACCTTGTAAATTTCATATAAATGTCATATAGTACTCGTACTATGTTACGGAAACACTATTTGACAATATTTGTGATTTGTATGAAAAATTACCTAATGTGTGATGAGATTTTTATGTAATTTCCATAAAATTTCAACTCAAAACATTCATGATTGCATGCTCATAAAACTACCTGCTAAATTATCATGTAGTCAGTTTCATGTAATAAAACTACGATTTAAAATTCCGTACGATACTTGACTAATAGATGTATATAATGTATATTTACGATAACTATTAGGCACTTGTTTCAATTTCTCATGAGATTGTGATGAGAATCCTACTTAAAATTTTTCGGAGTATCATCATTTATATATATCCTCTATGAATCTTTTTTCAACGTTCTGTCATTATCTTCGTCATCGCTATAGTTGACAACATGCTCGTCGTCGTTCAACTCGAGTCGTCGATTGTTATATCTGTATCGTTGTCAATGAGTTAAGAATAGGGTCTGTTTGTGACAAATATACGTTATATTAAGACGGTTGATATATGGTTAAGAATTAACAGATTTCAACAAAAATATTACTAAACATTAATGTGAATGTAAAATGAATTCCCTGAAAATTTTGAGTCATTCAGATATGTTGAGAAATTGTAACATGGTATCTTATGTAAAATGGCGTTTTTCCAGTCTTTATATGCGAACGGATTTACTCAAAATTAATGTCGATCAAAGAAAAATATATAATAAATGTTGGAGAGAAGGAATCGATTGGATACGCTAGAGAAATTGAAATCGTTGTCAAAAGTTGATTTTCGGACAGGTTAGAAGCCATTATTAGTCGTCTGAACGGTACTACACTACCCAACAATCGAGATTGGATAGGATTGGATTGAAAATTTCAATTCATTTTGAATTCATACTTTGATTCCTTAAATATGTATTCAAATGGATTGAATTCCGAAGAAAGGAATTCATCTGTATTCAATTTTACGAATACAATCGGAAGCGTAATTTGCCGGATTAAATTTCAGAAAAAGTAATCCATCTGTATTCAATTTTACGAACACAATTACGAAAACAATCGGAAGCAGTATAAGAATACCAATAAATACAGATTTATTCAAAGTTTATTTTTGGAGGAAACTTTTTTGCATTGAAATGAATACGCTTAGATAGTTTTGAATCCGTAATGTTGAATACGGAGGCATTCAATATTTCGTTTTGAAGAAGGAAACTTTTTTTGGATTGAAATGAATACATTTGGATAGTTTTGAGTCCGTAATATTGAATACGGATGTATACAAAGTTTCGTTTTTGAAAGAAAACTTTTCTTGCATTGAAATGAATACGCTTAGGTAGTTTTGAATCCGTAATGTTGAATATAGATGTATTCAAAGTTTTGTTTTTGATACAAAACTTTTTTTGCATTGAAATGAATACGCTTACACTCTAAATTTCCTAAAGTGAAAATTGTGCCACTCTCTGCTAAAGGTGACTTTTTCACTATTCTAAAGTGGAAATTTCACTTTATTAGAGTGGCAGACTCCATCCACTATTAGTAAACTGAAATTTCCACTTCAAAAATAGTGAAAAAGTCACTTTTATCAGAAAGTGGTTCAACTTTCACTTTAAGAAATTTAGAGTGTAGATAGTTTTGAATCCGTAATGTAGAATATGGAGGCATTCAATATTTCGTTTTTAAGAAGGAAACTTTTTTTTAATTGAAATGAATACACTTGGTTACTTTTGAATCCGTAATGTTGAATACAGATGTAATTAGGATTTAATTTTTAAAAAGAAAACTTTTTTTGGATTAATATGAATTCAGAAAGTCACCTTTTTATTCGTATGAACGAATAGAATTGTATTTACGTATTAATATGGATTCACCGTTGACCACGGTATGGATTCAGAGTTTAATAATTGAATCCAATTCTATACAACTCTATCCAAATTCGATTGCTGGGTAGTCAAAATCGGGCGAAAAAAGCACTTGACTCCCTACGTATCATATCAACCTCCTTAACTTGGAATTCCAATTTGTTAGAATTTCGTAATAAACAGTATACATTACTGGCAGACTTATCGGTATCTCAGTGTGTTTACAAACAATATTCGAAAATCAAGTTGTTCTCGGAGAACTTCCGCAATTCCTAATCAATTGCGATAACGCAGTGGACGTTACGTAAGGGATTCTCTTGAAACTTTTATGCTGATTGGAACTTTTCTTTTCGCCCAGCAGAACGAGGCGTAATCATACATTTAAGGATCGCCGATATTTCAGATACGACTTTATAATGGGAAGAACATATAACATGTGGAGCATTTAACCTCTTTAGCCCCGCAGACGGTGGCTCACACGGCGCGCGCGACTCACGCACCGTACGCGTATATCAAAGGTCGCGGCCGCACGGTCAATAGTAATTTATCGTTAATTTATTATAATCGTCTCCCGTAATTGTCATTCGTTCCGACGAATTCAGGTGGTATATTGCCTTAATCGAATCTCAATCGAATTTGTCTAATCAACTCGATTCGTCGCTAAGAACCATTTATAAAACATTCCGTCGCCTTTCTTAGCTTGGTATTCTTCTTCTACATGCTATTTTGTTGGTATCGTCATCTACAAAATGCAGAACTCCTCAATAATTGATGAAGGTTTCCTCAATAATGCCTGCACCTACCGCTCTTTCAATACGAACGACATCGCGGTTATGTACGAGGAAAACCCGTTCACTCTTGAAGATCATCGATCAGCTCACGAATTGATGATATCAGAACATCGTTTAGACATGTCTCGAAAGTATTTTGAAAAATCTTTATAAAAATTGAGGAAACTATCGATTTATTTTCGGATATTTTCAAGATTAGAAATGTTCAAAAGTTTGTACAAGATAAACAAAAGGAACCTAAACTACTGAAAATTGTCATATGATATTATCATATGACATGTCGTATGAGAATTTGTCTTATGACATCATATGACATATCATAAGATATATGAATTGACTTTAGATTTTATATCCAGTTTCAGAACTCAATTTTGTAGTCTAAATATGATAAAAATTTTGTTCATGACCCACTTATCTCACATATGTTCAATTGTCATCTGTATATCATGTCCATGTACATATCATATAACATATCATATGACATATCATATGACATATCATATGACATCATATGACATATCACATGAGAAATCATATGACACATATAATATGCAAGATCATGTAATATATCACATGACTTTTGCATTTTTTAAAGGAAGTACAGAATGGCGTATCAGGGTTTGAGAATTTGCGGGAAGGAGAAGAAGTCGGATACGTAAAAAAATAAAGGCGGTTGGTTGTTTATTGCATGTTGAATATTTATATCCTATTATAGAACCAAATAAATGCAATTCATATGTCATATGATATCTCATATGATGTTATAAGACAAATTCTCATATGACATATCATATGATATATCATCTGACAATTTTCAGTAGGGTAGTAACAAATTTAATTCGGACGTCAAGGTATTAGAGTCATAAATACGAATTCATTTTAATTAACAATTACATGAATAGAAATGAATTCATGATTACATTTCTAAATTTGGATTCGTGACGTCTGAATTTAATTATCAAATATAAAACTTGACAGTTGACAATTGCAAAAACATGAAGACCATGCTACATTTGAAGGGTAGTGGTTTGATATTACTCTTTATAAATATTTATTGGGGCACACTTTTATTCCTGCATAAAACTGTTGGAAACCAATGTATGAGAAAAACTATAGGGGAAATTTTACTATTCTGAATGAGAGAATACTCTCTAAATTCCTTGGAATTGAAATTTGACTCACTCATTTATCAAGAGTTGAAATTTCACTCTATAAAGAGAGACATTTCACTCCATCAAGAGTGAAAAAAAACTCACTCCTAGAAGAGTGAAATGTCACTCTCAACAGAGTGAAAATTTCAATCTTCGCGAAAGAGTGGCTTAATTTTCACTGCAAGAAACTGAGAGATGACCCTTTAATCTCTGTTCTGAATATGACTTCGGGTATAGACTCGCATTTCAATTAATATGTACTATTTCAGTTTATTTTCTATTTAGTTAGGACTATTTTCTACTTTCAGTACCAATTTTAACAATAAAGTATAACGTCTTTTAGACGTTGACTTTGATAACTCATGTCGACAAAATCATCACGACCCAGAGACTAACAAATGTACTTTGACAAAGCTTTTTTACTTATTGAATTTGAATCCGAATCCGAGGTAAAAATATTCAATTGGCACTGTTGGTTTATGAGATATCCTAACCAAAAATGTCAAATACAGTGATTTTGGCATACATTTGAGGTTATATTGCATCGGATTGTTTCATTTACTCCAAAAAACAAGTTCAAGTTAAGGTGCAAGCTTTGCCTTTTTCGGTCTATGATATCGATTGCAGATGGAACAATTTTCAAGAAAATTACAACACATCCTCTACTTTTTAAGGAAATTAGGAGCAAAATATTGATTTTTCATTATTTTTGCTTTATTGTTGGGAAGGAAAATGTGATTTTATACAGAATTAAAAATTTGAATATGTCGGATCAAATAAATCAAATTAATTTTTCAAACATTCGTTCGCCATATTCGATACCAAACTTTGAATTTTTTAAATCTAGAACCTTATTGATAAGCAGTGATCTTATAATCTTTTCAGGCATCTTCGGCAGATTGTATGTAGTGGTGATTATCAGAATGACATTAACAGATGAAAAAGAGTTAAAATTTAATATTTAATTTAATTTGCGCATGACGACATCTGTATAGCCCAATCAAACGAAATGCACTAGAGTTAACTGATATTTGCCTTAGAACCCTACAACACTTATTAGTTTAAATTCGCGATTAACACGTCGATAACTTCCATTGTTAGATACGTAAATGTTTTGTATTTGTTGCTTCTGTTTTTTAAGGTCAAAATATTATGTTAGGCGTGTTTCGGAAACTCTAAATACCACATCGACTTAAAAATGCAACATCATGATGAGTCAAATATGGCCAATATGTGGAGCAAATTTGTACCGTCTGATCGAATAAAGCCTAAATTACTCGTATGGATTAAAGAAACAAAAGTAATGAAAATCAGTGTTTTATCCTAACTTTCATGTAAAATGTAGGTTTAACATAATGTTTTTTATATTTTTCTGTGGCAATCGATAGAACGACCTCGAAAGCTGATGGTGTGTTTCGGATTTATTTATTTTACAAGTCTTCGTAAGCTATTTTTTTCACATAGTTTAAAATGTTTTGTATTATTTATATTTAAAATTTCAAAAACATTTATGTATTAAAAAAAACAAATGGTGAAAAAGTAGATTGGAATTCTTTTGTTAAATTACCAAAAAATTGTTCTTTTTTCTTTTTAAATTTCCAAAATATTTATGGTATTATCGTGATTTCCAAGTTTAAAAATTTCAATTCTTAGTTATCTGATTGAACTTTAGAACCTTTTGATGTATTGTGAAAACATCTCACTGTAAGAACGTTGCCATTACATAAAAGATAAAAAAAGTTAGTAATTGTGTTCATATATATATATATATATATATATATATATATATATATAAGTTGCATAATTACTTGAATAATTGATTTTGCTAATTTGTTCGAAAATCGTCTCTAGTTTTCACTAAATAAGAAAGACGAGCTTCAAATATTCGTTATATACAAATTTTATAATCTCTTTTCCTTTCGTTACGTTCTTATTTATAATTTGTCCATAGACTTTTTGATTGTATTATTAAATTTCTAAATTACTCTAATAAAAACGCTTTGCTTATGGAAAGCAGCACGTTATTTCGAAACCAATCTCTGCAAAAACCTCATTCTGATGTCATAATTATTTCATTGTGTATATAGTTGAAGATATTTGATATTATGTACTTCAAAAATAAATTGAGGTTATTTTCAGAGAGTAAATGTATTCGTTGTTTTTACTATTTCTATCGTTTGATAGCTAATATTAAATTATAGTAAATCATGTTGTCTTATCATATGTTATGGATTTTAAGTTATGATATTTGCTCCTTTGGAAATATTTATTATGAAACTAACATTTTCATTTATAAAATGGTACTGAAAAAATTAGTTGGTTGCTTCAACTATGACTTAGTTGTACCAAAATGATGTGGAAATTATTATATAAGATATTAAGTATTTATAAAACAATATCCTTGAGTCCAAAGAAGCCATTTGATGGAATCGAATATACCTTCCATGGAGATGAACAATCATTTATTTATTATACCCAAATAAGAAATTTTGCCAACGTATGTCTATACTGAGTTTTTCTGAGTCAATAATTTGTTGTGCTGATATGCTTGTACTATGAATGTGTCTAAATTAATGTTCTCTGTTAATAAAAATACGACTCAAAACGAACTATGAACACGTATAACGCGAGAATTTCGTTTTTCTAAAACATAATATACTATAATAAATAATATACTAAATATACTATAATATACTAAAATAAAATATAATAACACCTAAATTTTTAGCCGAATCTATCCTATAAATAAAACAGGACAACAAAATAAGGCCGATTTCTATACCCAAAAACAGTACCATACTTTTCCAAATGGTTTTAAGGGAATTGTTCTATAAAGTCATGATTTTGAGATATCCTAACCTAAAATTGCAAAATCTACGATCCTGTCCATTTTTAGTAAGTTTTTGTGGCGGAACAAAATTTTTGTTCGCAATTTGGTAGAACCCAGATTAAAGTGCTATTAATGAGCTTTAAAATACTCTTGTAGTAATTCCGAATGGTGTTTTTTTGACGCATTGCGCACAAAAATTTGGTCTTCCGCATAAAAACTTACTGAAAATTAGCAAAAAGGTGATTTTTGCACTTTTATGTCAAGATAGTTGAAAATCTTGACGTTATAGAACAATTATGAACAAGAAGGTCGGTCGCGAAGTTACTAAATGCTTGCAAATTATATTTATACCGTGATAGAAACTTCGATAACTCGATTAAAAAACTCGTATCGGAATGATTAAAAAAGCAATTTGAAGTTGAATAACACTTTACTCTGCGTTTTGGCAAAAAATGAACAAAAATTTTCTTCCGTGACGAAACCTTAATACAGCTTAGTAAAATGCTTTGTTTTGCACATTCAGGTTAGGATTTTTCAAAATCATGGCATGAATAACTCTGCTGCCAGTTTTAGACCAGCGCAACGAAACCCTGCAAAAATATAGTCTTATTTATGGCTATAAATGATATAAATGATGGCCTATGTAATCAATGAATAGGTATATTAATTTTGTGAACATAAACAAAAACTTTTTTCAAGGGGAAATTTATATAACATTTCCAATATAATGTTATGAATAAAAATTGTAATAAATTATTTGTTTTTGTTTTTAGCATCATAATTTCATTTTACTATTTATGTGTTGAACATGTATTCATAGTGTTATGATAAAATAACTTCAATTAGAATTCATTTATAAGTTAAAAATAGCACTGAACTACGCCACTTATAAATAAATTTTGTATCCTGTTCAGATACTAAAAAGTACGAAAAGTAGTATTTTTTCTAGTACATAACTTTCAAGATTAAAAAATCTTAATTTCGAAATAATTCGCAGCTTCCCAAATCATCCGTGTGAATTTGTGTGAAATTGTGTTATCGATGACGTTTAATTATGAAAGAATAGCATGATGTATATTTGGGAATTCCCTTGGCCAAGCTGATGTCACTCTACCATGACAAGAAAATATATTGCGGACTTCTTGATTTTGATTGAGTAGATAAAACAATTTACTTGTAATCAGGTCACCTAAACATAAAATGAATTGCTATTGGAAGTTAGTTTCTATGTGCAATAAAACCATATGTTTCTAATTTACTGGTCAATGTAATAATGGTCTTAACTGATATTTTCATTTCTTTAGTAAATAATCAAATAGAGATTCTAGATTATTTAATATTAGGGACATGTTTTAGTAACTTATCAAAATCTGTTATCAATATTTCTAGTGCAATCTGATTTTTTAACCGTGTCTTCATTTTACGTAAGTTATTAACATATAATTTTAAATCATTTTCATATCTAGTACAATCAATTTACTGTTTACCACAACTTTTCTCTGAAATATTTATTAACATTAATTGAATCAATTTTTGCGATTGAGAAATATTAACAGTTAACTAAAATGTACCTAAATTAAAAATTGATATTTTGTTACTTGGTCAAACAGTTCGTCCCTTTATCAATTCGATACTAGTAGATACTATTGTATATAAATAATTTCAGTTTAAGAAACTTTTATAAAATGTTTGTCAACATCTGAAAAAGAAAATTGCCACAGAACTATAATTTGACTCGATGGAATTTATCGGTAAAAGTTTTATAGTTAATTCAATAATTGAAATTTTATTACTATGATATTATAATTTGTAAATAAGCATAAAATACCGCGTTTTAATAAAAAAATATATTGTTTCAATTAATAAAAAATAATATTTTGTGCATTACTGTGGTATATGATGTAATTATTTATTTAATAATTGCAAAGTTAGTATTGAAGATTACTACCCAAAATAGATATTAATTTGATTATGTTAGTATTTCCACGTAAAATTTATATGATTCAATGATATAATATGCTATTCGAGTATTTATTAATAATATAAGTTTTGGTTATTTATTTTATTTATTTATCAATACTTATGAGGTTGCTAAGAACTGTAAAACCAAAGAACAAATATTCGATTTACTAAGATGCAATTTTATTATTTCAAACAGAATAAGAAAAGAAAAAAACAATTATTTTATGATATTTATTATTTTTTATGCAGAAAAAGTTAATGGAAAAAAGAAATTATGCCGTTGAACTTGTAAATATTACTTCTGTATCTTTGATAGATGGATTATTTATTCAGTCAATTAATTTGAATATAATAACAATTGATATAAATATTTTATTACTTATTACAAATCAAGATATTATCAAATATACGTTTTTTAACATCGAAAAAAGTCACACTAAATAAATCGACATAAAATACTAGATTTAATAATGCCAAAAACTGTTTCAATGTCAAATGTTATTAATATTTCTGAGGACTGTCAATTACTACCAATTATTTTAGTTCCTGAAAGCTTGTTTAGTTCATGTGGCCGAGTAGTTTTCACAGTTTTTAATTTGGCAAGATATTTTTCAACTCTGTAACTACTTTT
This sequence comes from Trichopria drosophilae, assembly GCA_030407085.1. Classification (NCBI taxonomy): domain Eukaryota; kingdom Metazoa; phylum Arthropoda; class Insecta; order Hymenoptera; family Diapriidae; genus Trichopria; species Trichopria drosophilae. Next base: position 172,455,422 of record CM059582.1, on the reverse strand, counting down.
TCTATATTATTATTCGATATTTTTTACCTATTTTATTAATCAGTACAAATTAAAATGAAAATTTAACTGATAATATGGTTGTAGTAACGAAAAGTTTAACTTATTCAATCAATTTAATGTAAGAGGACATTTAATAACTGTCGCAGTCATTTTTTTCTTAATTAATAATAATTATTATTATCATTAATATTCAGAAGTAGTCAAAATGAAGTTAATACATCTGACTGGGCTTCAAAATATCGTTTGAAAGAAATGATTGTATATGATTTAAGTAAGTAGTTACTAGATTTATTAATACGATTGTTTCAAAAATAAATATTTAATCATCATGAACATTTTCAAAGCTAATTTAGCAAAATGATTTTGTAAAGAAAATTAGTTTATAACTTACTAGATGCCGTACACCTACACCAATGTATATAAAAATGTTATTATTTGCTAATACCAACGAGTTTATGCATGTCACAAATAGTTAATTTCATCGTCATGAAATTATTAGATTCGAGTTAAATCGTTACATTTTAATAAATCACTGATTTGGCTTATAGGGTCACGAGTTTTTCCGAAATATGATTGATCAAAAACGTCTAATTTCTTGTCGACTACACGGTAAATTGATAATATTATTTTTCAAATGTTCAAGTTACTTGAGGAAAAATTTTATGTTGTTTATGCATTTATCTTAAAAATAAACAAATTTTATGGACTACTTTTTTCTGATTCTTTATAGGTTAAAATCGAATGACTTCGAAACCAAATGGTGAATCAATTTAAAAACGTTGCATGCAAGACTTTGATATAGTTATGTATCGATATATAAATGTTCAGAACTCCATCTTATAAGTCAGGAAATGAACGAACCATTTTAATGATAACAAATTTCTATTCATTATCGCAAAATCGCCTAAAATAATAAATTGACTATTTGCTGCGATTTTTTGAATGTACTTATATTACAATTGTGTACCGATCGCCTTTCTTAAAAAAAAGAAAGTTTTTAAAATCTCTGAGTGTCAGTATCCGTACAAACAAAAACAATGTCTTAAATTTACATTACTAAGTTGTCTTGTTACTTTTTTATAACCACACTCTTCTAATTTGCAATTATAAAGACTCGTTTACTCATTCAATTACTGAAGAAATGTAATAACTAAAATTTAATTTTATTCACGTATTGCAGATCATTTTCATCAACGAAAATTTACATTTGGAAAGCAAGTAAAGATTTTTTCGTGTATCTATCATGAAAATAGATGGCTATTAAAATCAACGTATCCGCAATGCGGCTGGCATCCGATTAGTCGTTACTTTTTACCATTTCGACCGCTGGAACTAAGATTTTTTTCTCTCAAAATGGTTAATTCTTCAAGGGGATTTTGTTCACACAATAATGATATAATAATTCTCCGACAATCATCGAAGTTAATCCTGGAATATTTCATAATTTTTCGCTGTGATAATTTTGATGGACAACAAAAGGAAAAAAATATTATTTCGATAATATTTGTGTAGTTTTGGAATGCACTGTCTAATCATCAGTGGTCCTACCATTTAGTAATAACCTACAAAATAGCAGCAGTTTGATATCGGTCATTTATTGATCTTCTGATTCCCGATGCGGTAATCAAGGCCTACATTGGTGAAAACACGTGTAATTTTCTTACGTCAACCTGCACGATAAATATGAATACCTAAATTGATTCAAAGTGACCTACCGGTGTTAGCAACAAAAAAAGCACATGGAACTTTTAATAATCAGTTCTTCAATAGTCTCATATAGTTTAAACGCACGCAGACCTAACCATATCTATAGATCGACATCTCTACGCTTTGCCATAAATTTTTCATCAATGTTCAGTTATTTTTAGTAATCTAGTTGTCAGTGTTTCCCACACAACGTTGGATGCTTTGTATGTGTTTAATTGGTAGATCTTACCCGTCATATGTCCATGTATAGCAATTTTATAACGGTGGTGTCGAAAAGCTCTCCACTGAAATTTTCAAATCACCATTGAAAATAATGTAATCAGTAACGAGCCGGCACTGTCACGTTGATAATCCGACAAGCACGTCACACAAAATAACACATTTTTTTTTTTTTGAAATCGCCGGTACCACCGTTTAATGTCCTCTAATTCACGTGATTTTCCAGAGACGAATGGTCCACTTAATCTTGGGGATTCTAATGGTGAGCCATCCGCTTTTCATGGCAGGGCAATAATCGATTATTTCAAAAATAGGAGCCAAGGGAGGGATACGCGAAACCCTGCAAGGGAAGTACGGGTTGAGTCTACCCGACGTGTCGCTCCCCAACCCACCGTTTCAAGGTTGGATGAACAATAACTAGAGTCGGAAGATGACAGGGAAGTTGAGATTTTTTGGAAAATAAAGATGCACAGAAGCAAAGAAATTATGACACACACCACAAAATTGGGTAGCAGCTATGCGGAAGGTATCCTTGGTCCTGCCATCGAGACATCCGATGGCTGCTGGATTCGGAGGCAGAACTTCTTGATTTTCGGGAAACATCGGCCGTCTGCTGCGACAATCGAAGCCGGTCTATGACTGCCGGGGTTCGGACTGCGACGACATCGTCAGCCTAGCGTGATCTGTTAAGGTGGGTAAAATAAATATCGATCCACATTACACGAGGCCCCCGTGCGGTTACCCTCCACGGCTTTTTTTTTTCTCTCTCTCTCTCTTTTGCCGACGGTTCAGGGGCCGATGCACTACTGACCATTCCTCCGGCAACAATGTGGGCAGATGCGTTTTTGCACTTTTTGCCTGATGCGCACGTGTGTGCACGCGTTACGTATGCGCGAGATCCGTCCACCAATAAAGTCTCAAGACGGGGATCGACGGATTCCCCGTCTAGATCTCGATCCGACACTTCCCGGCGATGGATCGGTTGATGACAGGGGTAATTATGAAACAATACATTGTAGCCGATTGCAACATTTCGAGACGGTGCAACGGCCGCAAGCTCAGAGAAATGCCATTTGGAATTTTTCAAAATTTTTGTTGGAATGATTTAATTCTATTTAGCGGTGAATAATTTTTATTGCATCGGAGTCCTTATTAAATTATTTATTTGCGGCTATAATTTTCATCCTCCTTTAATTTCGGGTAACCTTCATGTTGTAAGTTAATAATTTTATAAAGAAATTATAAACATTAAATAGTACATTAATGATACAAGTACAGGAAATAGATTTTGCGTAGGAATGAAACTATACTGAAAAAAAATTACTTGTCAAATTCAACTACCATTGAGCAGTTGTGTCGAGAGTAGTTAAAAGAAATATTTTTTTTGTTAGTACAACTTTGTTGATGTTAATTTTACTATTTTTACTTAAGTTAATATTATTTAACCAGTAAACGAAAAAGTATTCTGAATTATTGGAGATCAAGAAATGCGATGCTATGCATAAAACTCAAAAAGGCATGCACTAATATAATAAAAAAGCAACCGTCAATAGCTGCACTAAATGTAATTCCACTAACAAAAATTTCCCAAAAATTCTTAGTTAATTTGACTACTTTTTAACTATACAGGGTAGTTCGATACGCTTCAAGAAAATTTTCCAAGTTGCAGTTACCAGAAAGAAATTAAATCAACTAAAAATGTAGTTCTGCTAAATTCAATTAGAAATATATCGCTCCAGCATGTTGAATAGTTTTTAGTGTACTAGGTTTTAGTCAGTTAGACTCTAAAAAATGTTTTTAAATGTGGTAGAATTAACTGCCAAAATCTCGTTTCTATAACTATATTTTTTGTTGATTTAATTCCTTTATGGTTGTAACTATAAACTATAAAATTCCGTTTAGGATCTATTAAAATACTTTCAGTAGTTAAAAAGTAGTCAAATCAACTAAGAATTTTTATCAATGTAGAGAAACATAATTTAATGAGTGCTTGAAGAATTTCTTTCGCGGAGTAAAAAAAATAGCATAGGATACTTATTACCTATCGTAACCTATTATTACCTATTATTACCAATTTTATTAAAATCAATCATAAATTTCACTGATTCTATAATTGCATAAAATATGCTGAAGATAATTTTTAGTAAAATTTGCCGAAAAAGTCTACACTATAAAAAATGTACATAGTTACTGTTTACACAGCAGATTAGCTGCAGATTTAACATAAGGCAGGGCTACAAATAATGTTATGTAAAAACAACAGGATTATCGGCCAAATCTACTGATAATTCTGTATAAACAACAAATAACTACTGATTTTCCGAGAAAATATCTTCTGTTATCCATACTTTTGAATGAATAAATATCTACAATCTCCAGAAAATTTTCTCAGTGCAATAACATCAGAAAAATTATACAGTTGAGAACGATGTACAGAAAAAACTCCTGAGAAAATTTTATTGAAATACCTTAGCAATATTAAACTGGCAGAAACTGCTAATAATTAAGGTGTAGAAAAAAAACTGATTGTTTGTCTAGAAAATTGACCCATAAAATATATTTAAAAATATCACATTTTTTTAATGGAGTCCAAAAAAAGATTCTTTACTTTTAAAATTCATTTTGTGAATACTAAAATAACACAAACAATTTTTTTCGTTTATTTCAACATCGCAACTGGATTTCTTATTTTAACGATTTTGAAAATCTATGCGCCAATGGCGTAAGGCATCAAACTACGAAAAATAAATAACCATTTAACTAAATTTGTATACTTTTTTAAATATTACCAAGGTCAGTAAAAAATTAATAATTTATGATTTCTGTTGCACTTTTTTTATGACAAATTTTTATTTCATTTTATTGATACATGTAATAAATATCCTCAAATTTGGAAAGGCTTTAAGATTTCACGTTACACTATTTCGAATAATTTTATTTTTGTACGCAATTTTTTTTACCGAAAATCTCCTACAATAGTACAAACAGTTTAGTCGCTACAATAGACGAGATTTTTTAGTAAATTCTCTGAATATGAACAATTTTTCAAAACTTTGCTTGAAATCAATATTAGATTACTTTACGACTAAAAATGGTCGATAAATTTAACAGATGCCGGGTTGAAATACAAAAGGTGTTAATTCTGTTTTAGACTCTTGGTATTCAATCAAATTTAACGAATAGATTATAAAAAATAAAATATTAATATCAAAATGTATAATGTATAAAACTTCAATACCATTAATTTCTCTTTATGTATTACTTATGTCGCTTGTACTAAATTTTATTATAATCCTATTTTCCACTAGTAACAAACTTTTAAATCTGTGCTGCATAATCTTTTTAAGATAAGATATCTATCACTAAAACTTTTTTTATCACGTATTTGATCAATGTCAAGGTATTTGTATACAGTAAAAAAAAACATTGATGTACTCAATTATGAAAATATTTATGAAAATATTTTCTTAAATTAACAATAAGTAATATTTAATTAAATCCATAAACGTTTATTAAATATATAATATATATATAAAAAAAGATTTGTGTTACTGTAGATTTTTTTATTGCAAGCATTCATTTTTAATAATGATCAAAAAACCACATTTATTCATGTTTATCCACCTTTTAAGTCTATTTCATTCTACAAATTAATTCATTACGATAGTACAGGAAGGAATTTGCATATCTGACATATCAAACAATTGATAATTCTACAAAAAAGTAGTGAAAATTCGTAACAACGTTGTCGTTATTTTATGTCTAAAAAATAAATTTTTTTTTCATTTTAATGAATGAAATAAAGCAAGATTAATCAATTTTCATTCTCGATTGCATTAGTTCCAGTCATAATATAAAACTAATATTCTGCTCTATTTAAATCGATTGAAATAAATTATGAAGATTAAAAAAAAAATTAATTTCCCTATACGGTAGAATTTTGTGCGTAATGCATAAAAATCAAGATAGCCATTAGTTTATATGCAATAAAGCGAAATCTTATAAATCAGGCGGTTTCTACGTAATCTGACGTAGCACCAGACAGAATTAATTCGACATAGTACAAAATTAAATTCTACGTAAAATATGCTGACAAAATTCAATATGATACCTGCGAGAATGCATGTTAATTTGCAAAATAAACAAAACTTATCTCCAGGTTCATTCTTACTTTCAAGTGCAACGTTGCTAATATTATGTTTTAGGTTTACTAGTGACTATCAAAATGCAATTAACTATTTTATTTATATTTTCAGACCTTGTTTGGACGTCCTCTTAGACATATTTAGATACAAATTTTGGTGTAGTTTCTTACAAACAGTGTAAGTTTTTAACAGGAAATTTAATTAAATTTGTTTCTATTTGGGCTTACTTTGATACTATTCTGAAAATTGTGAGGAAAAACTAACAAAGAAATTGCTAAATTAAAAGTAGTACTAGTTTTCATGACATTAATTTTACAATACTTTAAGACAAGAGTACAAAGTATTATTTTTGAAACGAGTTTTTTAATATTATGTTTCCTTTTTCAAAATTGTATCAAAGTTACGAAATTCGTTATACTCATTACACTTATCAGGACAATTCTGATGGGATACAGTCTGCTCTTTTATTTTAAATTTGTTAATATAATTTTCATATGAAAAATGCAAGACAATACATAGTACAAAGAGAAAAGTAGATTCTTTCATAGGCTAAGTCAGGCATCATTATGAACAGTTCAAATAGTAATTTTTAAAATGAATTTTGAAACAGAAACAGGACTATGTACTTTTTCAATGGCTTTTGATACGCTGAATTTAAATCTGCCCGAAGAATTGTTCTATCACATCAAGATTTTGAGATTTCCAAACCTAAATGCGCAAAAAACATAGTTATTTCCGTTTTTCAGCAAGTTTTCGTTAATGAACAAATTTTTTGTTTTAGCAGATAATATATATTCATCAACTTTAAAATGCTCTTTTAGTATTTCCGATTCAATTTTTGTATCCAGCTATCGACGTGTTTGTTAAAACACGATTCGAATTTTCGTTGTTTGCACTTTTGGGTTAGGATATCTTAAAATCTTGACGCGATAGAGCATTTGGCAACTTGATTTAGAATTAGCATATCGAAAACCTTCGGAAAAAGTCATTTTAATTTAGTTTTTGCCAAATTGTGAACAAAAATTTTCTTCCGCCCCAAAAACTTACTAAAAATGGCAAAAACGATGTTTCTGTTTTTGTTTTTATATGTTAGGATAGCTCAAAATCTTGACGTGATGGAACAATTCTGAGCAAGAAAGATGGCTTTATTTTATTAATTATTTTCATAGAATTATGCATTTACTGAATGCACGAAAATAATATTTCTACCTGGACAAAAACTTGGATAACTCGGAATTGCCAAAAGCGCATTTTTAAGTTGATGAATAGCACTTAAATCTGCTTTTTCTTAAATGGCGAACAAACATATTGTTCTGTGACAAAAACTTACTGAAAATGGCGAAAACAGTTTTTTTTTCATATTTAGGTTGGGATATCTCAAAATCTTGTTGTGTTAGACTAATTCTGCGGCCAGAATTTCCAATAGTGCAGTCCAATTTCTAGTTATAAACTTTGTTGGCCGGTGTTAATAATTTTTGTCTGTGTCATTAACGAAACCTACTTTGATGAAGCCTAATTGCTCAGCTCAATTTTATAAGTTCCCGATAGAAAAACGAACTGTAACGCTGATAATTAAAAGAGTGTATGTGAAGCCAAGTCACTGAAGAGGAAAAACTTAGTTTTACAGCTTCTCAAAACGAACAGAGAAATCTATCATTAGTAATCTGAACAAAAAGGAGTTTTAAAAATTGTAAACAAAATGCTTTATGAACATGCTTAGTAGGTACTCGAGGAAACATTCGAAAATGCTAAAATAATAAATAAGAAATGTGAAATTTCATAATTCCTCCATAAAAATAACTCAATGAAACTTTCAAAAAAGTACACTTCTTTATCATACCAATTTACTGTAAATATTTTAGATTTTTAAAATAGGTTGTTTTTGAAATATTCACGTTTAAAAAAACCTGTTTTAACGGCTATACCTTTAAAAAAATCATGAAATCAACATTTATAAGCTTTTTCATTTTGAAGGGTTTTGGAAATGGTATGAGCTCCTTAACAAGAAATATTGATACACATAAAACCGGCTTATTAAAAAAGATAAGAATGTGTTTTTTTTACAAGAAAAAAAAATTTTGTAAATCGTAACACGGGAAGAAATGTTGATATAGAACAACAAAAAGTCATCAATAAAATCGGTGACATCGGTTTCACGTCTCAGATTTTATTAAATTAAATAAAATAACATAAGTTGAGTAAAGTAAAAGTACAGTAGAAATCTAATATTGATAATAAATATTCAGAATTTCTTGAAGACAATTAACTGCACGCGATATCATGTTATAACGGATTTATTAGTTTCTTAGTTGTCAATATTAAATTAATAAATTGTACAAATACAAACTAGCATTCATTTCGAAAAATAAAATTTATTTCTACACATTATCAGCTTAAGTAATCGGCATTTATCAAAATTGAAAAATGATTGAAAACGTGCTTATTGAGTGAACCGTTATCGAATTATTGTTACCGACAAGTGGTCGTATTCGCACCAATAACCCTTCTCCAGGTCTTGTCATAATTATATATACGTCATACCTGCAAGGACTTCGTGTGAACGTGTAAATTATGTCTGTATATTAAATAAAAGAAACAATAGTTAACTACTGATCGATACGTGTAATGCTACAGGTATTTGGCAATTAGACATTTTTTTACATTGAATTCCATAATGCCAACCTCCAACTGTACTTCCTGAAGTTCAATCATTCTTAATGGAAGCAAAGAATCGTGCTTAATTACTTGATTACGAAATTGACTTCATTACATTAAAAACTTTTTTTTAAGGAATGTTACTAATAACTATTATAATCTGACTAATAAAATTCGGTTAAATCCCTGTCATAGAGTAGGCTTTGATACTTTTTGTGTAACATATGAATACACTCTCTAAATTCCTTGGAGTGAAATTTCAATCTTAAAGAGTAAGATTTCAGTCCAAGCAAAACTGAAATGCGAGCGACTCATTTACTCAATATTTGTGACAACTACTGCTATTAATGCAGCATTTACTAGGAGGGATTGAAATGTAGTGAAATTTATGGAAAAAACGTTAGAATAGCGAAAATTAATTTTAATTGCAGTGCATATAAAAATCTATTTTTGAAAAAACTTCCTTTGGAGTGAATTTTAACTTCACACGAAGAGAGAATTTTCGGTCCAACATTAGGAGTGAATTGTATAATTCTTTCGTTCGGTGTGACTGATCTCACTCTTTTTAGAGTTGGATTCCAGGTTTGGAGTGAAAATTCCACTCCAAGAAATTTAAAGAGCACAAAATGCGACATTTTTAAAATTAATTTGTTGTTATATTGATAATTTATTGATATTTAAGATTGTATTTGAAATAACTCAAAAAAATAACAATCACTTCCACATCGTTTACATTTAACAAATCTTTCATTTCAATAGACTGAAAAATGAATGAATATTTAGAAAGTGCAAATTGCTTGCCGCTTTTTGCAATTCAATCAACCGCTTCCATTAATCAATGCTTTAGTTTTAAATTGAAGTGATTAAATAATTAAATGGCATTTCTCTGAGCGTAAGTATTTCCAGCTTTCATGAATGGATTTAATGCAAATCGGCTGATCAAGGAATATGTAGTATTTAGAATTTACATCAATTTTATGAATAGTAGAAATTATATAACTATTATCAATGACTTTTTTATAGTATGTGGAAATAAATCAATCAAACGGAAAGTTTAAAGTGCATATTAATTTTCCTTTCAGGAAATTTAGAAAATATTTTTTGAATTCTAACCTCTCTGTCGTATGTGCTCATAACTGGTCTGATTCAATTACTAGAAGATAAGAATATTAAAGTAGTTTTTTACTGCCGTGTCTATTCGACGTATTGTGGTAGGTCAATTGCACTTAATTCTGGAACATAATACATTGTTAACATAAAAATTGTCTAAAATAAAACAATTCATGTAATGTTTTGATATCCGAAAAAACCTGTTGGAATTAATAATCAGATTTAACTACATAAACTCACGCGGAAAAGTGCATCGATTAGAAATGCTAATTAGAAGTTTTTACTTTATTTACGAATATCAGGAATGTATCATTTCTTCGTCAGGATAAAGTAGTGGAATATTTTTACAAATTTACGCATTTCTCGTTTTCATGTATTAAACATATTTCATGTATTCACATTTAAGCAAAATTTTGTATATTTTAGTAGATATTTATTTTAGCTCGGAAACAAGTTCTGTAGGTTTTTTACATTTTCTTCTTTTTCGGAATTTTATTAAGTTTAATAATTTGTAAAAACTAGGTCCGTCGAAAAAATCTTTGTAGGTGCAAATGAAAATCTAAGTAAATGATAAAATGTTTTTGCTGCTTTTCGGAGGTCAAATTATGATCGATCCGATAATATACCAAATATAAATTGAAATACATATTTAACTCTGAATATTCACATAAATATTTATTTGTAATAAATAAGTAGTAATATTTTATAAGATATAAAGTAAAAAACGACAAAATCTTTAGTCGAGTCAAATTTATTTTCTAGTATACTTGAAAAAAAATACAATCATTGAAAATTTTCGGTTAGTAGCACGTTAATAACAAATTAGTATACTGAGATAATAAAATAGTAGAATTAGGATTACACTGTATTATAATTTTACTCAATACCAAAACTTCAGATTATAAAATGGTAAATAAAAATAGAAATCGTTGAAAGAAACAGTTCGATTGCAAATAAGGATAATTTTGTAATATCGTTAACAACATTTATGAATAATTTAGATACGATTAGTTGTTAGTTATTCGCATTTTCATTCAGTAAAATATACCATTTCCATGATTAGGAAAATACCCAGTTTCTACTTTCCGGGTATTTCCTCTAAAAAGTTTAAATATTAACACCATGTTTTTGACTTGGAGTGCACTTAATATTTCGTTTAATTGATTTATTAAACATGTCCAAAATGTCGTATTTTTCCTTGTGAATGAAATGAATTTCATTTTTAATTAAAAATACACACGTGAGACGGGATTTACTATTGCTGTCATATTAATACAGCTCAAGAAACATGAATTCTAAATACTATAATATCTTCAAACCATAATTTTTATGGAGGGTCAAACTGTGGACGAATCTTTCGCACTTTTCGTAATTTTTCATTTTGAGCAGATATCATTAAGAGGTTTATGAATTATATTTTCTTACAGACGTTTGAAGAGTAAAAATCACATAAAATTAATATTTCTGAGTAAATAAAATTGAAAATTAAATAAAACAAAATTGTTGATAAAAATCTCCTTGATAGACCTCAAAGTGATTATTATAAGCAAACCGAACAAACACCGCAGCCCATACGTTAATCGTTTTGATTAACGAACAACTTTGGTTTAAAAAATGAAACACTTGGAAGGATGCCGCCAAAAGAATTAAACTCGTACTTTAGGTCCTTTAGGACTGCAAACGAATATCCACGATGTGTCCTTCGATATCACAGCACCAAATTTTAATCAAGACCATTTTTAATTTATCGGTAAATATGTGCATCGGTTTCTTTTATTGTTACACGATCCCTCACTCGCGACAATATAGTATAAACTGCTCGAATAATCGTGGCAGTTTCGTACTCGAAGAATTCCTCTAGGGGTCGGGAGTAGTGTTCGTTTATGAATTTCCTTACGTAACAAAGTGCGGAAGCGATATTTTTTGTACGGTAAAATAATATGTAAATACCAAATGCAACGTTACTCCTCTTATCTCTGTGCAGATGAGTCGTTCCAAAATTTGGTAGTCAGATTATCAACCTCGCGTTAATTAAACTCTAGACAAATAGCGATACGATACGAAAAAGGTTACAAAAAGCACCGACAAGAAATCTTCAAATTTCGTTTCACTCGTGAAAGGTGGAAGAAAGGTGTTGAAATGACATCTTATATGTGATAATTTGCTTCACGTTTCAATTATAGTTATGTCTGAAACGTAGTATTTACTGTAATCAATTTATATCAAAATATTTCTGAAATTGTGATTATCAATCATGACATAAAATGTAAATGATTTTATATATTTTTTCAAAATTTCGGAGTTTTCAGTAAGAAAGTTCAATGAGAAATAAAAATATCACAAACGAAAATACCTAACGGAAACGAATGTTTTCAGGTGATCTAAAATTATTAATATTAAAGTGTTAAAATCTTATATAATAAACAGGAATTCCAACTTGGAAAGTTATCAAAGACCTTCTTTTTTAACACGTGTTATTAAATTTCTTTTGAAGGATCATTTAAAATTTGTTTGGTCGAGTAATTTTACTGTTACATGTGATAATGCATATGTCATGTTTGTAAAATCACGGTACTGTTCTAAAGATAATAACTTATGAACGAGTGAAGAACCTATTTTTAAATTGTATACATTCATTATTTCATTACAATGTGTACACAACCTTCGAATATGTCAACAATTTGTGTGTATCTATATTATTCCATATTCACTTTATGTATTATCAAAAATGACAGATCCAATCGTGCAGTGCCGTTTTTTTCCTGTAACGTAATTTTATTAAAATTTTAGTTTTTTTGTATACTTCGTGTTAAACTTAAGTTAGTTTTCAATTAATCGTTGTGACATTAAGGATCCTAAATAATTGATATTTATAGAAACCGGGGATATTAATTTATTTTCGAAAAATTATAACCGAAACTTTTTTAATATATTGGCGATATTATGTCACTTTTGACCTAATTTATATCGTTCTTGTTTAAAGTATCATTTATAATGTAACTAAATGCTACAATTCCACTAATGAACATTACTTTTTACTTTTATAATAAACACTTTTTAATACTAGTCACAAGTTACAAAAATCAGAAATTAATTGAAAGTCTATTATCGCCAAGAAGTCCAAAACGTTTACTTCAACTTTATAAGGATACAGATTATGCAAATATTTTGGACTCTGCTATATGCATCCTGGCTGTGTTGTTCGTTTTGTTTTTGCCAACGTGACAAAACATGTAAAACTAACTAATAGCAGATCACAGTATACAAAACTACACCGACGAAGAAGGCGAAGATTGAAGGAAGGAAGAAAGGGATGATCAAGAAAGTCTTTGTAAATTATTTCATTTATTTACTTTTTAACGCAACTATATCAGGGACCAAAAAAATCATTCTGTCAAAAATATGTCGTATTCAAAATGGCATCTAAAAGTCATCGTGTACCATATTTGGCAGTTTTCCCCTTGATAATTAGAAAATAAACTGTACACGATTAATGGTAAACTTTTCTTACCTACAAGAATGTACAAACAATAAAAAATAAAAATAAAATTCTGAAAAAAGTAATTCTGAATTGTTCTGAATTTTTGTCTAGTTCCTCGCAGCGAGAATGGGGAAAACTTCAATATTTCAAGGGCTAACGACGTTGAAAAGAAAGTACTTCCATATTTTTAAGATTTTGCTTATCATGATAGATTCTCCATTTCAGTTTCGCCATTTTGGTTTGATTCACACGAATAAGAGGTATTTTGTACCTTACAGTATAAAAAACACGACGTTTAGTACACATTATGGTATTCTGTTCGCCACATTGGAGTTGCACAATACAAAAGTAATTAAGTCTTGAATTATAGTTTGCTTGATTAGTATTAGGTAGTAAAAATCTATTGATTTTCTTCCAAAACTTTCAACATCACGAATTTTGGAAAACTTCAACATTTTAGCCACAGTGCAACCACGAAAATTCATACATTACTATTTAGTAAAGTTATCACGTCCAGTGATTGCATGCATTGAATGTCGGTGAATAGACATAATTTTGTTTGCATTCATTGAGAAAAAATGTGGAAAGAAAAACGAAATTTGAGCAAATATCTATTGAAATGTGGTTTTCATACTTTCTAAACTAAAAAATTGGAAAGAGTGACCCAAAAAAAGTTTAGAAAACTTGATTTGAAAAAAATATCAACATTTGCAGAATTTTTATACTTATAATGCAGTAGAATTTGTGGACTGTTCTGCGTTAATGGGTTAGCTAGAAAATATGAGTTTAGTCGTTGTCTCCATTTTCAATGAAGAAATATAAAAAAAGTTTTTTCGTCTAAAAATTTTGTCATAAATTTTAGATGCAGTAGTAAAAAATATGTTAAATTATTTTGAAAACTTGGAATGTTGAATAACAGAATGCAATTATTTCAATACTTATAAAATTGGAAAAAAATATATATATATTATAATGTAGTCTTCAAATAATTTAAGCAGGCATTTTGATCATATTGAAATCAAGAAATTTTTATTGAAGGTTGGAATAATATGTTTAAGTTGTTATTATGAAAAACTTCAAAAAAGCATATGAAAATATATATACCCGTTAAAATAGCAGAGCAGCATCAGGATTTGCATTGATGTATGATACAAATAAGCAGAAGTATTACTGAAAAATTACTACATTTTTTTTCAATCAAATTTAAAATTCCTAATATTTAGGGGGCAGTCCAGTAGTTTATTGGGGTCATTCAATTATGAAAGACCTGGCTTCTTATTCAGAATAGTTCAATTTCAGCATTTACAAAATATTTTTTCAATTAAGTTAGTTAAAGTGTTAACTCTATCTACAAAATACGCAGCACATATAATCGACAAAAAATAACTATCGTGTGAATTAAGGCATAATCTTGACCTAGCTCATCACGCGACACAAGTTTTTAATTATCTTCGGTTAACCTATTCAAAAGTTCATCATTACGGAGTAACCTTTGCTTGTTTATACACTTTAAGTATTATATTTAAAACTGCAACACGCTCGTGACATTGAAATTATTCTTGGCAGTTTTAACAATGTAAAAAAATAATAAGATTACAATGTTCTTCGCAGACATTTAATTATACATATGTACATAACACTGTACCCATTTATTATTATTATAACTATTTTAAATATTGTTACAATACTTCTATAACTATATTCACAGTTATTTCAAAATTTTAGATAAGAAATTTGTCAAAAAAAATTCCTATGTGTTCCTTATTTAATTCTTAAAACTTCTCATTCTTAGCATTTATTTCAGAAGGCTTATTATTTTATTGTCAGGACATCCGGACGTTTTTCAACCAAATTTTCATTTTGGACGTCATTACTGGGCTGACGTATTGAATTTTTTGGAAATACGTTTCATAATATTTCACGTTTCATTCTATTCTATTCTATTCCATTCTATTGTGTGCTATTCTAATTCTGATACATAACTTACATTAGTTTGAATTTCGAGAGGTTCAAATATTAAAAATCAAAACTCTAGATCGGATATTTAAATATTCGAAGTATTTTTCGTGATCCAGTTTCATTAATAATATAACTGTTGTAAGAATAAATTACTGAAAGTTTCTGTAAATAATGTATGTAATAATTTCTCTTCTAGGAACATAGCTCTTAGACATTTAATGTACAATATTCTTGTGAAATGGTCATGAGATGGATAATAAAATTACACAATTTGTGCACTTAAGAACATCTTCAAGCAAGTATTTACAGACATTTCCTTAATCTAAAAATATGAATGTTTAAATTTTCAGTGCAGTTGCTTATCCTAAATGAACCATTATGCGATGATATTCAGTTCCTTTTGCAGTTCATGTAATTAATGTCTGCACTAATTAATTTCAATACAGTTTTTATGATAAAAAAGATTAGTTATGTCAGATACTGCAAATCCGGTTGAATCGTGAATTACTGATAATTGCGCTTAGATACAATATTGATAACTTTGAATTGTATAGCAATAAATCTAAAATTTAGAAAAACATTTTTTGCAGCTCTTCGAGAAGGTTTGTGCTGGCTGGGATATTTTATTAATTAAAAAGTGTAAAGAACTGACTCACTTGAACCCAAAAGTGTCTTATTTTCCAACGCTTTGTTGTCTAAAACGCCACAAATATCTTCTTTCAAGACATTATCGCGTCTTACTTAGAATAAGACACTTATGTCTTAAAGTAGGACACTTGTTTTTGCAGTGTGGTTACTGTTTTTATAGAACATTATTTATGTTAACATTAACTCAAATTTAATAAGTTCAAACTTTATTTAGTCCCTGAACTTAATTTAGCTCTAAAAATGAGTAAAAGGTTTCTTGTGGTGACACCAAATTTCTTACAACTACTAAATATTTTCCATTCGAATTATTTTTTATTTCGATTCGAAAATAACTTTTCGTTTTATTGTAGATTAATTTAAATGCCCCTCAAAATAAAATTAACTCACTGCATTTCCTTTATACTCGATGTTAAAAATTATCAAAATGTACGCGGCAAAAGATTATATCTGACTATAAGAAATAACAAAAATAATGATA
Organism: Trichopria drosophilae; assembly: GCA_030407085.1. Lineage (NCBI taxonomy): Eukaryota > Metazoa > Arthropoda > Insecta > Hymenoptera > Diapriidae > Trichopria > Trichopria drosophilae. The sequence goes on along the minus strand of CM059582.1, from coordinate 172,439,020 downwards.
GAGACACAAAACATATTATGCTAGAATTTTCCATGTTTTGTATATTGATTTAAAATTACTGTCAGGGTCCGGTATTCAGATAATACTGAACATCGGTGCCATGACTAGATTAAAATGTTTTAAAATATCTAAAAGAAACTGGGATCTACGCAGATTAGGGCGTTTCTTTATCAGAAAATGTACCCAGGACACGTGTAAATATTTGAACACGTCTCAAAAGTTCAGGTTTCTGAAAATTTTGCTAAGATTTCAAAATGTATTAATATATTGCATTTATCAACTTGAAAATCTATCTTAGATTTTCCATCGAGGATCATATCTTTGGATACTGAATGGACAAACGAGAATAAAATGAAAAAGGATACAGACAAAGTGATTTTGACATTGACGACTAATGAAAATCGGGAAGCAAACAATAATTAGAGAACCAAAAGAAAATTAAATAGAGAGTTACGTTTTGATGCAATTGGAAAATTTTATTAAATATTTTTAAATATAATAAAATAAATATAATAATATATAATAATATGTTAAATATAATATAATATGTACACGATTAATTTGTTTTTTGTACATCAGCAATTGTAAACTTATTTGCCTACTTGAATAATGATAAAAAACTGCTGTAATTATTTCAAAGTGCTACCCAGTAATGTGACATTGACACGCATTTATCAAGCAACATTAAAAAATATTTTCGAATTAGTGTCGATTAAATCATTATTATTGATTAATCCTCAGAAGATATTACCTAACTTTGATTTAAAATTGTTACATTGTACATGTGTTTTTATTATCTTGGAAATCGAGTTAACAAATACTAGGATAAATATACATACATACATACATATAATAATGTTCGTTAATATAATGCTGGAGTTCTATTATGAAAAATTTTATATTTATTAATAGAAAAGACTACACATTATGGAATGTTTTTTAAAATTGAACGACATTTAATAAATGATGAGTTAACTGTCGAGGACTAATTATTTTGTAGTTTTTATAGCTGCGTATAATTCAGATAATTAATCAAAAGTTTGATTAACAAAATATTAGTCAAATTAAGGATATAATCGTTTAAAAACTAGTAAAGATTTAATTCCCACCAGGTAATCTGTCAATTAGTTAAATTTATTAAATACTTTTACTAAGTGTGTGTAATCAGAATATGTTAAATAATTACTGCTTAAATATTGAAATAACGAAACTCCCGGGAGAAAAATAATTGCTGAAATATTACTGAACTTGAGTTTAGCAATATTCAACAAAAAGGAATAATTATTAAGCAGGATATATTAGTTTAACTAAAGTTGATGAAATAAGTGATTCACTGAAGGTTGGAGAGAATTATGATAATTGTCAAAATGAACTATTTTATCGATCGTAGGGAGTTCCTTCTATGTATCGACAGGTGGCGTGATTATATTTATTTCACTTGCAAGTAAGAGAAAAGATATTAACTTATATACATGAATCAAAGAATCAAAAATTTGTTTTTTTTTCCTTTCGTGGATTTTCCAACTACTTATGACTAGAAAAAAGATATCCCACGGTGGCGAGGTCCCGCGCCTTAGTTAAAAGTGCTGTAGACAATAAAACGATTTAACGTCGGAATTTTGAAATTTAATTTTAAAGAGTGTAAAAAGGCCTTTAAAAAAAGTGTAAAAATGGTTTTTGATGCAAAATTTAAAAAAAAAAAATGTCATTTTTTTGTCGAGTCCGTGTGACATAGCAAAAATTACAAAATAAAACTTAAAACGGCTTTTTCATTAAGATTGCTATATTTTTTTTTAAATTTGAAATTTTTTTCAAAAAGTTGAGAAAATTTCCGATCAAAAACATATTTTAGGCCTGTTTGCTCGTAAGCGGCACAGTTCACAAAAAAAAAAATAAAAATAAAGATTTATTAGATTTTTCGCATAGACCTCTACCTTATCGACTGACCCGATTCGAATCGCCTTAACGAGGTTCTATAGATATATGTATGCTTTCTATGGCAGTTTAATAAATTATATTATAATTATATATTATATGTAAATCCTCCGTAAGGCGATCAAAATTGATTGAGAACTCAGCGTGAAGTTTCGGAAATAAGTGATTTACGAAGAAGAAAATTCTTGGTCAATTCTTAATTAATTTTTTTTTATAGGAAACAGTTTATAGTAATTAGAATTGCCCTTACAGAGCTCGAATTTTGAATAATTCTTTATTTACGGTTTTTAGTGAAAATATCTACCTTATTGGCGGAGCACTTTCGAAAACCCCCTTAAGGGGTTACCAATTTATAATAAACCCTAGCGTTTGTTTTACTCGCCCTTAATGCTGACAATTTCAGTGATACATTCAGTGATTATGCATCGAGACTCGATAAATTTGCATTATGTCAAATTGCTAGTTGGTGGAAACACTAACTGTTGTACATAATCTAACCAATATTCAAATGATTACATAACTAATCCATTTACGGAATTTAGACACATGTAGTGTTGAATGTAGACTCGTTTTGTATTTGTAGATATTATAGGGTGGAGAGAGGGAGAGAGAATACGAGAGAGAGAGAAAGAGAGAGAGAGAGAGAGAGAGAGAGAGAGAGAGAGAGATTGATTAAATAAAAATTTATTAAGAGAGAGATGGAGAGTGTGAGAGCGGGAGGGAAAGAGAAGAGAAAGAGGGGGAAAGAAAAGGAGTGTAGTGAGGAGGGAGGAGAGAGGATCAAAGAAAATAGCATATTTTTAAAATACATTCCAAAATGAACAACCCTTCGTGGCGTATATCGAGATGAACAAAACATCACGGCTATGGTTGGAATGCATGATTCTTCGTCAAGCCATGAAATAAGTTTACTTGGTATCCTGAAATGATCCAGTCTTTGTAAGATTTTTTAAACAAATGGGTCTTGCCAGGACGTGTTCGTATAATTTTTTGAATGTTTGTAATGAAATTTCTCGTTCAAAAGAGCTGAAATGGTTTTAACTGGCAGAACGTTAAATACCATAAGGCAAGTTTTTTACACAATAATTTTTTAGATAATATGTAGATAAAAGTTCAGCAATATTTTGAAAAACCCCGAGAGCGTTCTAATATCGACTTCAGAAAAGTCCAGTAATGTCTGCGGCAAAAATGTTTTGTGACAGATGATTGATTAAGACCTTCATTTGTATTGTTCAAAATGCTTATTTTTTCATAGAAAAAAAGAATAATGAGAGAGCCTGAACGTGGAAGTACATGCACTGTCTACATAGACTCGAAAAATCAATGACCCAGATACTTTTAATGACCTCCCTCATTATCGGTATACTCAACACGACAGTGTGAAATAAGTTTAGAATACCGGGGGGAAAGAAACCCCCAACGAGTCAGCCCTCGAAGCGCTTCCTTGTTGTATACGTGTTTTATAAATAAAACGCCGGTAGCCGCGTGCGAGGCTTCTACGTGGACCAAAAATACACCATAGTACGGTTTAAGACCTCCGCAACAGCAGTCGGCATCCGCGCGTCGCTTTCGACTACGGGAGAATGGTGGTTGTCGTTTGAATCGTGTTGTGATTTCCTATTGCTTTTGTTTTTCCTCTTAAAAGGGGAATGATTCGCATTTGTGGTTGTGCGTGAAGGCCGTCAATTCGCAATGAGACGCTCCGAGTACCTGATGAGATGCTGCGTCATCCTACTGCTTCCATTAGGAGCAGCTTTGGCTCAGGAGTCGCAGATGTGAGTGAATGACAGAATGTGTGAAACGACCTTTTTCTCCACGGCTTATGAAACTTCCTTTGGAAGGGACGATAAGCCACGGATGAAATGTAATTTTTAAACGTTAAAATATTCGCATTGGTAAGACCATTATGACACTTTGCAGAGTTAGCCAATGGGCGGAGAGAATCGGAGACGAGCTGTGGGAATTGGCAAACATCGTGACGCGGCCAGATGAAATATTAAATGTGAGTTCATTTGATTTGTTTACGATGCAAACCTAACTTGTATTGAGTCTTAATCTGAGATTCATCATAATGCCGCAAAAACAACATTTTCTCGTTATTTCAGAGTATGAGTATAATTTGGGCAGATATATTGTGGTCAGCTTTGAGTAGGATACTTTAATTTATTTAATATTGGATGATTAGTTTTTAAATCAGTTTTTTAAACCATAAAATAAAAATTATGGAAAACTAGTCACTCTAGACTAGTATGAAATATATACTCAAATTCTACTGATTTTACTATAGGTGTATTAAAAAACAAACCTGGAATTACGTCATTGTGTATTGTGTTAAACAATGCTTCCAGTCAGATATAACTTTCTTCTATTATATATAAGATGTTTCTTTTAATAATTTAATAAATTCAATAAATTTTTAAAAGTATGTTAACAAATAAAATGAGACCCATCAAAGAAATTACTATTTTTCATATAAATTACTATCTTTAAAAAAGTATCTGTTTACATCATATTAATCTAACTCGGCAGTTGAGAAAACATTAATTATTACGGAAAGTTGATATACTAAAATATGGAATTGGGAACTATATTAAATAAAACAATTGTTACTTCACGTGGTTGATAAGGCTCATTGCCAATAGCTTCATGAGACCATTATACTTTTCTTAGTCTTGTCTTGTTGCGAAGATCAAGGTCAAGACAAGACCATCTACATGCAAAGATTGTCTTGTCAAGACAAAAATACACTGAAAAGAAATTTACTTCTTTTGACGAAATATATTTACATGAACTTGATTTGCTTGAATCAAGTAATCATATTTGTGATTCAAGTAAATTTTCGTTGGTTTAAGTGAAAATTTATTTCATTCAAATAAATTATTTCATTGACATATTATATCCCATATTAATAAAATATTGTCTTGAATCAAGATAGTATTTTGTTGAAACGGAGACATAATTTGCTTAAAGGTAGTAAATCATATTACTTGAAAAAAGTAAACCATTTTAAACAAATACTTTTTCTCCACCAAATAAATATGATTCGATTTAGACAATGGCAAGACTTGACATCATTAAATATGTTCCTAACAACCATTTACTCATATCAAAAGAAATTTACTTGATTCAAGTAAATAGTTTACTTAAATTATCGCAACAAAATATTTATCTAAAGGAAGCTTACAATTTACGTTGAGTAATTAAATATTTACTTAAAAGAAATAAATGTTTTCTTAAAAATGAGTACATATTTACTACGTTCCAGTAAATATATCTTTGATCAAAGAAATGTGTTTCTTCCTTTAAATAATTAAAGTATGTATATTTATTTGAAACCAATAAACATTTATCTCGTAATATCACTGAATTCCTTTTGACAACTTAAAATGAATAAAATATTAATTTAATTTCAAGAAATATTTCCTTGATTCAGGAAATTTAGTTCTTGTTGATTCAAGTAGCTCCTTTCAAATTTAGCGGTTGAATTGGCTTTGGTGTCACTATGCTAGTTTCCGTTATTGTCAACAGATGGTGAATAAATTATTCTGTATTGTCGCAATCGGATAAATCGATTCTCATTTGATATTATGAGCGAAATAGTTTATTAATGATGCGTTTAGCAGCTTCAGTAAAGTATATAAAGACAACTACTGTAATGTCTGGTTATTGTTGTTATGACAATTATTATAATTTAATATTATATGCTATTCCTCGTAAATCTATTTTATTGTAGGTAAAGCGACTATTGAATACACAACTTTTCAACACTAGAGAGCTCCATCACATATGTTTTAATACAACAAATATTTCAAGTCTATAGATTTACACATTTTAACATAATATATTGATCATAATTTAATATTGAGCAATATTCATTTATACATTATTCTTTTTTTCGCATGATACCTGCATAATGTTAGATTAGGTTATGTTAGGTCATGTTAGGTTAGGTTAGATTAATGTTCAGTTTTTGTTTTACGATGAAAAGTTTATGTTGGAATAATATAGTTAGTTTAGGTGAGGTTACGTGGGGTGAGGTGAGGTCAAGTTAGGCTAGTTTACATAAAGTTAGGCTATAATTATATTTAAACGCACTCGTTTTTTTTGTATTGTGATAAAATGATTTTGTGAGTCTGGGTTGTTGGAAACTCGTATGCGGAAATGCGGAATGCTGAATTCTTGTGATGAAATGTCGTTCAGTGTAAAGCCGTGGGTCGAATAGTCGTCGTACATTGTATAATACTAAGACAAGATTAAACTGATTGTGATGTAACTTTTTACGTTTTTTAAGAAGTTATTGTGTGATTCGGAGCAAAATAAAAAAACTTTTTAGTTAAAGTTAATTAATTTTGTGTACTTTTGGTTGCTACAATTCTTCAATCCCGAAACTTTATTAATGTGAAAAAAAATATACAAAAAAACGAATCACACGAAATTTTGTTCATACCAACTATAAAAAAATCCCAAAAAACTATAAAATTTTCATTTAAGAATTTCTGTTATAATATAGTATTTACTAAGGCTATTTGAGCGTTTGATGCGTTGATTAAGATTTCATTACATGATTAATTCGTCTGTTATGATATAGCAAAATTACATAAGAATCACGAAGAGATAATGGGAAAAAAAGCTAAGAATTGAATTGTTTTGATAAATGATGTTGTAGAAAACACACTAAAGGGGGATAATAAGGAAAATGGAATAGTAAATAGTCAATGAGTGGAAGAAAGTAACGTAATTAATGTTTTTGCTTGCTCTGTTAATAAATTGTAACTAGATAATGACCTAGAATATCTACAATTATTTTATGTGATGTGGAACTTTGTCAGCTTTAGCTTATGTCCTAGACAATTCAGAAGTTAGTCTTTAGTTTGCCTAGTCGATAATATTTTATGACAATTATATGTTAATGACGATAATTGTTTATCATATTTCCATTGAACAAAACGTTACAATGTATGTCACTGAACGTGTCACATGTTAACATTGATGGAGGTTCTTTGTGTTGATTTAAAGTGCATCCCATCGTGGCACTATATACTCTTATTTCTAACGGATTACTGATGGTCACGTAAAAACAACAAAAAGTATAAGAACTGCAGTAAACACAAATGTAAAGAATGGCCTTCCTAATGCATATTTTCAAGAAACATGCTACAGATCTTAGTACATTTCTTGGCTATATGTCACAATTAATAACTAAATTATAAATTTGAAAAATGTATGAACATCCGCATAAACTGGCGGTGCTACAAAATTGCCTTTACATTAAATCTTAAATTAAATTGAAATCCTAAGAAACGTCACATTGACCTTAAAATTTGTAAATTAGAAATGTAAAGAAATCTAGAGTTTAAGAGTGTTCATCCATTTACAATAATATTTTTCACAGTAGTGAAACTTATTAAGTATTATCTATCTACTTTGAAATTCATATTAAGGCAAATAATCAGATTGTTGATCAAAGTTTAAAACATCGATACAATATGTAAATTGAATTCCGTAATCAAAATGCCACAGAAAAAAAAACCAACAATATCTATATTTCAAAAATTTATTTTCCGACTTCCGTATGAACAAAAATTAATAAAAAAGGCAGTACTAAAAATTCGAAAAAATACTCTAAAAATTTGTTATGGACGATTAAAAATTGTTTGTATCGGCTAAAAGTCAACATTTACATGCCCGGATGATAATATTTGACGAATATAAAAATAAAAAAATACGTTAAAAAACGTGGCACTTTTTGCAGGTAATGGCCCATATCACATATTGTTTAGGTAATAATACTTGTAATTCTATTAAAAAATTTTAGAGCATAACAAATGTATATATGAAAAAACAGATGGATGTGTTTAATTATAGCACAAGTAATGTAACATCGATTTTAAGCCTATTTATGGTAGTTCCACGTTTCCGGTACATCCTAAGCGTTTTTCTATATATAGAATACTGGAAGTATATCTATTTTAAGCGTCTATAGCTTGGTTTCACATAAAATTACAATCAATTGTTTTCTTCTGAACAATGTATGTTAGTTTCTCATTTTCACTTCAGTTCATCTACAATGATAGAAGTTAGTAGCAGTAACTAAGCTGAAAATTTAAATTAGTCATGAAATTGGCAATTTATTGCTGTTACACGATTGTTGAGTAATAAGTAGAGTAGAGTAAAAAGCAATTTGGATTTTATATTGAAATTATAGTAATTTGATCAGTCATTTAGAATATTAAATCTATTTGGTAATCCAATTTGGCTATTGTATCTGTAGTACCGTGGGTTTTATTGTAATACTTATTTGTGTGTTGTCTTCCGCAAAATATTTCTGTGAACATTTTGTTCATTATGAAAAAACTATACTTAACACGAATGTGTTACTTATTTTTCAAATTTGGACTGATATGCATATATCATATATACAATAAATAATATATAATAATATATAACAATATGCTAATAAAATAAATAAATAAATATATAATAAATAAAAAATGGATATAATAAAAGTGATCGTTTTGTCCCGAATTATGTATGATAATGTTACCTTTTTCTTGTTCAAACGTTACTAAAATAGTTAAGATTAAGGTTATTTTTCACATAAATAAAGAAAAACTAGAAAAATATAAAAATTTTCCATTTCTCTAACCTAAGTTGACCTGCGGCTTTTTTACCCCACCAGGTGGTGTACAAAAGCCACATGCACAACTTTCGTAGAACACATATGGCGCTGTCCTCGTGTTACCTACGAACAATCTTCAACAGGGATTTTGTAGCTTAAGGGTCGTCTTTTTAGAGCCACTTTAAAATTTGAAAAAAGTTTTAAATTATAAATTTTATAGCGCAAAAAGCTCAAAAGTGTCATTTTCACCCCACTTTTCTCTACCTTACTAAACGTTACATCTTGGCTATTTTGTGATCATCATTACAGTATATTTTAGACATCTAGTGTTTATGTAAAAATTAATTAAGTAATCAAAGTTTTAAGTTTAAATTCAAATTTTCAAAAGTTGTAATATTTGATATACTTTCAGAAATTTTTTATATTTCACATTTAAGTACTTTTGATTGGTGACCCAATATCAGAATAGAAAGTATTCAACATCGTATTTAACTATAGCAAAATATAAATACATAGTAACAGGTTGTATTTTGTTATGTTAAAAAATATTATTTATATCCATTATATCCGTGTTAAGAAGATTTGAAATGTGAATTCTAAATGATTTGATTTTACGAAGCAATATCGCAACTGTGTTTATATGAAATTTCATTTATTTACTGGACATTCCTTCATTTTTGCGCGATACGTTATTTGACAAAATTGCATGCAATAATTAGAACTCATGAGTAATAAAAGGTCGGCTTTGTCCTACAATTTGGTTTGAAGTGAGTTTTCCTCGACGTTTCGAACAACTTGTGTTCATTTTCAAGAGGGCACTGCTCAGTTCATTTACTATCATTCAATGATTGTGTCAACGGGGAGCGGAAATGAAATATAATGACATAAAAAATTTTGAATTTTTTTGTCTGAGAAATGTATACATAAATTCAAAAATTCTGAAGAAAAATATCTATTGTGAATCTTTCGTAAAATGTATATTTCATGAGATAAAAAATGTCGAATTTCAAAATGGTTGAAGTTTCACTTTTTTATCTCCGAAACTATACGTTTTTAAAAAATTCACAAGCAGCCTTTTTCGCTCAAAATTGTCAAAAGAATCAAAGCAAGTTGCGTCTATGAATATATCAGTTTCTATTAGGCACTTTTAAGGTGATAAATTTCATACTTTTTGGAAACTTCAGAGTAGTTCAATAATATAGAGATCATTAAATTACCCATACAAATTAGGGTACAACAAAAATTTCGTATGAATGTGTACAGCTTCTGTCAGGCATAGACTTTCAGAGTTCGCTAAGCCCATACTTTTTCGTTACAAAAAGTTACTTACTAATACCAAACTATTAGCAAATGATTACTAGTTTCAAAAGTTATAGTTGCAAATAAACCAATAATTTTCATAAATTCATGTAACGTGACTTTAAAAACTTGTAATTTTTATTTTAAAAATTTAAATTCTATGGATTTTCCCATATATAAAATATTTATATACAAATTCATAACAAATAAAAAACTGCAATTTACTACAATTTTAGTGAATTTTTATGGCAATTTATTTTAGGTCATATTTTATTCGTTAGAATTACTACAGAATTTTTTACGGTTTGTTTAAATTTTTACAGTAACTAGATTAGAGCTTTATATAACAAACCACATGAGAGGCATCCTTAAAGGTCGATAAGCTAGTAATATACACTAACAAATTATTTTTTTTTTTAAATTTAACTCCCCTGCTGTTAATCAGTCGCTACTATATACGATCGTTGAAAATAATAAAGAAATTAATTAAGATTTTTCAGAAATGAAAAAATTATCCATTTTTAGTCATTCTCAGCAAATTATTTTTAAAATTTAATTTCCGGCAGATTTCTTGCACTCGAATTAGTTAAGACAGTTATAATTTTAATTTCCTGATGTAGGTTACTACATTACCATTTGATCACCATAGAACCCTCTTAAGGTTTACTGATAGTCGATAATATAGGTTTCTAAGAAATTAAAAATATTCAACTCGTTTCCAATTTCAGTAAGAAAAAATGTGCTTTTAAAAATTAATAGCTGGCGCAATTTTCTCGATTTTAAACATATTGTTTATCAATGCATTTTCTAAGAATTTATAACAATCACATTTTTTGAATATTGAAGGATTGTTTCCGAATTACAAGACAGAAATGTTGAATTTACTGTCATTTTTTAAATTGCTAGTTGCAATTTAAAATTAAGTATTTGTTTTTTCGAATGGGTGTTATTTGGTAAACAATAACAATTTTGTTGTAGGCTTAACTGGAACTATTTTCGTTAAAGGTATCCTAGTAGAAATGATTCCAGTTTTTGGAGAGTTTCTGTCCAGTTTCATTATTTTCCATGTTAAAGGTATATGAAAACCGGAAAATGTTACAAAAAACTGAACAAATTACTACCAGAATACTAAATATGTAAATATTATTAATAAATATTTAAAAATAAGAAAATTCTCTTATTTCATTAAAATTATTTTAATTGCACATTTTACTGGTTTGTTAAGTTGCCTTGTTTTTATTAAGATGTATTTTTATATGATGTAATGTTACTTTTTAACTTAAAGTAAATTCATTAAAATATATTCAAAATAATATATAAAAAAATAAGATATATTCAATTTTTATAGTTGTATTGCCAAACCTTAAAGTTCACAATTGTTAATGAAATATAAAACGGATAATTTGGAAATAAACTTTTTGGAGTGAATTCTAGTGCAAAAGTATTGTGAAATATCTTCATTGATTAAGTTTGAATATGTAAAACCATATAGTTAACACTTATCAAGAGATTATATTTCATTTCGAACATGGAGATCACTCAATTAAGACAACTCACATACATTTTCTTCCACCTAAATATTTAATTTAATTCAAATACTATTATAATATAATAAGGCCGGAAAGGCTTTGAAACTTCAAAAGATGACAAGTTTCCAGCGATGTTAACCAATGGTAAAAAATATGTACCAACGTTTTTGGTTTTTATATAGAAGAAAAAATTTGGTAAATGTGACGATAATTGAGTGACAACAGAATGATTTTTAAAATTTGTCATAAAAAATCATGAGTTGTCTTTTTTTCCTACCGGAGTAAAATGTAGAGTAAAATGTAGGGCAATTCTTTATAATTTCTAATATAACATTTTTTTTCTGAACTATAATTTTCGAGATATGGCCGTTCGAAAAATGTCATTTCTGTCGTTTACATTTTTATCAGCAATTTGACAGATATGGCTTAATATCAATCTAAACGCTGTTTAACGTTGACTAAGTTCTGAAAGTTGACCCTGTAACATAGATGATTTTCATGGAAAACTCCCCAAAAATATTTTGAAGGTATTCTATTTCAGAAAACGTAAAAACGATGTGATTTTTCAGTCGTTTTACTTTGGCATCTAATTTTGTTTGGAACACGTTTTGAACAAACATCATACCTGTGGCATTGTTTCGAAAAAACGATGACACGTGACCATTAACTTGCCGGTTTTTACCCTTGTCAGTTGATCTATAGACATAGTTCCGTTTTCTTATCTTTCGTCGACGCTTCATCATCACATTTGGTAGACACTCGGTTGCATATAACTTTTTCAAGATAACAATGAGTAATATGAATAAGAGGCATTCATTTCAGGGAAAATGTTATCTGTCAAAATTTAATGATTAATTGTATATGTTATTGCACAGAAACAATTTTGGAAAAACCACAAACAAATAATCAATCATTAAGTTCCAGAGATGCACAATTTTGTTGATTGTCGAGTTTCATTTACAGGAAAGTGGATTAAAAAATATACTATTTTCAAGTATATTATTGCACAGATGGTATTTTGGACAGGAGTAGTCAAAATTACATTTAAAAATATTTCCTCAAACTATAACTGCCGTTTTTAAATCGAAAAACATAAAAAATTTGAACTTTCTTTTTTTTAGAAATGTTTTTATACTAAAAATGTACCAGGAATCATTTCAGGTTTCGACCAAAAGTGCATCACATTATGATTCGAGAAGGGTTTTCATCTACAATTAACCTAACCTCTAAAAAATGCCACTATGGTCACGTGCCATTAATAAAATGAAAGGACCAAAGGCAGAACGAATTTTTCTATGAATCCCAATTTTTTAAAAAATGTTACACGTATATATGGACAAATCTACGAAACGTTTAGCTTTTGTCAGTTTTAACATTTCCTACAAAACATTCAATACACAAACGTAATAAAATATTAGTATATATATGTATATATTTGTATGCATGGTGCATCTCAAAAAACCGGACAAATCACAAAACAGACATTTCAAACCCGACATTCAAAAACCAGACAACATAAAAAATGATCTCGGGTCGCCGTCCTTGAGGTCTCACTGCAAGGTCATTTCAAGGTAAAAAATGTTTGACCAAAGGATTAATTTTGTAGGTCACTTGAAAGTCAAATCAGATTCACCCCCGAATTATTTATTAAGCTTACATAGAATTGAATCATTAATTACATTTTCGGAATATGTACATTTTGAAATGTCTGATTTTTAATGTCGGGTTTGAGAAGTGTCTGTTTTGTGATTTGTCGGGTTTTTGAGGTGCACCCATTTAAATTAAGACCGTAATTTACAGTCCATTTTATATCATTTACAACCTACATAAGTGCTTAATCCATTTAATTTCGCAATGTTGACAGTGAGACTACCAATTTTATTTTGCTATAACTTTTTGAAGTTATTCGATACTGAGTCCAATTTTTTTGTACAGCTTCACTACTATCCAAACACCAAAAAAACACTGGATCTTAGTGTTTGCCTATAACTAAGAAACAATTTAAAAAATACCCCAAAATGAAGACCGCGATTTTTGTAAATAAGATTATTATATAATAATTTTAAAGTTTTCTTTTAGCTAAAGAAGGTGGATCTTGTTAAACACCAAATTCCGTACAAAATGATGCTAATAAAAGTGCATGCCCAGGAAGTAGATTATTTAGTAAGACGTCACATAAAATCAGCACCAAAATCACAGACAATTTTTTAGGTTCTTTGGACAGTGACGTTTTAGTCTTAAATTATCTTTCTTGCGCCAACCCTGATTGCTTAACTAATCCACGAAGTCAAAATTTAAAATATTACTGGAACCCATTTGAAAATTGGAGTTTTTACAGACAAAATACTGCATTTGCGCCCAGTTTTGGTTTAAATTCAATGTAAGTGGGAGTTGAAGAAGTGCTCAACATTTAAAACAATATTTATTAATCATTACGATTTATAAACAAATAAACAACTAAAAATGGTAATTTTTATAGAAGAAATGTAGTCCGTGGCAAATGTTCAATTGAATCGAGATGAAACTGGGTACTCGAGGATTTTTGACGTCGTTGATGTCGAATCTGAACTCAGATTTGGAAAATTCAACATGGCGGATTGAATATGGCCGACCAAAAATCTAAAAAATTACCTGATCGAGACGAAACTTGGTATTAAACTGGGGTTTTTAAAGTCGCTGATTACGAATATGAACTCAAATTCGTAATCAGCAATCCTAAATAACCCTAAGTACCCAGTTTTATCTCGATCAAGTTTTCCCATTTCTGGCATCGCAATTTTAAATTATCAAAATCTGAGTTCATATTCGTAATCAGCGATCCCAAAAACCCTCAGTTTCATGAAAAATGGTTCATCAGAAAAATGAGTGCCGAAAAGGGTTAACCAAGAAAAAAGTTTAATAAATTTTTTATGTAACTTGTTTAACATGTTAGTTTTACTAAATATTAATTTTTGTTATTGATTGCGAATAAAATGTGTTACCTTCTAACTTTGTTACTATTCTTAGTGCACGCTTTTTTCTTCTTTCTTGGACTACCGAGGAAGAAAAATTACAAACGAATAATACGTGCTATTATTATCCATTAAATCAAAAGTTTCAAGTTCTAAAAGAATTTAGATCATTTAATAATTTCATATTATTACTTTTAAAAAACATAAAAACATGAGCAATAAGTCTGCATTGAAAATTTCGATTCATTTATTTTTGATGAAGCGAAATATTAAACGTTTCGTGGATTTGTCCATGTATATTTGGAAAGTCTTTGTTCACGATTACCATATTCGTTTTACAAAACAAATGTTTTAAAATAATGACCAAGATATTAAAACCCTGATAATTATACTGATGTAAATCAATTTTTTTTGACATCAAAGTTTTTTTGGTAATTTTTATCCATAATTTTGGATTTTACAAATCAAATGTCGTAACAGCGAATAACGACTTTCAAACATGAGCATTTTTTGTATGAAATTCTTGGTTGTTTTTTCATGTTTTAGAGGTTAGGGTAATTTTTTACCGAAACCTGGGTGTATTTGCATCACATTTTTAATATAAAAAAAAATCATAAATTTCAAATCTTTGGCATTTCATTACTTAAAAATCGCTATTTTCATGATTATAGGAAAAATTGAATTTTTACTACACCAGTTTCCGAAAGAGCATATGTACTTGGAAATAATATAGGTCACATTCACATCCACATTAATTCAGTTTCCTATTAAGATCGAAGCTCGAAAATCAACAAAAAAATCTTTGGGACTTAATTTTAATTAAAGTTAAACAACACGACTAAAAAAAATCATATAAAAGTTATTTTAATCTTAACAGCGATTTTTGCAAGTTGAAATAATATATAATTATGACTAAAAATCATTATTTTATGTTATGTATTACATGTGCGAAATTGTGACATGTGTACATAAGGAATCATCAGATATATTGCAGTGCCGATTACGGCGATTTTATCGCCATAGAAAATTGCGCATCTGTTCGTGAAATGATTAAACTGAATGCAATTATACTAATTGCTATTGTGGGAAACACAATAAAACTTGATACAAGCTTGCTATAAAAATAAAAAAGAATTCTCTTCAACATTCTCTAAACGACTATAGTCGCCGACTCGATAAAAGGCCACGCCATTGAAACAACTCAATAAAGTCGGCAATATGTTAAAGTAATAGCGTTAGATTTGTTTGTTTTCTATAAATTTATTTACATTAAACAATTCCAAAAAATATTAATTTCTGTACTTTTATTTTTTTAATAACTGCACATGACATTTACTTCTATATATAATTTACAACCTCTGTTGAATAATAGTTTTAATTGACCTTCAAAACAAAAAATTTAGAACATTCATACAAAAAAAGACTTACTGACCTTATTTTTTAATTTCAAAAGTAAATCAATTTTCTTGTAAAATAGCATTGCAACGATGAAAGCAATTATGCATGCAGTACACAATTTTCGACGAAAACCATTATCTCTGTGCAATAACTACTTTAATAACAGTTGCGCAACAATTCCACATTTCTCCCTCAACTATCACAAACTATTTACCAATAATAAAAATTTCTATGCTCACGCCTGAGTATTTTCAAATTAAAATGTTATTAAAAAAATTACACATTGTTTCTAAAATTGTTATAACCTTGTTTATTTTTGTTAAGCAAATAGATCACAGTAGACCTTTCCACGTCAACAATTTTATTAATTTCCTTAATAGTTACGAAAACATTTGACAAGTTCTCGTTCGTCAACTTGTCGTCACTTGACGCTGCTGTGCAAAGACTACATTTTTACGTTGAGTGTTCGTATCGAACGCAGCCAACTTTTTATATTCTATTGAATAACGCAGCACTTCACCTACGTATCGATATGCACTAACGTAATTGTTGCGAGAATAATGAAATCCGATAAAAAGGTCGTCATTTGTGAATGCATATAACTTATACTGTCGTATGAAGGTAATATTTTTATCGCAAGACATATTTTTGAAATGAAATTATAAATAGTTTATGATTTTTATAAATTTTGGAAAATTTAATTTTTTTTATTTTTATCGTAATTTATAAAGTTGTCTTCTGAAGTTTCATTTAATGTTTAATCAACTTTAAAGTTATGATCTAATTTTGCATTATAGATTTTTCATTAAATACGTTTACCTCCATAAAAAGTTGATGATTCCTTCAACAATTTTTGTATGTTTGGAAACCTAAAAATGATCTGCATAAGAAAGGGAAACAACAGATATTTTCATACAAAATCAACAGAATCTTCTGTTTAATATTCAGAACATTCTTTCAAATAAATATATATATAAGTATATATACGTAACTGGATATTGTAGCTAATAAGGTTTATTAAATCTGTAGACTATTGCACGTAATTTAAATACTATTTTTCTACTTTAAAAATGTAGACAAATTATTTTACATCGAAGTAGATTCAAATATATATTTAATATATAGTAGAAGTGTCTAGTAAACCATTACCCAGATAGCAAAAACATGTACAATGGATATTCAGGAAATATTGGCCTGTAGATATTGAATAATCATTATATATTCAGCATAAGTGAAATTAACATCCATTATATCTCTATGATATGTTCAAATCGAATCCATGTCTCATCCTTTACATACCCAATGAATAAACGATAGTCATACCACATGAAAAAATGAAATAGTTGGTACCACTAACTATATAGTAAATTAATATACAATCATCGTCCATAGTTAATTTTACTATGTAAATAGTGACAACGAACATATCAGGTAGCCAAGCTTACTATTTAAATAGTAAAGTCAACTAAAACTCGTGGTTCTGCCACATTATACTATTAAGATGGTAAAACTAACTATTTCTTTTTTCTGTGCATTTATGTACGATATACATGTGAAGACCGAAAACTCGAAAGTGGGCTCAAAATGTTACGATGTATCGGGTAATTTTAAATTTGCGTAAATATGGATAATTATGTTTTCGAAGACGCTGATTATGAATTTGGAGTCAATTTTCAATCATTCACAATGGCGGGTCCATTATGGCCGACATTTTTTTTTTAATTCAAGCGGCCATATGGAATTTTTTGTTTAAAGTTTTAAAAATTTGTCCTGATATTCTCAATAAAACCTAACTCTGGTGTATATGTTTTTTTATTCTCTATTTTGATTCATTCTTTTATAATTACGTGTATAATGGAAAATGCTTAAAAATTGTCCAATTTTGTAAGGCCATATTGGATTTCGCGTTCCAAATTTTCGAAATTTGACCTCAAATTCGGATCTTGCAATTCAAAATACCAAATAAAACATAACGCTGGTATACAGGGTGATCCAAAAGTCCCGGAACAGCAAAATATCTCAGCGGGAGTGCATTTTCGGGAAAAATGTTTTAGACAAAAGTTTAAGGATTTTTCCCTGGCTATTTAATGGCGATATTGAATTTGACCTTGAACATGACCTTGAAGGTTATTTCAAGGTCAAGTTAATTTTTTTAAATGGGAACCCCTATTTTTTTTCACGGATTCCGAAAGAGCACAAAATTTTACGTCCGAATATGCTATGGCCGTTTTTTTCGGCAAGGTCATTTCAAGGTGAAACTTAAAACTCCCGGAACAGCGAATTAACTCAGCAAGAGGTCATTTTCGGGTAAAATGTTTCAGACAAAAGTTTCAGGATTTTTTCCGGGATATTTAATGCTAGCATAAAATTTGACCTTGAAAATTACCTTGAAGATTATTCTCAGGTCAAGATTATTTTTTTTTTTTAATTGGAACCCCGTTTCATTTTCTTAACGAAGTTATGAGGATCTTCCGGTATTAAGAGTGGTTAAATTCATTTTGTTCAGTCGATGCTATTACTGGACGATCTGCTCTAGGGAGATCCTTTACAGTGCCGTAAACTTCGAAACAATTTATTGTTCTGCCAAAAGTCGATTTAGGAATCAGTTCCTGTCCCTCGCTTGTCCTCTAATTTTGTAAATAGAATAATAAACTGTTTAAAAAAGTGTATACATACATCTTACGCAACACTTGTGCAAAGTGAACTTGGGCGCGCGAACAGCGACAGAGAGCACGAGTCACCAGCGAAGTAAATAAACAACATACATTCACATTGAATTTATACATACGTGTACAGTCTTATAAGGTTACATTTTGGTCTTAACTTTATCGTTTTGTGAGATACATGGATTTCCTATCTAAACGCCTTTCCTATCTAAACGTATTAAGCATCATTTCAGTAACAAAATACATACGTATATTTCGTACAAAGAGCAATGGCTGCGCTAAGTGAACGAGAAAGAATAACCATTCTCATGATGAGAGGCTGGGGTGATAACCAGCGATCTTTAGAGAATGTGCGAACCTTATTTAACGCATCATTTAGAGAGGGACGAGAACCGATTTCTAAATCTACTGTTAGCAGAACAATAAATCGTTTTGAAGTTCACGGTACTGTGAAGGATCTCCCAAGAGCAGGTCGTCCAGTAACAGCATCAACTGAAGAAAATGAGTTGAATGTCGCGCTGACAATAACGGAAGATCCTCATACTTCCATCAGGAAAGTTAAACAGCAGCACGACTTATGTTACGGTACAGTACAACGGATCTTAACTAAAAACTTAAAATTTCACCCATACAAAGTTAGACTCGTACAACAATTGAATGAAGACGATCCTGATAGACGCCTACAGTTTGCGGAATTAATGATGAATCGAATAGATGCTGATGCCGGTTTCTTGAATCGCATCGTATTTTCTGATGAAGCTACATTCTTCTTAAATGGGGCAATCAATAGACATAACATGTCTTATTGGAGTGAAACCAATCCTAATTGGATGGTCGATAGTCGTTCTACTCAATATCCTGAAAAAGTAAACGTATGGGCAGGTATTATAAACAATGCGGTAGTTGGGCCCTTCTTCATCGAGGGTACCCTTACAGGTCAAAGATACCACGATATGTTGAGGGACGACATCATCCCTGCTATTCAGGTTATTGTAGGCGAGGATTTCGATCAGACTTGGTTTCAGCAAGATGGTGCAGCACCCCATTATGCAACAGATGTTCGCAATTATTTGAGTGATGTATTCGCAGAACGGTGGATAGGTCGAAGGGGTGTAATAGAATGGCCACCAAGATCTCCGGATCTTACGCCCCTTGACTATTTTCTATGGGATTATCTCAAAGATAGAGTGTATCGAACGAAACCGGTGAATATTGAGGAAGTAAAACAACGAATACGGGATGAGATCGCGGCTATAGAACCAGATATGATTAAAAAAGTCGTATCGACTTTTTATAATCGCTTGGGATATTGCCAAGAAGTTCATGGCAATCACTTTGAGCATAAGCTTTAGTAAGATACATAATTTCATCAAAATCTTAGTATACCCATCTTGCCTTAACTGTCTGGGGACACCCACACACACACACGCACACGCACACGCACACGCACACGCACACGCACACGCACAGGTGACGGCGAGGGGAACCACCTGAACAAAGCACCCCGAAGATGTGTAAACCCGACCGTGCTACCTCCACGCGGTACATCTTGGGTAATGCTAAAGCCGGCGGTAGCATTGGAAACAATGTAAAAATGTTACCCATACATACGGTATTTATAAACGTATCGAATGTAAAAAAAAAAATGTATATTTTTATCCGGGAACAATGATAATGCATTGCACTCTGGAAACTCTGGAAACATTACGAAAATGAAACGGGGTTCCAATTAAAAAAAAATAGTCTTGAGCTTAGAATAAGCCTCAAGGTAATTTTCAAGGTTAAATTCAATGGTGCCTCTTGCTGAGTTAATTCGCTGTTCCGGGAGTTTTAAGTTTGGCCTTGAAATGACATTGCCGAAAAAAACGGCCATAGCATATTTGGACGTAAAATTTTGTGCTCTCTCCGAATCCGTGAAAAAAAATAGCAGTTTCCATTAAAAAAAACAAACTTGACCTTGAAATAACCTTCAAGGTCATGTTCAAGGTCAAATTCAATATCGCCATTAAATAACCAGGGAAAAATCCTGAAACTTTTGTCTGAAACATTTTCCTCGAAAATGCACTCCCGCTGAGATATTTTGCTGTTCCGGGACTTTTGGATCACCCTGTATATCTGTTTATTTATTCTCTGTCTATTCAAACTTTTATAACTACGTGTATACACGTAGTCCACACGGGGAGCGCACCTAGTCTATTACTTGTATACACGTAGTCCACAATGAAATGTTAAGTAAATGAAGTTAAACTTAAACAACAAATTTTTACTAGGGTAATTGCAGTTATATGCTGATTTACACACTCCAATATTTTGTAATGTTCATAAGTAATTTATGAAAACCTAAGAACTTGTAGGGACTCGAACAAAGAACGTTACGAACAACGGCCTGACTTATTGTGCACATTTCTTACAAAAATCATGACATTTCTTTATTTTTCCTTAGTTAAATATTTTGCATCAATGAATTTAAAGTTTGCAATAAATATTATTTGCACAGAATATTCACATATTGCCAAACCTATGACGCGCTATGACTTGTATGCGTCACAATATAACTATCAGCGCACACCTCTTCCACGCATTATACGTCATTGTGAACGTATGCATCAGTTACTTTTTCAGGCCTGAACGTCAGTTATATATAAATATAAATATATGTATATCAACGTACACAAATATTTGTTATCTTATATGGGTTATCGAATATCTTTGATATCAGTATGGGTCTATGCACGTATTACAATTGTTTTGACGCGTCTGAGATGATTTATTAAAATCAATAACGAATGACTCATTGATATCGAAATGTGCTTTGATTCATTCATCTTTATCGTAATAAATTGATAATAGACATTCTGTCTAGATATCGCATGTAAAGAATAAAGCTCATTTATTTTGGATGTATTTCGTGTAGAGATATTCCCTCAAGGCATGGTCAGATTCACGCATCAGTATTTGATGTTGTAACAGCATTTATGAAATAATTAAAACAAGAATGGATATTTTGTAATTTCTCATTACATTTTTGTTTTAAAAATAACGTTTGATTATCTTCCTGCTGGTATGAAATTACTTTTATTGAAGACAAGCCTCGACATATGAATTAATAAGTTTCTTTAAAAGGGGGAATATGTCGCTAATTTTGGCCATAATAAATTTCTTGTGCGTATGGGAAAGTAGTTTATGAGGCATGCTATTATGATACGAAGAAAAGACGTATGTCATTAATATGTAATATATGAAAATAGCACTTTTCGATACAAGTGCGGATGCGTAAAAAACTTTTTCTTCACACCGGGAGGAAAGCAGTAACTTTCCTCCCGCAAGCGGAAGGAAAGATGCCGCTTAACCTCCCTGTCATGAAGAAAAATCGTATACTTCCCTCGGAAAGTAAAAAAGAATGTCTCAGACTGCGTGTAATTTTTACCCGAGGTGAAGCCGAGGGTGAAAAACATGTAGTCTGAGACATTCTTTATTTTACCTCCCTCGTTGAGTAATATACTATATACATACACACGTGTGCCGAAATATTGTTTTCGACATCGCGTGCGGAAAATACTATTTTCCACACTTTTGATATTTTTCGGACGCATTTTCCCTACGCTCACGTCGAAAAATATCGTTCGGCACATATGCGAAAATGTTTTTTTCAACGAATGTGAATGCGGACCTCACCTTCGACTCGGCCTGGAATCCTGTAAAAAACTTTTACCTACTTGTATCGAAATATACTATTATGTACGGCTTTTCCGAGCGTAAAGTATAATCGAGTGCATAAAGTTTACTTTACGTATGAGTTTACTTTACGCACCAAAAAGACGTACATACATATTTTTTGTTAATGCGTGGGCAAAATGGTATTTTTCACACTTTTGACATTTTTCTTTCGCATTTTACCCACACTTGTAACAAAAAATACATTTCGGCACATGTGAAGAAATGCTTTTTGGGTAAACGTATGCATTTTACATTTTACATTTTACATCACATTCGTACGAAAACACTTTTTCCCACTTGTATCGAAAACTACTATTTGTATTAGAATGTGTAAAGTTCGATTTTATGCACTGTTGTCAGTACGTAAAGTGGCAGTTTTACGCTGTGCGTAAAAGTAATGAAACAGTAAGCATTATAATCGATCCATAAAAGAATCAAGCGGCCCTTATGTTAAACAATAAATGGATAAGTAAATAAATTATAACAAATCTATAACAGAATAAAAGAATAACAAAAGAAATAAACTAAGGAATACTGACATAATTGAATAAATAACATATCTACAGTATAATAAATAAGTAATTGTCTAATTGACCACTTGATTGTACAAGTAATACTGAATAAAGATAAACAAACAATGGGATCTTTAGTTCAATCACCACTTGCGTTACAGACAATACAGGCACCTCTGAGGAAAATCAAGGTCCAAGCAAAAAATTGAAAACAATCAATGAAAACGACGATACGATTCCAAATAATACCGACACGGGCAACACGAAAGTAAACATGAATGGTTTCGTAAATGTTAACAATTGTACTATTCAATAATTAGTCTAAACATTTTCATTTTTCTATTTTAAAATTAAACAAATTTTTTGTTATATTATAATTTTTCTTTTTTAGGGAATAATTTAATTTGCCTAATTTCTTTCGTTACATGCATTAATTACATATTTACAAATACGGAATATATATTGAAAAATATAGTTCATACATTTACTTTTTAGCATATATAATTTCGTACCGGGGGAGCTCCTATTTTTAAGGGCGACATCCCTCAACGGACTTAACGCATTCGCCTACAAAAAATAATGTTCGACAGGCATGTGTAATACTTTACACACTAGTCTCGAAAACTAGTATAATTACTTACGTTTATAAATACCTTACCACAGAACTAACAATTTGCAAATTAAATGAAAAAATGTGTTGATTCAGATACTAATAAGGGTTAAAAATAACATAAAAGTACACTGGGTTGTTTCACAGCAGTTTTTGCATTTCATACGTGGATAACACCGGCCATCTAGTGCTCACATTTATAACCCTACAGATTTACACATATATATGCCTAGTAGATTTAACCATGAAAATTTAACTAGAATGCATTTAACCAGAAAAAGAGGCACATAACTTTCTGGTATATATTTTCCGGTTGCATTATTCAGAATAACAAAATAATACATTAACATGATCAAAAACGGTTTACCTGAACGCATGTAATAATTTTAACCACGCATTTTTCTGAGTATAGGAAATGTTTCCTTATAAGAAATGCGGAATACGAAACAAAAAAAAATCGATATACCAGGAAAATAGCAATACATACTATAGTTACACATTAAATAATAGAATTTTCTAAACAATTTCCTCAGAGTGCTAATAAAATCTAATGCTGTTTATTATTGACGTCATTTGAGTAGCATACACCTTTATCTATGTATGACAGAAAATTAGACGATAGATAAGGTGCTGCATTTTCAGTTCTATCTGATCTCGGAGTTATCGTTTATATTTATTCAATAATTAGCTTTTGTTCACATTAATTATGTTGTTCGCCAATTTCATCTGTAATTTATGGACAGTTTTAAAACTTCTTATTAATCACTGGGAGAAGAATCGTCTTAAAATTTAATTATTTGAGATGGTAATATGGGATTACATAGCTTTCGATT
This sequence comes from Trichopria drosophilae, assembly GCA_030407085.1. Lineage (NCBI taxonomy): Eukaryota > Metazoa > Arthropoda > Insecta > Hymenoptera > Diapriidae > Trichopria > Trichopria drosophilae. Next base: position 172,414,951 of record CM059582.1, on the reverse strand, counting down.
ATACGAAAATTCATAACCCTTTAATGGTAAAAAAGATTCTATTTTTTGTATACTAAACATCAATATTTCGAGCCTTTAAAAATATACAATAATTACTGCGAGTAACCTGAAATTTGACCACGAAATGTGCAGCTAAATTATTACATTGCATGCTATAATTTTTTAGACACTCGTCTATACCAAATGCATGCTGTATAAAATTTTATACTGTAGTAATAATTTGCAGTTGTAGCTACTTTTGATGGCTTTACAATCGTGAAATTCAACATGAGAAACTATTACGTAAATATATGAAAGGGAGTGCGATTCCCGAAAAACAAATAAGTATAAAGTCCATCTTCGTTCATCAAAGTAATGAAGTAAACTAACAACTTAAGTAATAAATGAGTATTGACAGTTCAACTTAGAAAAAGTAATAAATTTTTCACACTTTCAAGTGTGAACTTCATACAGTAATAACATCGCAAGTAGAAAATGTTTTACTGGAAATGTTTATTGATCCATTACTACTTTTCTGATATACCTTTTTCGGTGCCTTTTTGCTAGTAAAATATTGAATTATGTATATTGATTTGATAAAATTGCGGCTTATGAATAGGTTAATATACTCTCTAGTATATATAGTAAATATAGTAAAGAAATTTGCTGCTTTTTAAGATAAGATTTATTGGCAAGTTCACTTGCGAATCGTTATAATCAATAATTAACCAGTAGGGGTCAAGTTTGTAATTGAGGAAGTGAGAGATCTTTGAGGACTATACGATCCTATTAAATTTACTAGAGTTAAAAATCACTTTATTTCGTATGAAAAATGATCCTCTCTTGTAGGAGTGATTTTCAGTTATTTGCGAGTGAAATCTTCACTCTGGAATGAGGAAATTATCACTTTAAGGGGAAGCATCATTTTTGTTGTGCCCCTGTGAATTTAAATAGTTATATTTAGTTAATGCTTCATTTTGGACCAAAGAACGTATATAAGGTGATCAATAATTTTTATCGGTTTAGAATTTTCGTTCGCGTGTATTAAGAATATTTGAATTAATAGAATTCCACTAATTAGTTGGTTATTTTAAATCATTAATTGAAATATTTACTAAAGTAATTGGCCCTCATGAAATAGTGTTTATCAGTAGTTCAGCGATAGAATAAAAAATATCAATCCCATTCTATCCTTGCAAAATTTTAAAAATACATATTTTTTATTTCAGCGCTACAGATCGATGAATGTTCGTGTCGAAACGAAATCAGGGGAAGAGCTGAGAAACATAATCAGCGAAAGTGTCGGGAGAATGTTACGTAGGAAAATGGATGCTGTAAGATGTATCCTGCAAGTTGCTGAGGATGCTGCGGAACAATGGGATGAGGAATTTACTAGGAACTTTACATACGTATCAGGGAAATACAGTCCTGTGATCGGTGAAGAATCACCTCCTGAGTTACCTGAAAATATGCTCAATGATTCGTATACGTACAGGTAAGCATTAACTTATGCAAAAATTTGGTACTCTAATTTCACCGTATTTGAATTTACGAATATTTTGTGCGATGTGAAGAACTATACTTATGCAAAAAAAGCGAAAAAATTTTCTATAAATTGTGGACTGATATGTAAGTATAGTAGAGTCTCGGTATATTTACCCACTGGTTCCTTCCCTGGTGAAAATTTCCGTAAAATCATATGATAAATCATATGAGATTTTTATAATTTCTTTAATATCTTAGAGGAATGCAGATGATTGTAATTCATTTTCTCATATTATTATTATTTCTTATAATTACATGAGAAATCACATGAAAAGTTTCCCAGATAGTCTGATATTTTAAAAATCGCATATGATTTATCATATGATATTACGAAAATTTTCAGTTGGGTTGCCTTCTTCTCACTTCTCGTTATATTTACCAAAAGAAGGGGAGCGCCACTTCTCCCACTCTTCTCACACGCGTTACGTTCGTGACGTCATAGCAGGCCCCTCCTGGGGTCCTAGCCCGCAAGGTGGGGGAAAAAGAAAGAGGCGACAGGCAAATAAGACGAAACGGAGCCAGGCAAATATGCTGGGGCGTAAATATAGCAAGACGTAAATATACTGTAACTGGATACTGATGCAATTACTTCGACACAGATCAAAAGTCTGGACGAAATGTTGAATTTGGTCAACTCAACAAAAAAACATAACCATATAGTTTTTCAACAAATTCCGATGTTTCAGATCCGAAAGAATTAAAAATTACACTAGTGTAATTATTACAACTATTTGATTTTTCTTGAATTTAGTATTCTAATTCTTTAAGATAAATATTTAAATAATTCAAGTGGTTATTATTTTTTTCATTATTTAGTAAAAAGAATAGTTGTTTTAATAATTTTAATCAAATAACTATAAGAATGATGAAGTTCACTGAGAGAAAAAGAAATGGTTAATTGAATATAGAAAAAAGGTAAAAATGATTGTAACATATAATAATAGTAGAATTAACAACATGAAATATTGTTGCTGACAATATGTTACTTTTTCTATTCAGAATATTGTAAAATATGACAGATATAGTAATACGGTATAAAGTGACTTTTATATGACCCTGGGACATTTTCTTTTTCATTGTCGTTTAATCAATTTTATTATATAAATTTTAGTACGTATAAATATTTAAACTACCTATTTAAAAGTAAAGCTTTGGTAAATTTGAGGTTATGTACTCGACCGCCCGCATCTTTAATGATCGGGAAATAGTAAACGGAACAATATTATTGTTTTGTTTACTAAAGAAATAATTAATTTAAATATATTTTTAAAATTCCACGTTTTACGTTTGTAAAATGGTGCCATCAACTATACTTTTTTTTTGTTTTAGTAACGATTTTTATTTATTTCATAAACTATTTTCATTACTTAAATTTAAATATAGCGTCATTTGCCCACTTGTTTGGATATAGACGCATAGATAAATATCTGATACAAATATATATGTATATATATTTTGTATTACAAATGCCAAACATTAATAATCATCGTGTACTTTAGTCAGTTTCCCGTCATACTTTTCTCGTGTTCCTGCAACAATTTCGATTGCAACATCTCATTTTCGTAAAATACCTTAACATGTTCATAACTATAAATACATATTATATGATAATCACTTGAATAATACCTACTTTATACTAGGATTAGTAATCGCCAATATTTATGTGAAATAGAACACTTATTTTCATAGTCGCTATCGGTGTCCGGATCAAGTACTTAATGGAAATATAGCCATCTATCGGACAATAGCATATAAAACCCTCGAAATTAAAAGTAATTCATTTCCTTTATTTGACAAATGCAACTGGAGTAGTATCAAGAAAAATTCGATGTTGGTGGGGAGGACTCCGTTTTTTAATATACCAATCGTATATACAGATAGTTATCACTACAAAACGAATCGTTTAATATACATATGAGTAATTTTGTTTTAATTTTTAAGAAACTGTATACATACATAAAATGAATATATAATTGATAAACAACCAAATTTTGATTACATGAAATAAATGTGGAGAAATATTACATAATAGTTTTAGCTGCTAAAGAATAATTACTTTCTCTTGAAAGATATTTTAAATTATCCAATTTTTAACGATTTTTGTAGCAAACTGTTCCACATATATTTCTTTCGGACGAAAATATTTTTTATAAAAAAAAAGGTAAAAATTTACCCTAACTGTCTATTGATATTAATGTTGTTCTTGTAACGCATATCATTTTCAAGAAAGTGACTATATTTTTAAAATTGGTAAAATTAATTTTTCACAAAATCCAAAATATTATCGATATAAAAATAACGGTTTCGAATAATGAATACCATCATAAAATCATTGCTATTTAAGTAGGTCTTTTAAAATAATAGAAACAAGTTTTGAGCTGGATACAAATAAACAAATTATCGTGGAATTACTGAAATAATAGTAACTCTTGCAATAACGTCAAAAAGTGATCTTACTATTTTTTAGTTGGATTGTGTGTACTTACCTCAAATTAGTTCACTCTTTAAAATTAATACGATGACTTAAGTAGCTGGTATTTATCATGTTTACAGATAGTTTTTTTTAAGTAGTCTGATTAATTATGATCAATTTGCTATCTTTAGCAACTAGTTCTTTCTCTTAATTATTTTGTCTATGTAGTTAAAAACCTATTTCTTTCATCCAAGTGCATATTTTCAAAAGTTGCCAACGTCCATTTTGAATTATAAAGATTTTGAGCACAAATACGACATTTGCAACTAAGTAGAGTGGATGTATTGTTTCCTCTTTCCTTGGCATTCATCTGGCCAAGGTAATTGAGGTGCAGTATATATTTATACCTCGGAGCCTCGCAGACCCTTTCTCATGCAAGGACTTCTCAGGAAATTGACTGAGCAAGAGTTTATTTGGCGGCGAGGGATACCTTAGTTCACGTATTAAGAGTCTTTTTGCGACGGCCCTGGTATATTCTAAGAAATGCAAAGGCAATTAAAAAACAAAAAATTAACAAAACATGTTTTACGCATTATTGGAAAATATGGCAAGATGTGGCGATTTGCGAAAACTTATAAACACGTTTATTATTTGCTCAGAATCCGTACAGATCATAAACAATAATTGTAACAATATTTTGCAAAATTTCACATAAGAAATAACGAAATCGAGATTAACATGTGTTTTAATCATCATTAAGTAGTATGCTTTTTAATCAATAGTTATGCAAATACTAATATACAACCAAAATTGTTTATATGATTATTGTTTAAATATTATACAATTTAATAATAACAATTGAACTGGAAATGACCAACAGATGAAAAAAAAATTATAAAGTATTGAAATTTCTCGACCAGTGTATCAAAATAAATGCAACATGTGTCTTGGTTATAACGGTTTATTTTGTAATAAAAATATGAAAAAGTCATCAAAATGACGTACAGAATAAAAATTTATTTGAAAAACTTCCGTACGCTGTAACTCGAAAATGATGAACTATCTATTATTTTCTAAAAAATAGTAACAATGAAAAGTAGTATTCATCGAGAAATATAATAAATTTTTACGTTATTTTGAAAAAATGTGTACTTAATTTATCTTAAAAATTATAAAAATTGCTTAGAATTTAACAGAGAATATATAAATATTTTTTTTTAATTTTTAAGACAAATGTAGGTACAAAATTTCTCAATACCATTCTAAAAATCTGAAAAAATTCTATTAAACTTCTCGATCAATTCTGAGACATTTCATTTGTTTAAAAAACTTATAGTTTTCGAGTTACAGTGCCCTGAAAATTTTGAAATAAATTCTCATGGTGGACGAGAATAAATTCGCATAGAAACGTTTCAAATAAATTTGTATCCTGCATAGTTTCAACTGAATACCAATGTCCTAACACTAATTTTTTTTTGCTTTTTATTTTTTTAAATATTGACACCATTCTGGAATTTATGTTGGCTAAAACTCAATTTTGACCTCGGAAAGGTGAAAAGTGGCCTGCAAGTTATTAAGAAACTGAGTTGCATTGAAATTGTGCAAAGCTTTCATAACTAAAGTAATCTCTCAAATAAACAAATATCTTATGACTCTTGGTCGTTAATGAATTAGTTTAACTATGAAATTACTAAAATTTTTACTAACATTCAAAATTCTGTAAAATGTTAGTTCAATCCGAAATTGTGCTAATTTTGTTAAATTCAGTCAATGGCTTCAACTTCGAGACATAAAAGTTTGATTCTGCTGATATGTTGGCTTAGTATCACATTTCCCTAAGGTGATATAAACTAGAACAAAAACAACATTTATTTCTAAAGAATTTCGGTCACAAAATGAGCTGTCTTTCTTCGGGTCTATACAAAGTTTTTTGCAAAATTTTTGAAAAAAATGGAAATTGTACTATACTTCCTGAATATTACAAAAGCAATACTAATTTGGCAATAATAATTTACTTTCCTTTGAAGCAATTGTATCACTCTAAAGCTGTCATATAAGCATGCTGTTTATATTCACAATAATAATATTTTTAATTCATTAACAATTTAAGTAATTTAATGTTGTCATATACGAAAAAATGAGAACGCGTAATATTGTTATGTAATAAAGCAGTTTTAAATATATTGTAATTTTCAATTTGATTTCGACAAGTAATAAATGCACGAGTTAGTAAGTTTAAAACTAAGGTTAAAAATTAAGACAATGAAACACTAGAAAGTTCAATTTTGAATGGTTACGGTCTAAAAAGTAAGCTTACATTGATCTCCGTTTTATATAAAAATGCAAATAAAAAAAAAGTCTTCAAGGACATTCGCAGTATTGTTTTGATGAATTGTATAATAACAGGAAATTTTATTATTCTTTGTACAAAACCAACTAATATTAAATCTAAAAAAATAAAATTACCTTTTCTTGTAATGTTTATCAGTTAAACGCCGTAAAATCCCCTGATATCTTGTTTCTTGTTACACTTTTTTTACATAAAAAGTCTTCCAGTGTTATTAAATTAAGTTATCGTTTAAAATGAATTAGTTTTATTTAGTAAGAATTAACTCTTAAAATGTTATCTTAACTTTTGATTTGTTACTGTCAAATTCTATTAACACAATGACTCTACAAATGTGTTAAAACTATCAAAACACAAAAAAACTGATTTCAAGACATGAAAATTCTGAGATTATGTAATTTTAGCCAAGCGTGTAATAAACGTCTGGTTTTAGTAAAAACCGGAAGCATTACCCGTTATAAGCAATCACTCGCTAGTATCATTGTATAATGATTAAATGCCATGATGATGTACTTGTTACATCTAAAAGAAAGTAAAAGTTTTTATGCGTATGATAATACTTATTGAAATTGATAATAATTTATTAATAAAATTACATCACTGATCTGATTTACGCACAAAGTAAGAATTAATTTATAATCATGACACAACATATATATTCGTAATTAGTTTTTCCTTAAAACTATAATGCTCAACCACGGAAGTGTTTATGTACTGTTTGCTTAGAATGACGTGTGATGAAAGTGACGTAAAAGTTTGGAAATAAACGTCATGTACTATAAATTTAACAACACATAACATGCTCAAGTAATTACACTATTATTGTGTTATTTATTTCGAAAGTATGTGTAGATATTGACAAATGATTTACTCTAAATATTTCTAAGACTCAAATCAGATGATGTATGAAGTTATTATTAAATGTTTGTAAAGGAATTTCAAATTACAAAACTAATCAAATGTAGTTATTGATTAACTAATATTAATAGTAATTTAATTACGTGAATAACACATATTAAGAAATGATTTAAAACTTAGCATGTAATTAAATACAAAACACAATAGAATTTAGTATTTTACAATTTAATGAGAAAGTTACGAAGGGCTTAAGTCGATATAAAAGTTAATTGTTAATTTAATTTCATGAGGCTGTGAATTTTCTGCACGAAAATAATTGCCATAATGAAACGATTATATCTAGTACGAAACATATTAACACATAATTATCACGTCCTTCAATTACAACGTAAATTAAAAAGTACATTTTTTTCTAAATTAACAAAATATACAAAATTAAGGTTAATTAATATTTAAAATTCACCGCGTGTTTTTCATGCAATTCAGAATAAAATTTATGGATTTTAAAAAGATTTGTTTTCGATAGTGTATGTTCAGAATATTTTATATAACTTCTTGTTAAATAACAGCGACGGAATTAAATGCAAATTACTTGATCAAAGTTGTAAATTAAAAAGTGAAACTCATCTAAAATATAAATTAAGAAAGCGAAGATGGAAGAAAAAGATCTACAGGTTTTGACATTTTATTGCAACGAATGCAAAATTGTTTGAATTAGTTACTTTGAATATTTATTATTGACTAGAAAATGATTTTAATTAAAAATGATGTTATCTATTAATTTTTAAAGCTTAATTAAATGTACTTGTCGTCAATAGCAACAATAAAAAATTATTATATAATCATTGACGTAAGAATCATAGTGCATACATTAATTTAAAAGCGACGTGCAGAAATTCGCATGTAAATTTAAAAAAAAAGTTACCAAATGTGAGAGATTGCGTCTTCGTTTTTGTAGGACAAATCTGTTCTTTCGATTTATATTAAATTACAGAGAGACTTTGAGACCTGATATTAATTCCTCTTAAAGGAATTCGATAGATTACTTTGTAGATGTAATTAAGAAAAATATATTGTCATTAAAAATGAGTTAAAAAGTACTAAATTAATATTACGTTGAACTAAAAAATGATAAATATGTTGTCGGAGTATTTTTCTTCAGAAAAATTAGTCGGCATGATTAAATATTTGCTAAATCAGTTGCAATATGCTTAATTGACTATTTTATGAAGTGTATGTAACCAATTAATTGAATTAAATGTATTCAGGTTATTAAATGTATAACATTAAAATATAAACTAATGTTGTATGTAATATAATTATTATTATACGAATGGCTCCCTTTAGTCGCGATTTAATCTCGTGACTAATCTAACATTGAAAAAGTGCATCTACAAACTACACTTGAGTATGTACTTTCGTTTTAAACAAAGAAAACATTAGACAATTGTTCAACTAGACTAAAAATTAGTCTGGAAAGGAGAAGATTAGTATAAAAATAATGTATGCAAAGTTTGTTTACACTTTAACAAAATAAATTTCGAATAAATAGAAAGAAGACTTACGAGAATTAAAGAACGAACAAAAATAAGTAAGGTGATCAAAGTATTATATGGATTTACTCTTTTATCTCATTAAAACTGACCGTATTTTCGTTAATAAATGTTAAGATTTTAAATACTGAAACTGATAGGAATAAAGAAAGAAATTTAAAGAAAAGATCTAGAAAATAACTTCTAAAAAATAACGATCTTTATTTAGTAACTTCACATAGTTATACATAATTAGTATATTTAGACAGTCTGAGTCTATTCCAGTTTTATGAATGTTTTTAAAAGTACTCATACTTTTCTAGAAATGTATATTTTATTAAATGATAATAACAATGATCGTAGAATTACTTTTTTTCATAACCAAGTTTAAACAAAATTTTAAAACAACTAATACATCCAAGCAAAAAAAAGTAAATAATCAGTTGTCCGGTAACTAAATACATAATAGTTTTAAAAGTTGTTTTATCTATAGTACAACACACTAAGTTAAAATTGAATGGCATAAATTTTAGTCATTTTATCTAAATGTAAATAGAAAAACTAATAAATACATACTCACGAATTAATTCAACATTAAACATGTTGCTAAGTGTGAAAATATTTGTTTTAAACTTAGTATTTTGCATATAAATACACACCAGACTTATTATACATTTTAGTGAAATGAAAGTTGGCAATTCACTAAAACTTAATTACGATTAATAAATTTTACATAAATACCTAGGATTAAAATGGTGTCAGGTAATTATTCAGTATTAAAAAATAAATTAAAGAAACACTATTAAAGACACGTCACTTCGGTACAGCGACTAAAAAAACGTTTAGATTATGTGCATAAGTTATGACAACCAACCTGTCAGTTTATACCTTCGTCCGCGTCAAAGGTGTGAAAACAGACGGAAAATCACCGACTCACAATTGGATAATGCAAAAAAAAACATTTCTTGGAGTGAATACAAATTGTAGTAGGCAAATTTCTAATACCAATTGCATTTGGAAAAATAATTAAGAAAAGTGTACTAATAAATAGTACTCGTGTCAATTTGCCACAAACGTCTGACAGCTAAATAAAAAAAGAGTTCAAAATGATTTCGAAATGTGCTCTAAAAGAATTCAGATCTCCCATTGTCTGAGGGTTTTCTGAGTTCATAAAGATCTCATAATGAGTTCAGAAAACTCAAAAAATGGGACATGAATTCTTTTAGAGTACATTTCGAAATCATTCTGAACACTTTTCTATTTTACTGTATGATTTAGTAAGTAATTTTCCACATAGTAGAAAAAAATAGTTCAGGATGAGCTCATAATGTGTTCTATAAGAGGTCAGATGTGTCAAATTATAAGGTTTTTCTGAGCTTGATATCATTATTAGATCATTACTACTTGAAGCTCAGGAAAACCTCATAATTTGACGCATCCAACCTCTTATGGAACACATTATGAGTTCATTCTGAACTATTTTTTATTCTTCTGTCTGGGATATTCTTAAAGAATAATTCTAAACTAGTTCACTACCGGATCACAACACATAAAACAGATGTCAAAGAAATCAAAATTTATTACAACAGGACAAGTAACGAAGAACACAAAATCACATAAAAACTTATTTTGGAGCACATGGATACAATTTAAAAAAATTGAACTTACTTCAAAGCCCAAAGAGCAATCGAAGCTTGAAAAAAACTGGGTATCGGTGAAGTAATCCAGGAAGGATTAAATATCAGCACACTTGACGGTAATCGGCTCGTAAAAAAACGATAAGGCGAGCAGTTAAAAAAACTTTGTTATATTGTTAGCGTTTTTTTAGAAGGCGATGCCATTTAGTATAGGCTAGTAGAAAGTCTACGAGCTAATCGCGACGATGAGGAGCAACTGACTTAAGCAAAGCGAAGCTACCCTATCCCTGGGTTCTCCACGTGCTTGCTGAGGACAAACGTGCCCTGCCGGCAATTTTCGAAATCCCGTCACCTGATTGGTCGCGGCAGGAGTCAGGAGATCTCGCGCTCGATGCACGTTCAACGGCTTTGGAGGGGACGCCGAGCCGAGCCGCCGTCACCGCCGTTTCTATATCGGTGGTCGCATTTGTCGCCCAGTAATTTTGGGACCATTTCGAGAAACATCACAATGGGAGTGCATACACAATAATAGTTGCCGATTGCCTTATTTTTCGTCGGGGGCATTCCTTGCATTCTTCCTAATACTTAGAAGGCACCTCTTCTTTTACCTTCACATGTCGCAAGATATCGTTGACCCTTATGGGAAGAAATCGATTCTTTAAGACGTTTTACGTGGGTAGGTTTCGTTAAGTGAAAACTCACGTCGGCGGTTAATTTGTTTCTCACGTATTTTCCATTAATGTGCTATAAATATCTGCGGAAATGATCTTGCTCGAGTTAATTGGGGAATGTTTTCCAGTCTTCTTTACTTATATCGGTGGTATCACGACGTACATCATTTCAATACCTTTTTAATTAATAACTTTTATATTTCAGTTTCTGTTACATATATTTTAAACAACAGGTTCCTGTAACACATTTGAAATTATCAAAAACCGACATGGTAACCAGTTTACCAAATCCGGACGTAATAACTTTAGGGGGACCCATACCCGAATTCTCAGCTATGACAAGTCATAATTTAAAAAATTCGTAATATTTTTTTTTGGCACTATTCTGGATAAGAAATAACTTGAAAAATAAGTTCTTTTTTACCATTTTTTAATGTATTTTTCACAAAATTAAAATTTCGCAAAATCTATACCCTTATTTCTTCCTGAAGATTTGAGAAACAAAATACGAAAGGGGCCATCGAAAAATATTGAAATTTGTGGAAGAAGAGGCATTTCTTGTACTTTTGATGAAACTTCTGATTGCCTTTACGAAGGATGGGAAGTGAAATTAATTAGTAAAAATAATATAAATCGCTGAAAATATTCAAAGATATGGCTACAAGAGACCACAAAAATCCCCAGACACACGAACCAAAAACAATGCATTTAAATAAAATAACTGAAAATAATAATTATATATTATACACGCAAAATAGTACAAAAATCTAACCGAACCTAACCTAACATTTCATCACATGATCATTTCAACACGACCCAAAAACAATGCACTTAAATAAAATAACTGAAAATAACAATTATATATTATACACGCAAAATAGTACAAAAATTTAACCTAATCTAACCTAACTTAACTTTACTTTACCTAACCTAACCTAACCTTATAACCTAATCTAACCTAACTTAAACTATTTTATTAAAATGTTTAATATATTATGTTGAAATGGTCATTTGTTGAGAAATTTTATGATGAAATGTTTGTGTGTTGAAATGTTTATGATGAAGTTATCTTGTGGTGAAAACATACTCGTGTTGAAAAGTTATGTATTTAATAGTCGCGTCACCGTTACATATAACTAAGATTATCCTTCATTTACGGAGTTTCTGTTGATGTTACGAAAAAAATATTTACAATCTTTTTTGTAGAGAATTTCATGATCTACATATTTTGTTGGAAAAACTTCCTCATCAGATTGATATTTCTAAAAATAAATGCAAAAAATGTCAAAAATAACGCATTTATATGTGTTTTGACCTTCAATATGACCTTGGCGCCAATTTTTGCTACAATAGTCGTGTTCAGCGCACCGAATTATACCGGTAAACGGTGTTTCAACAAAATTGAAAGTATGGATCTTTCGCAAATACAATCAGAAATTTCATGAAAAGTACAAAAAATGCTTCTCCCACAAATTTCAATATTTTTCGATTGCTGGTTTATTGTTTTGTTTCTGAAACCTTCAGGAAGAAATAAGGGTATCGAACAGTCTCAAAAATGAAACTTATTCTTTTTTATGTTATTTCTCATCCAAAATAGTGCCAGAAAAAAAATATTACTAATTTTTTAAATTATGACTTGTCATAGCTGAAAATTCGGGTATGGGTCCCCTTAACCCATTAACACCTGAAATGATTTTTTTCACGCTTCAACTGTAACCAAGTATTTAATATAATAATCGAAGTTAAAGAAATTGAAAGGTACCTTAATAATTTCGAGGTAGCAGTTTTGAATGGTGCTGTCGAAATTTGTCTAAATTTGCAACGAATATGTGTTTTGGGCATATACATATATTTAAAAAACACGATTTTTCTGGTGTGTATATATATATTTTTAATTTCATCTTTTCGCGCTCATGACGGAATGCAAATGCTCTAAAATATATTTGAATCGTGGACCTGATAGTTCTAGAAACTTACGCTGATTCGTGACAAATTCATATGTTGACATAATCAAAATGGCGCCCTCAATGATTTGTTTGAAAAATTTCTGGACGTTCTAATTCAAAAGCTACGAGCTTCCTTAAAAAGTGATGAGAATGAAACGTGTTTAGAAATTGTCTAGGATTATACTAAAATTTTTTAAATTATTTACGAAAAATTTTGAGAAATTTGTTATTTAATTTTTTTTCAAATTTTAAATTATTTACGAAAAATTTTGAAAAGTATAGTTAGTATATTCTGATGAATTCTATTCAGCTTTTTTCGTTTGCAATTTTTTCTATTTTTAACTAGATCATTCATTTTTAGAAATCTAGCCTCAAATTTGTACTAAACGAGTAGAAAATTCTCCGTATACTTATTTTCTCGCAATTTTAAAGCATTTTAGGAATTTTCGTATTCCGTAATGTATCCATCACCTTAAGTTTAAACATTTTAATCACAAATTCGCAACTCCGAAACCCTCCGTGCCTGTATTTTGTAGATAATTATACCACCATTTCATAATGTACATAATGGATCAAATAAGATTTACTTTTTTGATGTATTAACGTTTTGAAGAGGTTAGGTTGATTATATCAAACCAACAAAAATTACTACACTGTTAGAAAAGTTCGAAAAATTCGGATACTTTTATGTTACCGAAGTAACAGAATTTTACTAAATTCTGTAACAGAAAGAAACATTATGTAATATTACCAGAAAATTACGAAACTGTAACAGAAATCTCGAAAGGAATCTTGTACAACTTACGACACTTAGGTGACGTGATATGAGTAGAATACGCAAATTATCGATGTTTTCGACTTTGAGAGGCTCGTATTTGTGGGGAAAAATGTTTAAAGCAAACCTCATATTTTTAAAGTATAAGTATTAATAATACGTTTGTAGCCATTTGTTGCATACAGAAACCGTTTTCCTGGTTAGAAACGCTTTTTTATCGTGCAGAGCACACCCAAAAACATAAAAAAAAGTAGTGGCGTAGAAAAGAAAAACATCGATTTGATGAAAATTTGATTCAATTTTTTTGGCTGTTGATCTCAGGCTGCAACAATCGGGGAGAGACGAGGAAACGCTAAAAGAACGATTTTATTCAACATAATTCTGTAAGGGCCATTTTGTAGGTTTTGTTATCCATTTTAAGAAAACCATTCCATCAGCAGGTTTCTCGTTCTAATCAATGTTATAAACACACCTGTAACACAGCAAAAAGAAAGATCATACACGTAAAATTATACAAACCATGAGAGACATTGTTTACTAATAGTTAATGTAAGTTAATTTCAAGGCTCTTACATTAACTGTAAAGTTATAACAGTAACTATACGGACAAAAACGACAGGCTACTTTCAGATGAAAATTCCAGCACTTTCCTGCATGTCAGCAATGTTATTATATATTAACTCGTATATTTTAACATTCACTCAGTGTTCATTAAGTGTCAATAAATCTTACAAATTCTGTCATTTAAACTGCGCATGTCAACAATGTGTCAAAAAATTCGCAGAAAATCGAATGACTGCACTTGTGTATGTTTGTTTATCTCTGTTTCGGTGAAACTGTAAGCGCGTAATTTTAGAATAAAGTAATTTACCTTAAGATCAAAATCTAAATTCTGTTAGCTTCACTACGAAGCTATTATATTAACTGTATTTAATTTCAATGAAATATAGTATATCCATGTTTTGGAGGTTGCTGCTTTGAATCCGATGTTAAAATCGAAAAAAAAATTGAAAAAGGCGAATCTAATATGGCTGGCAGACATGTATATATTACACATGTGTATATACATATATATATATATATATATATACACATTCTCTTGTGATTATGGAAATTTCTAACAATGAATGGGACACTGGCATTTCATGAATAAAAATTTCTTATCTATTTAATTTTCTTGGATATCTTTAAAATCATAATCTATATCACATCTTCGGAAGACATGTTGGGTCCGCAATTTTTATTTTAAATGTCAATGTTTGAATATTTTTGCATGTCATATTCGGTCCGCCAATTTCAATTTTTAAATTTTAACCACGGATTCTGTATGTTTCATACGACTTTTTTAATTATTTCAAATTTAACATCAGGTTGTTCATAAGCAATTTTCAAAACTACGCGAGAATGTATTTTTTGCTGAATGAACAAAATTACGTACCTGTCACGTGGATAAAAGGTAAGTATTTTAACGTGGTAGCGATGACTAGAAAGTTCCACAGTTCTAGATATCAGACTAGCATATAAATTAAGTGTAAACTGCACTGAGTGAAGAAAGTCATTAAATGGAGGTTGTGATGTAACCATCATCTGTGATACAACCGGAAACAAAACTGCGAAAACACTTTGTGGAGGAAAATCTGCACTATATGTCGCATTGATATTTTATATTGAAATATTGTACATAGTATTGCCCCTATAAATAGTATTGATACGAAATAAATTATTTATATATGATTTAAAATTATAAGTTAGTGTAGGGTTATAAATATTAAATATTAGAAAAACGAAAATTTTATCGGCTTATGCCTATAATTATATTTTATATATTTAAATATAAATGATGTTAAACATTTTTTTCTCCTATATTTTCGGATCCCTCATCCCTCTTCACGAGTATTTTAATCGATTAATCGATTAACAGTTAATGAGATGAATAAACATACAACAGCGATATGCTTAGTGTGGTTAGTGTAAAGGAGGGGAGCTTTGCCTCGGTTATAAAATTTCTATACAGCTTTCATACTTTTCATTTGATGTTTATCTTTAATGTTATTAAGAGCATTTGATTACAAGGAAAAATGTATACCATTTCAGACATTCGTTTAGAGTAGAATTTAGTATCTGCATTAAGAATTTGTCTTTTCAGTTAATTTCCATGATTTGTCTCTATTCTGTGTTCTGTCTCTATTGACACATGTTCAGGAAAATCTTGCGATGTATAACTATAAATATGCACTGAATATATAGGTACTAGAAGCACTATAAAACTAATAACAATAACAATTAGAGTAGGAAAATGTACCATGACTTCTCATAAAACCGACTATTGACTAAGAAGTTGTATTTTGTTTATTTATAATTAATGATTATCGTACAGTGAGAAAAGGCACAATTGTAAACTAGTAAAAGAGAAGCTAAAGTCAACATCTTTCAACAGGGGCGGAAAAGCGTACTTTACGCCTGCTATGACGAAAATAATATTATAGTATCAGTTTTTCATGTTCAGAAATTGTTCGATTCCAGTGCTATGATGTTTTATACCTAATTAATATTGTCTATTATTTAGGTCTATTTCGGTAATCGTAAAGTAGATATTTCCGATTTGTACCTTTTTCGCACAATTTCATGAGGTGTACCTCAAAAAACCAGACAAATCACAAAACGGACACTTCAAAAATCCGACATTCAAAAACCAGACATTTAAAAAAATAGAGATTCACAAACCAGACATTTCAAATTTCAAAATTTCAAGATGTACATATTCTGTAAATGTAATTAAGGATTGCATTCTAAATGTGGTTAATAAATAATCCGGAGGTCAAACTAATTTGATCTTCAAGTGACCTACAAAATGAATCCATTGGTCAAGCATTTTTGACTTTGAAATTACCTTCCTGTAAGACCTCAAGGATGGCGACCAGAGATCATTTCTTTTGTGTAGTGAACGCACCAATCGGAGTTGTCTGTATTTTGAAATGTCGGGGGTTTGAATGTCTGTTTTTTTAAATGTTCAGTTTTTAAATGTTTGTTTGTTCAAATGTTTGGTTTTTGAATGTCTGTATTTTGAAGTGTCTGTTTTGTGATTTGTCCGGTTTTTGAGGTGCACCCATTTTATGAACATTAAGTATATACATCTACACCATAAGGTAATGTCTCAAACGTTTATTGAAAGTATTGATATTCACACTCGAAGAAATAAAGTATTATATTTTTCTTAATGAACGGTTTTTCATATGTGATCTGTAAGGTGATGGAGCTAACGACAATAACAATTTAAATATCGAACGAGGTAAATCAAAATAAATGAATAGTTAAAATAAGAAGAATTAATATACAAAAAGGTCTGTTATACATGTTGCAATAGGGCGCATGCAAATTCCAGAGAATAAATACAATCTTTGTGGGGTGATATTTATTTGCACTGAGAGAAATCGATCCAGAAACTATTATTAATTTGCCAGCCTACCTTTGCTTTTATGAACGATCGATCAATTACATTTATTAAATATATTTGAATATTAAATAATTAAAATGTCTGTGGTTGAAAGGCATAACAGTATGAATGACATTTTCATCAAATTCAAGATAATATCAGATTTTTGTATAATTAGTAATACTTCTAAATTTAGCTGACAAGTCGTTTAAATGATTATTTATTTAGAAATGATTCCTTAACATAACTGCATTTTTGGAACTGAAAGACCTTAATCGCATAATCCTATATATCAAGATTGAGAAAAACAATTGACATTCAAACTATTCAAAATTATATTTTATAATAAAATATTGTATTTCGAGTTTTAAAGAGAAATAAAACGTTCAGATTTATATGTGTTATAAAATATTAACAATATTTTTATTATATGAATAAATGATATATTTGAGACTGTTTACGTTTTAAGGTTATAGAATTTGACGAAAAGCATCGAAAAGCAGATAAAAATTAGATAGAAACATGCCATGTATGTGGCATTTTCAGATTGTAATAGATATACAATCTACAGATACAAGTCTGTATATCCACCATAAAATGTAGTAACCGATACCTTTATTATGTTATCAGGTACCGTTACATCTATGTATATATATCAAATAATGAAGAGTGGCAGTCAGGAAGCTTTAGGTCCTTATCCTTCTTGGTTTTTTAATGCCAGGTTTATATTATTCAAGAAAGAATACGTTATTTTAATGAAAGAATAAAGTTTTCTTTTAAATATCAACCCCAATAGTTACCAAATCTAAAAATTTGTATATAATAAGATCATAAATTAACGCGCTCGAGATCCCGCAGTTACGTCTGTTTATTTATCTACTAATTAGTTGAATTGTTTATTTACACATTAGAATGAACTAGCGGTACTTATTTAATCAAACCGATCCAGAAAATAAGAATTAATGATTCAATCCTGCGAACAATCTTAATAAACTTCACGGTTTCAAAATAAATCCACAATTACATTTTTCCAGTTATTTATCAGTAAAATCTACAAATGTGACCAAGATGATGTTAATATGTTTCTTATTGTTACAATGAAAACTTAAACACTGCGTTATCAGCGAACCTGGAAAAGAAAAATAAAGAAATGCACACAAATGGTAACTCGAATTTCCTTGATTTCGCTTGAAAATCGAGTGTTTGCGAAATTGACTGTTAATTAAGAATTACAAATAATCATAAAACAAATGATAGTACACCTTATTAGTGAGAATTATAAAAATTCTCATGTTTTTAAGATGGATATGAAACCTGTGAAACGGTTAAAAATAACGCTTATCACTCAAACAACGATAACTAAAATAACTGAGAATGAATGTCACTGCAAGTTAACAATAAAATATTTAAACATTTAAATACATTAATAATTTCAATCTGACAATCAGAATAATTAGAAACTAAACAGTTTTCCCTGTTATTGGTATCGAAAAAAACGAATTGCTCGTAACGTTTCTGTATAAACACAGATTATTATTAAGATTAATAATTAGTACTTTCTTTAATGCGAATAACAATGATAAGTAACTATTGGTACTTTAAATTCTGTAAAGAGTTTCACTATTTTTATTACAACGAAATGTGATAACTCATACCTTCTACCAAACTACTTTCAATAAGAAGCTTTCTTCAAAAACTTGGATACCATTTTGAGGCTGTTGTACGATTATTGTATGTAATTCTCTAGTTTTTAATAAGTAACTAGATTTATTGAATGGTTATTGCTTATAGTATTATAGGTGAAACAATTGCAAACAATATTTAATTCTACAAAGAATGCCAAGCAATCAACGAAAAAAGCAGCTGTTTTCATTAATTTTGTGATCGTTAATGATTTATGAGATTTAAATTACCTGATTCTCATACAGATTTTTAGGCATAAAGCGGTTTTTCTTAAAGAAAACTACAGGAAAATCTGCAAACACAATATAAGTTTTGTTTCCGCACTATGTTCATTTTATCAAAAGATTTACTTATATCTCTCTAACAAGTGGCTGAATATCTAAGAATTCGTCTCTAAAATTCGTTCGTCGAAATATTTTTGCATCATCATTGAAGTTCCAATAACATCATCAAGTAGGAGATGCAATTAATCGATTTTTTAAATCATAATTGCAATGGTATATTTAATGAATGGTATTTAATCTTATTATTTTATTCATTTTCGATCCTGAATAACTTCGAATTCCATTTTGCGATTTTCCTATTGCTGTTGGATGCGAGTTAACAGCTCGGTATTTCGAAACCGGATACTATTTTTGACAGTCATCTTTACATCCACTCGTTTCGTCGAAAATAAAATAGGGCGACTCATTGCCGATATGTATTTCACGATTTTCATTTACATTTTTTTACGTTTAAAGAAAATGGTACTTTTTAAATTTCTTCGAAAGAACAAAAAACGTGGTGTTACTATTTATTAAAATTAATTATGAAAAATTAAAAATCTATTATTGAAAAATTGTTTATTGCAAAACTGTTCGTTAAACCTACTGAAGAACCAATGAATACCATGAGACTCATTAATGTTCTCATAAACATTCCCCAGTGAATAATGAAAATTAAAATTCCATGAAACATTACTAAAGTAACTGTATTTACGCATTAAGGAAGTACATGAGTTTGTAGGTCAAAAATATTTTCAGAATGCCTGTATTGTGCCTTTTCGAAACATTACAAGGGCGTTATTAGAATTAAGTTCTTATCTCCAGAGAAGCTAGCGGTGTAGTCTATAGCGACCAACAATGCTGGCCGTGGTCAAAATTTGTCGGCTAATATACCCGTGTTTATTGTACGTAGTTCCACGTTCTGAATCCGAATTTCGGGAGTAGAATATCCTAAAGTGCTGGGAACAATGTTTAAATTAACAATTTAATAATAAAAAAATACAATTTTTTCGGAAAAGTCGTTCTCAAGGTCCACTTATTACATGCCCACAATTTTAGCCATGTCTATTACCCGTATAAATTTTTTTGATTAGAATATCCTAAATTGCTGGGAAGAATGTTTATATTAACAATGTATTAACCAAAAATACATTGTTTTTAAAGTAGTTCTCAAGGTCGACGTATAATATGACCACGGTTTTAGCCACGATTATTATACGCATTTCATTAAGGAATTAGTGCTATTATTTACTGCAAACACTATTTTTTTTTACAAATTTCGACCACGTCTTTCGAAAGAGCACCCTTGAAAATAGTCGGATAGGTACTTTACAATTTAATACTTCAATTATTTTGAAATGATACACGCAACGGAAGTCGTACCAAGTGGAATATGCAATTTTGACATTAATGGGTTTAGTAAATGTTCAGGTTTAAAGTATTACTCCGAGACAAAAAAGAATTTTGCTGATTTTTAAACTTCAAAATAAAATGTTTCCAACTTAAGTGACACAAACCCGAATAATGTTATTTTAAGCAAAATGTATAGGTTAGAAATTAGTGTTAAACTAAAGAAAAAAAGTATATAATATGCTCCATTAAAGCTAACAGCGACAACTATTTCAATAATTAAAAACAATTTCAATTAAAAAACTCTCGACAAACTCAATCAAAATGTTTAAAACCCAGAAACGATCTTTCGCAGAAAAA
Source organism: Trichopria drosophilae (assembly GCA_030407085.1). NCBI lineage: Eukaryota > Metazoa > Arthropoda > Insecta > Hymenoptera > Diapriidae > Trichopria > Trichopria drosophilae. Next base: position 172,394,159 of record CM059582.1, on the reverse strand, counting down.
TGAAACCACCATGAAGTTCGATGAATTTTTCTTTTCAAAGCGTTGGTAGTGAATTGTATAGTTCAATGCGTGAGAAGTTTAAGAGTGGTTTAATGGTGGTTAGGACCATAATAAATCATTTTGTTTTTTTATTATGTTTGTGTGTTTTCTTCTAGTGTTGTATGTTTACGTGACTTAAAATTTTTGACTATTCATTCACTATATGGAAAATAGTTCTGAAAATGATTCATCACATTTTTAAAAATCGTCTTAGATGAACGCCATGGTTATAACATAAGTAAAAAGTATGGGAAAACCTGCCCATATTATCATTTAGAGTAAGATCTTGTGGCATAGTTGCTTCATTATTATATAAAAAAATATTATTATTCGCATTTCTTCATTTACAGAGAGGTAAATTAAATATATGGATACTTATGACAAACTGTCCTTATGCATAATCTTTAAATTACTAGTTAATCCAACTACAAAGTTAGTAAATTAACATCTTTTCTGTTTTAATTCTGTATTTTATACTACATATAAATTGTATCATAGAACAATATTAAGGAATATAAGATTTTAACTCGAATCTATAAGTAGTGTCATGAAAAAATGTCACATTAGGTGATAACTCTCTAGAGAAATGTTAGTGTTCCTATTAATCCATTAACGCCCAGACGACACTTTTTTTGCTTCAATTAAAATCGAGTATTTCGTATCAAAATCGATGTTGCAAAAATTGAAAGGTACATATCCCACTATTTTCAAAGTTGCTCTTCAAGATTCTGGGGACAAAATTGAGTTTTACTACTTTATGTTGAGAAAAACTTGCCAAAAAATTGGGAAATATTTTTTCTTCTATTTTTTTGAGCTATTAGAATAAAACTGTACAAAAGTGATCAAAATATTTGAATTTTAAACAAAAAATTAGTTATACCCCACCATCATTGTAAAGACCTGAAAATGGCGCCCTCAATAAACATTTTTACTGAAAATTTCCGAATGCTTTAACTAAAAAACGAAGCAGCTTTATATAAATGCTACAATGAAAAGTTCTTAAATTTATAGTGAAATGTAGTGAAATTTTTTCAGATTTTTTTGTGATATTTTCAGACATTTGTTGTACAGATTATTTACGAAAGTTTTATTATTTACGAAAAATTCTTAAAAAATGTTACTTTTCTCGAAAAATTTCGAAAAATTCTCTGATGAATTCTAAGCATTTTTTGTTCTTTGCAATTTTTTCCAAAAGTCGAGAAAAAATCCTAAAAATATTTTGCTCCTTTTTCTACATAGTTCCTGTATTATCCTATTATTTTAATAACTCCAAAAAATGCAATTTTTTTGGCAATTTTTTTCAAGTTTGGAACGCATGATGACTGAAACTCAATTTTGACCTTGGAATCTTGAAGAGTGACTTTACTTAATTGAAATATACATATAAGTATACGAAATACTTGATTGAAAGTAAAGCAACAAAAAGTGTCCTTTGGGCGTTTATGGGTTAAGTACATATAAATGTATACGAAATAGCAGTATACGAGATAAAAAGTTAGTTGAATTTGCTATTATTTTAATGGAATTATTTTATAGTTTTTGTTTCATAAAAATATAAAAATTTTCAAAATTGTTCTATAAAATTATTAAAGGTCGTTAGATTTGCAATTTTTACAGTGTGTGGTATAACTGAATTAAAATAATTTCACCATTAGTTGGTTGCCTATAGCTATAATGTAATTTACTGCAGTGATTATTTTTATTATTAACTATTTGTAAGGTATGGTGAAATAAAGAATGCACTCTTTTCTTGTACAATATTGCCTCTTATGTCTTACCTCCATAATACTGAGTCTACCAGTAATGAATGAATTGCTATAATGAAGAATAACTATTTTTTAATTTAATGCTGGCTATACCATTGTTAATTTTTTACGTTAACAACAAGAAATGATAAAGAAATACACAGACATGACACTTGAAATGACTCTGCCGATGCATCTCATTAATCTTCCATTTATCGCACAATAGAAAGTAAAGTTCTTTAAAGACATATCTTTTTAAGAAGTGTCGTAAATCCCCACCGATTAAAGCTATTCAAATATATATCTGCAGACTAATATATCAAAGTCTGTTTAAAGTATTAAATGAGTGTCGATTATAATTTTAGTTCATTATACGGATTTATCTGGAAGTTAATTTAAACTCGATGAACTAAATTCTAACGTTACATAAAATGTATCATAGAGCGTAAAAATAAACATTTGCATTTAAAAATAAAGTTAAATTTAATAATTGGTAACGGCAACGTCAAATATTGAATGGTATCATTGAAAAATTCGAAACTTGACAAGTGATATGTTATCACAACTTTCAAACTGAGACAATATTGCATTACAGTTATTTTAAACGGGTTTTTAATTTACATTCTAGTCACAACATTAAATCTAGAACACAAATTCTAAAGATAGGTACTCAGTGGATATAAAATTATTCTTAACGAAGATTAACTATCGATTATATTATTTCAATATACCTAGTAACTTTTAAATTGTCATTAAAAATCACTACTTGGTTTTTAAAATTACTACAAATCTGTGTTGATTTTAAAGACATTATGAAAATAAACTGGAAATTGTAACAATACTGAGCTTAGAAAAGTATAACAATCTTTATATAAATAAATATAAGATTTTTTCTTAATTTGAAAATATAATATGATAATAGGATATTTTTATATGATCATCAAATCATCATTTTGTAAAGTTTCGATGCTTTAAAATAAAATGTATCTTGAATTCTTGAATAATCTTTGTTTTAAATATCTTCTTAACAATACCATATTTCAAAACTTCTTTTGAAGTATTTACGATATTTATGACCGCAGAAAAAGTTCTATTTTTAGCTTCTTTTTCTCACGTAATGTGGATTTATATTTACATCTAAACCGTCGTCACTAAATTCACACTTGTGATTTACGATTTTTTAAATATGATACTCGACGAATATTAATTTGTATATAAATTCATAATGGAACTATATAGAACTAATAATTTGGTCTCTTGTAAATCGTTATTATCAGCTATTTATCTTGTGAAAATGTTTTTTCTTTGGTTGTTTAGATTATTTCTCATATATAACAAATGAATAAAACCACTGTACATTTCTATATTTTAAATTTATGAATAGTTTGTAATATATATTTTATTTAAAATACGTAATTAAAATATGATGTTTTTACTATTTTTCAAGGGAAATAGAACTAGAACCGGATTCGCATTTTTACAATATTCCGGTAAACACGAACTTTTCTGCAGTACATACACCCACAAATGTTTACGACAAATTGCCGGTAGTTGCCGATACTATCCGATGGTCCGAAAAACTGGATCGAGTTTTTCGCCACAATTATAAGTCCGATCCAGCATTGTCCTGGCAGTATTTTGGATCCACTAATGGTGTACTTCGGCATTACCCAGCCATGAGGTGGTTGACCTTGAAAAAAGCAGACGATTCCAATATGCCAGATCTATATGATTGCAGAGTTCGAAGTTGGTTCATTGAAGCTTCCACTTGCAGCAAAGATATGGTTATACTAGTTGATAATAGTGGCAGTATGACTGGAATGAGAAATACAATCGGTAAGTAAATTTTTCATTTTCGCTATGGTATAAGAAATTTATTTGATTATTTATCCCAGTAAACCATCGACTACTAATCGGACTATTTTCGGACTTTAAATTGACTGTAAACCGTCTGTGGTTTTTTACCGAGTTCCAACTCGTTAGATACCTTATCCGATCGACCGTTGGTCAAAGCAGGAACAACAATCAAAACACAGTCGGTTAACAGTAGAAAGTACCAATTTAATAGTTGCATTCAAATAAAAAATCAACCAGACACTTATAATCAGTTTATAAACTGACTATATATAGTTGGTCCAGATTACTAGGGATGCTATCTGAAACTGCACCTCATCTTATTATAAAATATTGGATTATTTAAATGTCACTTGACTTTTCTGTAGAAAATTCTTCATTTCATTTGTACTAATTTATAGGTACTTTTTATGATGAACCATAACCTATACTTTTTCAGTAAAATACTGATTTTTAATGATTCATTGCGGTTCTGTTTTCTTCGGCGATATATAACACAATGTTCCAGATATCTCCGGAAAATGATTATGCCTAATACTAAATATGTTGATAATAAGTGTTGTACAGAATCATTGGCAACCAAGAAAAACCATTAGTTATCATTCCAAATCTATTTAAAGCGGTTCTAAAGTACAAGCAATTTTGTACTAGAAACATATAATTTTACTGCCCACCCATCTAACGCGAAATAATTTTGAACTATTTAATTCTTACTTGAATTTTAAACGAATGTTCAAGATTGAAGAAAAAATATATAGTTGTAAATGATTTGTAATTAAATGTAAAATCTATTTAAAAAAAACTGTGGTGAGCTTTTCTGAAAAAATGTTTGTGATAATGTGTAACTTTTCAATTTAAATAGAAAGTCACAACTAAGTTGTATGACGTTTTCAATTGTTGTATGATCTTTTCTCTAAATTATCGAAATCGTTGGAAAAAACAAACCTTCTCTCAAACTCTATGGATTGAAAATTTAGCCAATTTTGTATTAAGAGTGAAAATGTCACTCCATCGTGAGTAAAAGAAAAAAACTCACTCCTTGAAGATTGAAATATCACTTCAATGGAGCGTAAATTTCACTCTTCGGAAAAGAGTAGCTCAATTTTCACTCCAAGGAATTTAGAGAATTGATTGAAATGATTTTTTACAACAAAAAAATTACGTTTCTTCTAATGTAGTGTGTGAAATTGCACCGTTTTTATAACCCAATGAGCATCATTTACATTCAGTGCAATTGAGAAAATATTTAATTAAATGATGCTTTCTTGCAAGGTAGAACTTTGTGGAAATGAAAAGAGCATGCCAGACATGAAATACGTCAAAATGAACGTTAGAAAAACCGCAAATAAACTTCCGTGTGCATTCGAACTCTAGGTCGTAAATTATATTTTTCTAAACCAAAAAATTCATAACGCAAACATGCAAAATATATAAGATCGTAGTATGTAAATACTGATGTGCAAATACTAGTAAATTAAGAGAAAAACTGTCAGTTTTAAAGTATTTTATGAGAAAATTATAGCACGTGTTTTAATAGAATAAATTACTTATCTGGTCAATTTAAAATATCTCTAGAAATACTAATTTTGCTTATTGTTAGTACTAACAACTAATAACTGTGACAAAGTGGATATAAGATCTCTACGAAAAATACAAATATGAATTCTTTAACCTGATATGAGTAATAAAGTCAAGTACTAACATGTAATCCTTTAACAAATTTAATTACACCGAATTATTCTTAGTAAGTCACTTTCGAACATTTAAAACAGTTGCCGAGGGGACCAACAGCTGATTCAATGAACTGCGAACGTTCGCAAATGGTCACTCATCATATTGATTTTAAATAGCCCGAATAAGCCAATTAACAATAATTCACAGCAATTAAACCCTTAATCTTGTTAAATTGTTCACTTTTTTCCTTGAAATATCATATAGAGTATAGTTCCAAAATAATTAATAAATATTCTTGAACACACAGGTTTATCAAATGGTCCAGACTGTTTATTTGAAAATATCCTTTATCTAGAAGTAATATACAATGCAGTAACGTATAATGTTATTTATTAAAAACGTGAAAAAGATATTAACCATTTAAAAGAAAACATTGTTATTAGTTAAAACGCTCGAAAATACATTCAACAATGAAACTCTGGATGAATCCCTATTTTCACTTTCCTATAATATTTCTGAAAAATTATGCCAAGATAAATTCAAGATGAAGCTTTCGAAATCAGACGAAACTTTTCGTTAATCGAATTACTCTTTTCATAATCAATAAAAAAATGAGTGAAATACTTCTAAGTTTGGTAACGTTCTAGTAAAACTGTTTTTGCTGTATTCAATTTCATGTTTTTCTTATTTGCAGAATTATTATATACGATTAAAATATCTTATTGTTCATAGAAAGAAATAAATGTATGCATTTTTTTTCAAAGAAATCACACCACAATTTTACGTGTAAAATTTGATATTCGTGAATAATTTGTCTCTATCTCTTAACGGCCTCGATATTTTAAATCTGTAATGGTAGGATATGAACAGATTCTTATTAGGTGCTTAAAATGATAATTACATAACTAAGATTAGTCTGTTTGGATAATTTTGTTTAAATTAATTTTTTTACGCTACAAGAGAGTGGGTATCCCGGAAAGAAAATATCAGAAATTAAAATTAAACGGAGAAATCGAAATATAAAAATCGTTATTGGCGATGCAGTTAACACTTTGATTTACACAAATCGTCCAATAGACTAATAGTTTCATCAAAAATTGTTTGAAAATTTATTTGTTGGTCCTGTAATAAATATAATTGGGGCATAAAATAAGTACAAGTTCGTGAATATCATATTTTATTACATATTACTACAGGCATGAAATATAGAATTCATCTATAATAAAGTAAATTAAAAAATGTTGATTTAATGTTCATAAACAAATGCTCGAAACAGAAGATCGTTATTAATTTTGATTATAATTTACAGCAAAAACGACAGTAGCTGCCATCCTAGACACTCTGTCCAACAATGACTTTGTAGCGGTTTTTAATTATTCTAAATGGACGGAGGAGATGGTGCCATGTTTTAAGGACATGCTGGTTCAAGCTACGCCAGAAAATGTTGAGAAATTTAACGAGAGAATGGATACTTTGAAGCCTGATGGAGTGGCTAATCTTACTCAAGCATTTACTGCAGCATTTAGTTTACTAGAAAGGTACAGATACGAAAGAGGATGCGGCGTTGATACTCCTTGTAATCAACTCATCATGCTGGTCACTGATGGTATCGCGTCAAATATTACAGAGGTAATTAATTTCAAATGGGTGATAAGAATTTAAAAACGCTAGTTTATTAATAATATGAACTTTTTTGAAGTTACACGATGAGTTACTCATGTTGGGCTAACTCCATACTAGACTTCCCCTTTACTGCGTATTCATCTGTTAATGTTTGCGATAAACGATTAGCTCAACACAAGGTTGCCACACGACTTCTTTAACTATTGAAACTAAAATGCCGTAGTACGATGTAAATGATGTTATCATACGGTATTTTTTTTATAATATGAATTTAGTTGAATTGATCAGTCTTCGGATAAAGGAATTTTTACAGGGGTGTTAATGAGACACCCCCTTGAAGTTTCGACGGCCATGTCCATCCTCATCAGAGCTAAAATTTATTAAAAGTAAACAGTTTTTTTTTAAAATTATTTGTTTATAAAAAATACAATGAATAATAGCACAACAAAAAAGAAACATAATTTCATCACTCGAATGTTATTTGTAGTCATATCTGGAGTCGTATAACTATTTCGACAAGAACAAGAATTGTTTCGAAGGAAAGGAAAGGCTTTAAAATTTTTCGACTTGAAAATACAATAAAGAGTATGTAGAATGTAAATAACAATTTGAAAAATAAAGATAATTACGATTTATAAGTCCGATTGTAGCCTAGTAGACGTACATTGACGTCGTTCAACAGCAGTCGAGCTTATTCGAAGTTTCTTCTGATCAAAATTAAGCAGTTTCGAAATAAACTTTGACATTCGTCTAATGCCCAAAATATTAAAAAAGTTACATAGGACGAATCAAACATGATACCGACAATAATTTAATGATTCCAAGAAGAAATTGATATACATATAATACCTGTCAAAAGTTTGGGTTTGTTTGTTTTATTGTTCAATTTCGAATTGAACATAACTTTTGAATGGTATTGCAGAACAGAAAACTGAACAAGAACAATAGAGTGTTCTTCGTCAATTGCTGACATATTGCAAAATAAAATGTCATATTCGTCACTGTCAATGTTTGAAAGTATTTTAACCCATATTCATTTTTTACAATTTTACAATTATAAATTCGACATCGAGAACCCAAAATAATCCTAATAGAAAAATAATGAATATGTAATTGACGTAATTGCTATGACATAATTAACTATTAGATACACTGGCAGTAGCATTATTTTACTTAGACTATTGTTCTATATTTTTAAAAAATTAATGTATCATCAGGTATTTCAAGAATGGAATTGGCTGGATAATGGTACGATTCCTGTTCGTGTTTTCACATATCTGATAGGCATGGAAATCACCAATGTACGAGAAATTCAGTGGATGGCATGTTTAAATCGCGGCTACTATACTCACGTCCACACGCAAGCTGAAGTACGTGAACAAGTGCTGAAGTACATTTCCGTAGTTGCAAGACCCTTGGTGCTCTACGGCAAAGTACATCCGGTTGTTTGGACACACGCATACGCAGACATTACGGTAATGCAGTTTTCTACTTTATCAAAACCATCAAATTCGAGTCTTTATTTTATAAATTGCAGGTATCGTAAATAAGAATAATTTAATTTTTGCTTTTTAATTCTAGAGAATTTTATTTTTATATATTTTGCGGTCGTTAAGATATAGTATGGTTTATTAAATTATTAATTACTTTTCTGAACATGATTTAAATTTGTATAAAGTATTTCAAGAAGATATGCTGAAGTAAGCACTTTAAAATGATAAAATTTATGTATAGGTATAGGTACAATTGATTTATTCTGATAAAATTTGCTTTAATTCTTAAATTTTACAGGAATATTAAAAACTGTTATTACTGTAAGCCACCGAACAAGCAAATTGTGATATTTGATTATAATATTGGTATGATTTGCACGTTACGGACAAGCATCTGCAAAATTTTTAAAATATGAGTTGAGGAACTTGTTTAAGGTACTTTGTTAAAAAATTTCTCGAACAGAAATAAATTGTTTCTAAGAATACTACTGTACCTTGCTATTTTCTAATTTAATGAATTTAATGTGAAATTTAGAAAAATTATAACTTAGAGTATGCATTACGTCGAAGAATGATTATTTTGCAGACGCTTCTTAAAAAAGACACGTGGTACATATCATCCGACAAGACAGAGCGCAGTGTCGAATATCTGATTACAAATGTTGTATACTAATATATAATATGCTGACAACGGTATCATATAATTACATCCGGGTTTAACCTTTACTTACTTAATAATTTTTAAAACTTTATTTGTCGTATTGAGTTGTTGATAGAAATGTCGATAATAATTGCACCTTTGCACGTGTTATTACTTCAGTGATAAAAGAAAGTGAAGAGATTATGTAAGGCCTAACAATTCCTATAAACAAACGCTGAAAACTATTGAAAATGTTAACAGCTTATGAAAACTAATGATAAAAGGGAACCTTGACTGAAGTTACTACAGAGAAAATTTTGATGTAAGCAAATATTTGCAAATAATATTGAAGATAATGTAAAAAAAGTGATATTTTAAAACATAGTTAATTTAGAAAATTGCTGAAAACCCAAATGATGTCACTTTTACCTTTTAACGTCCAAATGTGCATAATTTGATCACGCATGTTAGTATCGTTCTATTTATAGAATAACATTTTTTTTAAAATAAAGACATCCATATCCGACTATTTTTGAGGTCGCTCTTTCGAATAGGGCTGATAAAATTTTCAGAAAATGACGTATAACATTTTCTTTGTTGCAATAATTTAATCACAATCCACGTTCTGACAAAGTAGGGCTAATTAAAAAATCAAAGAATTGTACGTGGATAATTTCCAAACGGATCATTCAAACTTCACTAGCTAATGCTACTATGTTTTGAAACATTTATAATGAAAATAAAAAAATAAAGATAAGTACAAAAGATTTCGTAGTGAGCATTGCTAAAAATGACATGGGCAGATCAATGCAGAGCACACATGAGCGCAAATGACACGGGAACACCTACTTCGATACTGTGGTACTTCAAACTGTAAAGCATAGCGAGAAAATATTGTGAAACATTGAAAAAAAACTACCATTAACGCTAAATAACTTATTTTATATTTTTCAACTACATAGAATCCTAGAAATATGAGTAGTTCCTGAAATTCGAAAAATGTTTGGCGTTCAGGCACCAGTTTTCGAAGTTTTTCGAAGTAAAATTATCGGAAACATGTTTCTGATAGGTTAGAAGATGACCAGAAACCGAATATCATATTTTTTTAAAAATGGTAGCTAAAAAACGTTTTTTTCAATATTTTTTGCAAGAAAAAAGTAATTTTTTAAAAATTATTTCGAAAGCGCGACCTCAAAAATAGTCGGATATGGATGTCTTCATTTTTTAAAATTCGTATTATAGATAGAACTATCGCGAAATCCGTGATCAAATTATGCACATTTGGAATAAATCAAAAATTAAATTGATAGGAATTTCAGGATATTGGTTAATAATTTAAATAAAGAACGAGCGCAAATAAAATCGTTTTTGGTCCCTCCTCAAACCGGGCGATACTATGAAAAATGTGTTTGCCTAAGATTGGAAGCGCAAGTACGTTAAATATTATTTACGAAAGTACGTAATAATTTTTGAAAGATGCCTTTCCTGCTATTTTCAAATGTTCTCTATGGATTTCTGAGTAGAAAATTGGGAAAACACAATTGTTTTTAAACAAATTTTTCATAATAAAGTTTTTTTTTTAATGTTTCTGGAATTTCACCACTAAAGCGGGTTGTAATCAATGAAATGCATACATAAAACTTGATCCCGATTATTTTATATGATTAATATACTAATACAATATTTTTAGAAGCTATGGCCGAACCCACATGTCCACGGGACAATTCAGAATTAATAATTCCTTGAAATAGAGAACATAGAAAGAATTTTTAGTTTTTGTAATGATGATGTGTACCGACCGCCGTATTGTATTTGCCATTTTGATCTTTTCTGTTCTGAAAATATACATATAATATTCGTAAAAAATATTCTACAAGAATACTATTTGTGTTCACCAATCGGAGTCACTTTTTATGCATGCATTTCATTCATTATAACACGTTTCCCTTTTTAATTTAATTTGCAAAATTTGTGTAAAAACAATTTTTTTTCAATTTTCTCATCGGGCATCGGTGTAGTATACTTGAAAATAGTAGGAAAGACATCTTTCGAAAATTAAAATAAATTCTGTTTACTCGATGACTGAGCTGAAGGAAAAAAGTGTTAATATGTCTAACATCCATCACAGACGTTTTTTTGATTAATCAATGAAAAATTGAAAAAAGTAACGTATAAAATTTCAAAATACAGGCCATTTTTTTACTATCAACAAAGATGAGTAACTTTTATTGGGTTACTAAACCATCCCAGTCATAATACTTTCTTATAAAGATGAAAATATGTCAAAATTGTAGGATTTTCAACAAATTTGTTTTCTTGTTCCCGTATTTGATTTTGGCTACAAATGGGTAAATATGATGTTCGTAAGATTTTTGCTAATTCTGCTACTAGATGATAATATTTTTACTCAAATATATAAATCTGATTAATTAATTTGAACATTTAATCAATTTCTTTGAAATTATATTCTGCAATCGGTAACATTCTATATTTAACAAAGGAAAAGTGTATATTAGGGTGGTTCAAAAAACACAAAAGTTTAGCCCCGAGTCAGAAAAGTTTCTTATTCTGTACCAGAATATGTGTTGCAAAACCATTTCTCTAAAATAATTTCTTCTGCCTCCTCCATGTGGCTGAGATTTAACATTGTTTTTAAATGGGAAAATTTTATTTTTTCAGTTTTTTTCCAACTTTTTATCATCAAAATCGTAATATATCAGTCGGACAATTCATTTTTAATTGGAATTATTGTTAGAGCCTTTAAAAACGGATTAAGAAAAGCATGCAAAACTTCCAATTTGATAATATTTTATAGAAAAAGTTGTTAGAAAAAAACTGAAAAAAATTGTTCCCATTTAAAAACAATCTTCAGCCGCATAACGGAGGCAGAATAAATTGTTTTACAGAAATGAGCTTTGGCACGCTTTTTTTTGGTACAGAATAATAAACTTTTCGGGCCCGGGGCTAAGCAATTGGAGAACTTTCGCTTTTTTCGAACCACCCTACTGTATATTTCGATTCATTAATATCAGTTTAAATTATATACACCTACCCACTAGGGAAGAATATTTATATCTTATACACGAGAACATTTCACGCTATCTATATTCTTCTATTTAGGAAGGAATGCATAAAATAAAAATAGACAACTTTACAAAAATTAAACAGTAATAATAGTTAAAAATAAATTACTGGTTCCGAAAACCCCATGAAAGTCGGTTTCACGAAAGTCCGTAAATTTTGTCAGAAACCCTTCAAGCTGCAGTTTAAAATAAATCCGATTGAATTCAAATACTTTATTACTTTACATTTTCATTGATATATTATCATCCTTGTATACGTTCAAAATTTTGGGTCCAATAAAAATTACTAATATTTGTTGAGAGATTAAAAATTCCATGTATTTTGCAATTTTATGGCTTTGTTCGATTTTCAGATGATAAATCGAAAAACGACTGTGATGGGGTGTCATTAAAGAGATAAGATTTATCATAGTATCGCCTGATAGGAGGAAGGCGCAAAAAACGACCTTATTGCACAGCTTGCAAACGAATATGAAATAACTATGTAAACATAGATAATAACGTTTCTGTACTAAAAAATGAAAAAATAGTTAATGGCAAACGAAATTACCATATAAAAATATAGGATTGCTAATATAGAAAAGTCGACTACAATAAAATATCAACAAAAATAAAAAATTATTTATTCTTAGTATTATTGCTAATAAATATCGGGCATATTGTTTTTATTTTTTGTCTTCGCATTTAAAATATCTATTTTTTAGTACTGTCACAATCCGAAATTGTGACATAAAATTGCTGTAGGACTAGAGAGAAATGTAGATATTAAATGTCGAACATCCAATTAGAATCCGGCACTTGACGCTTGGCTATGGGTCGTGATGAACCACCCGGACCAAATTTCCCGACTTGAGAAACACCGAAAAAGAAAACTTCAGGGCATGGAAATAAACGAGGATGGGATCTACGTTACGAAGGTTCAAATAGTAGAACCCGCTTAGAGAGATGTAGAAGCTTTTAAGTTTTGTAATTCCATTTTCGCTGTTCCTTTTTTTATGTACAATGGTAGATGAGCCTGTGAAGTATTTAGTAATTACACAAACGACGAAAAATACAACGGTCGGACTTGTGTGTTTTGAAATTTGTGCGAGCTTTTCGTAGCCTGTGTACTTTGATTAAAAATTTACAAAGAATAGGATAAAATGTTAAACTAATACAGTTTAACACATCAACATATTTTTATTACAAAACAATAAGTCACAAACTAAAATTATTTCTAAATTTTATCTCGAATTTCACTAATGTTTGGATTTTGTTCTACTTGGTTTCTGTAAGGCCTCTATATGGCACTTTTGATCGATAGTGTTTGTTTTCAATTACTTGAAATGCTTGAGACAAGAAATGGGGCATCAATATTTAGGAGACTTTGCGAATTGTGTAAACATTTAGGTAATAATTGGTTTTCTATTAACTAATTATTGTTTCCGTTTTAAAATAAACGGAATCAATTGAATTTGTTAGCGGATAAGGCCACTCTAGAGCACCAAAAGATGAGTTGTTTTTAAGGAAACCAATGAAATGAATCGGGTTTTTCCATTAACTTTTTATCAAAACTTTGCATTTCGCTCAGTTGTTCGAACAAATAATCGAAAGAAACTAGAATACACGAACATACACGCCATGAATACTTCATACTCCGTAATCGGCATTTTAGCTGATATATTTGTTTACGGTGTAAAAGTTTGGATGTTTTCCCTCAATGCAGTATCCGATAGAACCTGTAAGAAGTTTGAGCGCATGCGAACCCTAGCTTCAAAATAAACATACAGTATATGTCCTTTGCTAAACAAGTTGATGCTAAATAAACGTAGATATATGGCTTGTAGTATTTCTTTGATTTTACTATATTCTACTATTATAAATTTTAGTTTTATTATATATATTTATGATGTAAAATAGCAAAACCCATTTTGGTTAAGTTTGGTTATTATGTTGATAGTTAGTAAACGTAGTTTTATGTGAAGCAGATTGCACTTGTTTTCTAGTTACAAGTTGATGTAAGTATATGGTGATTATTATTAGAAAGAACACTCACAAGAACATTTTAGTAGCTATTAGTGGTGGAAATATATGTGCAAATTTTGTAATATGTTATATAAATGAAATCATTTGAATAGTTTCGACTGGTATCCGAGAATGACACATTTGGTTATATTTTATATAGCCTATCACACGAAATTTACATAAAAAGTGCCAAAAATTCCACTGGTAATTAAAAAAATTTAAAAAAAAAATAATAAGTCTTTTCCCTAAAGAAATAAATCCTAATTAATTATAAAAAAGAGATTCTTCAATGAAAAACCTGATAATGTGATTTATACCAACGGTAACATATACACCCTACATGTGCACACCCTGAAAGTGGAGACAAAAAACTGAACTTCAATTTCCAATAGTTTTGAATTCAGTTACAAAAGTGAAGAAAATATTACATTTGAGAATGTTTAACTTTGCAAAAGTAATTAGCGTTCAAAATTCTTAAATATACTGAAAAAAGTATGCACTGAACAGTAATTGCTACTGGATTCAAGTAATTTTTTATATAAATCAATGCAAGGGAAAATGATGGCAACTATGAAATTAATAACTGATGAAAATATTTATGTTATTCAATAATTAAATAAATTGAATGTTTAAGATAGTTCTCTTCGTTAAAAATGTAATAAGCTTAATCTTTAAGCAAACGAGTAAAAGAAGTTATTTTAGTATCTGCTGCCAGTTGATGTCATCTCGGATTTGTAAAAAATATAACGGTGTTATTATATCAATAAGCATTCTTTAGTCAAATTGTTTCTTTCTGCACTATTGTTTTATTAGAAATAAATATACTATTCTTCAATTTGTCTAGTTCGTGATTTTATATTACCAAATAAGTAATTCTAATTAAGGTTCAAATTTCTTTCAATTCCACATTGAAGAATGCTATCGATATTATATTAAGACACAAACATTAATCCTAATGATATAATATTAATGTATAATAATAATATGTAATCAAAATTTAGCATAACTCGGCTAAGAATTTAAAATTGTAGTATACTGTATTTGATACTACGCATGTTCAAAAGCAATTAAATTTTGTATAGAGTTGTAAACATCTTATCCAACTTTTTTAAAGTAATGTATGTAAAATTAAAACATGTTTGATACATGGATGCTTGTTACTTATGTCTAAAATGATTTCAATGTGTCTTCAAAGACCTAGTTTTTCCGAAAGTATGGTGGTCATAATATAGAGGCATCCATTATCTATTTATAACTAGTTAGTTATAAGTCTTTGTTACAAGTGTTAATATATTAAATATCTCTCATGAAGGTAGGAAGGAATATTTAAATCTTATTAAATTTAAATCAAAGTTTTCCTAAATATTGGAGTTCATTATAAAATATTTTCGTCACTAAAGACAAATAAAATTAAATAATTAATAATAGTTCTAATAATAGATAAAATACGTGTTTCAGTCCGTTCCATAAATAAAGAGCAAAAATACTAAATCTTACATTAACTACTGGTTTCAAAATAGCACATAACTTAAATTATGAAAGAAATATAGTTTTACATATTATATGTTAGCCTGTAATTTATTTTCATACTACTTAATACTGCATAATCAATTCAGTTTTTTGTGAATCCATTTTGTGAGTTTACCTAATTCAGGTTTAAAAATTGGTACAAAATTTGTCATTGGTATCAGTTTACGAATTTTGCCAAAAATAAAAGGAAAATTTTACATAACCATATTTATTCTAGTAATACGTGTACTGATTCTAATTGATAAAACTATTACTTATTTAGAATCTACGAAAAACCAGATCCTTTCATGCATCATGTAAAAACATTGAAGAGCTTACGACCCGGGCTGTGTTTAATCATTTAAACTTAATATAATATTCACGCACATTGGATAATGCTTTAAGAGCAATTACTTATAAATGTGTTTAATCTTTTAAAGGTATACTTCCATATTGTAGATATTTGCAGCATATTAAAAATATATGATTCTATACTAGATACGCCATAAATCTATTTTCAGTCAATATTATATCTGGCGTTTAAGAAGTCCTTATTGTACCTGTATTTAATATTAATACATGTCCAATGTTTATATTTAAAACTTTCATAGACACGCAAATACTTGGTTTTCGGTAAATTACTAGTATCTAATTAGTTTTACATGATAATTAAGCTATTTTCGATAAAACAAAATATCCAAACATGAACGGACACGTAAAAAAGTTTGCGACGTCTGAAAACAATCTATAACTCGCGATTTGAGCAAATTACTAACCACAAAATGTATGACATTTGTGTATTGCAGCATTTCTCTGTGAAAAAATATTGCCCAATCCGTCTACCAGAATCTTCTGGTTTTTTGCCTGCCTCAATAGTCTTGACTTTTTGTCCAAAATACAATGCAACAATGTTTTTTTTGTGTACATACTCCAAATTTCTTAGAGAGAAAAGTCACTTTTTATGGAGTCAAAATTAAGCCATTTTAATAAACAATGCATTCTAACACTTTAAAAGTAAATTTTCACTTCAGGCAGAGCGATTTTTCACTCCATGCAAAGTGAGTTTACACTTATTAAGTCTGAGAATTCACTTTTTCAATGGAGTACTCAATTCTTTAAATTCAATTTTTACTTTGAAAAATTTTTTGATTTTTTGAAAGTTCTTTCTTATACTCTGCAAACAAGAAAAAAAGGGGAAAAAATCATATAAACGAAAAACCCAAGAATATTATAGCTTCATAATCCAAAGCGGTATACAATTCATTTGGTAACAAATTGCATTAAGGGGGTTCTAAAGTTGTCCGTCGGTAGGGTATGAAATTTCACTAAAAACGTAAATTCAAGATGACTGAATAAAATTTTCCAAATTGTGGCTCTCTATGGGCAATTCTAAGTACTATGAACAGTTTCCTAGAAAATACCAAAGATATGAATTAAGAACCGACCGAGAATTTTGACCGGAAATAAGTGATTTTTATTTATTTACGAAAATTCTCGGTCATTTCTCAATTAATGTCTTTAGAATTTTCTACGATACCATCTATAGTAATTTAAATTGCCCTTACAGAGCCCGAATTACGAAAAATCGTTTCAGTCACTTTTTATTTACTTTTTTTGGATGAAATAATTTTTAGTGAAAATTTCTATCTTATCGGTCGAGCACATTAGAACCCCCTTAAGGGAAATTTTCACTAAATACCGTAAATATAAAGTGACTGAAACGATTTTTCGAAATTCGGGCTCTGTAAGGGCAATTTTGATTATTATAGACGGTATAATAGAAAATGCCAAAGACATTAGTTCTCAATTAATATCTTTGGTATTTTTTTGGAAAATTGTTTATGTCGCTTAGAATTGTCCTTGCAGAGCCCGAATTTAGCACATTTTATAGTCATATTGAATTTGCGTTAGTGAAATTTTCCATGCAATTTTGCAATGACGATAGTCGTAGAAGCTTCCGTTAGTACTTAAAGACTGATCTTATAATACATTTTGATTATACCTTTTAGTGATCTTTTATATACAAATATTGTCTACAACATACGGGCAATCAAAAGATTGCTGATCAATTTCATATGTAATATTTACCTTATTTGTAAAATTAAAAATGTTAAAATATTCCTTCAATATATAGAAAAATAATTCGAGTACGTAATACAAAAACTGTAAACATTTTTACTAATGTCTAGAGCAAACAATTTTTCCCCCTTCTTTAAATCACAGAACACTAAGCTTCACATATTGTAAAGTACGTTCGAATTCTTCAAAGTAATTAAATGGATGCTGTATTTTTATTCCGCATCTAAACTAAAATACAGCGGAAATTAGGAAAAAAAGTAGGAAAATTAATTTATTCGCACCATGCAAATATTTTTGTTATGCGTGTGGTATATTTGATCCGAATGAGTAGATTACAAATATTAAAATAAATTAATGGCACAACTTATGCAGATTTGTTAGTTTTTATCACAGTAGTGAGTAGTTGTTTTGAAATCCGTAGCTTTTTGGTACATTTTAGTGATAATGATGAGTGGAAATCTAGATTTTGCAAGGTTGTGCATTTGTAGTTGGCGCTGTCATGCCTTTCGAAGTAGTACATTGATAAAAGTAGTTTTAACTTATTTTTGTCATTATAAATTAAAATGCATTGTTCTAATCAGCGCCACGAGGACGAGAATGTTCGAGATGATGCAGCCACACTGAATAGTACGGCATGGCAAGAGTATAGGCTATTAACATCCGTCGGTATCCCGGTATTCGATCGAAAAGGAAATCGGAACAATGTAACGAAAAAAGCTAATCTACTTGGGGTGGCTGGAACTGATGTGCCTTTGGATGACATTTGGAAATTGACGCTTCCGTACAAACTTGGCGTAAATGGTTACGCCTTCATCGTTTCAAATAATGGTTACGTCATTCTTCATCCTGATTTACGACCTGTTTATAAAGGAAAATTGAAACTCAACTACAATAGTGTAGATCTTACAGAAGTGGAGATTTTAAACGATGGCTCTGGACCAAGGTATACATTTTATAGTTTTTGCCTCCATCCAAATTATTTAGCATGCATGTTTTTGATTTTGTTTTGAGCAAGTGAATTTCATTTTTCGTGATTTGTTAAAATATAGATAGTACTCATAAGGTAATAATGTTTTTTAACATATTTTCGAGAATTGTTTCATTACAGTAAAAGCTTCATTAATGTCGACTGCAGCATTGCCTCGTGAATAATTTGCCAAAATGATAGCTGATGTTAGAAACGTATAAAACAAAAAATGCTAAAAAATGTTAAAATATACCCTACCTGTAAAAGTTTGTGAATGCTCTGAATTTTCTAGTTCATAAAATAATGTGCTACATCAACAAATGCTTTGACGATATTGAAAATACAAAGGACATCTTTTAAACTATAGGAATAAAGCATTCAATTGATGCATTCAGTTTTACGCTGGACATTATTTTCTCTTTGATGTTCATCATTTTTACTATATACTACAAATCAAGAACTTGAAATTCGATTTCAGAACAGTGAAGACGATTTTTTGTTCTGAAGTTATGATTTTTTAAATATTGTAAATTTTACTCGTTGAGTCAAAATTTGTTGATATAGGTCCAAAAATTCGTAAATCATTAATCGATATTTAAATTAAATATAAAGTGTTTACAGTAATTACTTTTATAATTTAAATCAATTATTAACTGTTATTGATGACTCTCAAAGTACCCTTCATTACTGTATAAGATAATTACCTTTTTTCGAAGGAAAAAATTCAATTCTTTCGTATAATTCACTTTTTTTAAACACATGCTTTCAGTATTTTTTACCGTATTCATAATTCATAGAGCATTTTTTTTACAATATTCGATCTAGCAATGTCAAAAGTTCACCGGAGAATTACTTCAAGATGATCGGCTGTGTGATAATCAAATGGTAAATAACCAATGTTTTTACAGGGCCATTTCACTTCAGAGTATCCTACTTGATTGAACAAATAGGTGTGACTATGTAGGGTTTACTATTTTGCATCATCTTTAAATAGAATAAACTACGTGTTCACAAACTTTTTGTTATTTTTCAAAGATTTTTACTCAACGAGCAAAATGAACAATTTTCAAAAAATCATAACATTGGGGAAAATTTGTAGCGCCTTTTCGCGAAAAACCGGTTCAAAGGTTTTGATTTGTGGTTCAAGAAGTAATTGTATTGGTCCGATAATTTTTGGAACTTAAAAGATAAAAGCCGGAAGGAAAAAGTTGAAATATTCAACAATCTTAAAATGCAACAACTAAGAAAAATGAAAATAATGTCTGATATAAAGGTGAATACACCATTAGAAAGCTTTATTCAAGTGCTCTAAAATATGTCTTTTGAGTGTTTTTGTCAATATCGTCAATGGATTCAGAGCATGACACAATATTTTAGGAACTCGAAAATTAAGAATGCTGACCAACTTTTTGGCGGTATAGTGTACATACAAATGGATATCGTCGGTATTAGAATTAAAAAATGCGGAACATTAAAATGATCTTTGAATCATAAAATTGTTTTGAAAAATATGACAAATAATAGAAATTTATTAATTCTACGATAGTAAAATGACACATTCAATAATCGTTTAAAATTTCATAAATTAACCACTTCACTGGTAATGTATCATATGTGTACAAAAAAAGTGCCACGACTGGTGATGTATCATATATAATAATTTCCGCAGTTTTCAATGAATTTACATGAAATTTGGCATACTATAGGTTTCTACAATTTCAAAAATCAATATGGTGGCTACAAGTTATACGCTTTTGAATCCAATTTATTTTGGCTACCAGTGAAGCGGTTAAAATCTAAAGTACTATCGATTATTTCGAAAAACATTGTTTCAAGAACGGTACAGTGTCTATGTCGGAGTTGTAAAAAGGCATACGTCGGAGTTATTGCATTATCTAACATAATTAGCAATAGGTTCAACAGTACCCTGATGGAAATTTGTCCAGTTTTATCTTACACTATCCACTTTCCATATAACGTTAACATACGACATGAGGAAAACGGACAGAAATTAGACAAAAACTGGAATTATTTTCTACAGGAATACGCGAGTATGGTATCGGTAATTTTCTGTATCAGGAGTACATCAATGGATTCGAATTATACATAAACACGCTTGGCCAATAAATAATATCACATCTAAGAGATTTTGATTACACCTTTAAAATGAGGTATCATCAAACAAAATTGAATTGGTAGAGTTTTCTTAATCCCATTCACAACATCGAAAAAAGGTGTTTACTGTGCGTAACCTTAACGTAATTTCCTAACCTATAAATTCAAATTTAAAAAAAAGAAAGTAGGAATATTTCCAACTCCAGATCTATTTTAAAGCTATTTTACACGTTTTATGCATGAATGTACGGTAAATTTCAGCCCAATCTGTTCAGAAGCGAGGACGAATTTGCAAGAATAAACTTGTGTAGTACTGAAACAATTCCTGTTATCTGCGAAATTTATTCTTGTGAATTCTCGCTAATTTCTGAACCGATTTCGCTGAAATTTGTGATACATAGTTGAAAAAGTTCGTAGAAAAGCTTTTAAATAGTAATTCATTACGACAGTTCCGTGCAATATATCCTTTTTAATGAAAATTGGTATTTAACTACCACACTAAGTAAGGAACTTCAAATTGTTATTAAGGATATGAGTCACAAATAAAAAGACATTCTGCATAAGAGAGAATATGTGCGATTTTCTGTAAGAGTTTTATTATGACATTCACGATTTTTAAGAGCAGTTATAGACTTAATAATTGTTTTCGAGATTTTCTATTTCTCATTTCATGACACAAAATAAGATATAACAATTTTGCTATAAAGTTTATTGCTTTTTATAACAATTATATTTTGATGTCAGAGTTCCAGGTCAAGACATTCTAGATCTTCGACAGGCTCTGGTGGAAGGAAAGAAGGGCCATAAAAAGAACGTTTCTGTAAAATTGCATTACGACAATAATCGTCGCATAACTCTCGAACGCAGAGATTACTTCTATGCACCATTACCGGAAACTCCGTTCGGAATCGCTATTGTTTTACCTCACTACGGAAAACACTGGATCAAGGTCAGTACTTATACGAAACATTTGTTGCGACAGCGATAGAATCATAGTTAATAGTATACTTTTTTATTTCATGCCTTCGATTATATTTTTTTGTTGCAGGTAGGGCATGAAATTGATAGGAATAAAAATGTCAATATTTCCGACTTTTTCGCCGGAAACAATTGGCGAGTTCACCATGGATGGGTTTATTGTCGTTATCACTATTTGGAGGGACATGAGTTCGATAATGTAGAAGAAGAATTGCGACATTTTTTACGCAAAATGCAAGATCCTAATGAAGTGTGGAAATGGTCTGAACAATACAAAAAATACGATGCTGAAAACGAGGAAGAACTTGATTGCGGGGAGGAAGATGACGATGAAGAAGCAGAGGACGAAGATTACAATCGTCACTATAATGATTATTACTGCAATCGTGAACTTATGGAACTCTTAGTTTTTGATGCGAAGGCTACAAATCAAAGTTATATGGGAGACTTCAAGCTTCCGAATCTTTCGGATAAGCAATTAGTTGAAAAGTACGAGGTTTTCTTAAGATTTATTGCTACCCAGAGTGGTTTGACGAGGTGGCAAAAATTAAATACGGATAAGGTCACTAACAAAGACAAGGAAGCTAAATATGAATTTGGAGATCTTCATAGCAGGGCTGTTAATGAACCATGGTACAAAGGAGCAATTTTTCAGCATGAAATAGATCCGGATAGTATCTCCATAACAGGTGAGTTTATTTCTTTGTGCCGCATATTTTTTCAAAACCCAATTCAAATCGTGAATAAAAAATTCGAGATTTCTTAATTGCACTAATTCGGTTGCAGCTACATACGATGTCCCCTCAATAAACTCCATTTTATAGAGATCTTTATTTTTTTTTAATACTGTGTAACTGCTGTAGAAATATTTATCAATAATGACGAAAATGCAGTCAACCATTTTTTTAGGATGGGTCAATAACTTGTGCAAAAAATATAATTAATGGATAAAAAGTACATAAATTAATCAAGAAAGCAAACTTATACGCGGTTTAGTTTTTATGCCACAAGTAGTAAAAAAACTCTTATCTTTACATGCGGGGAAATTTTTCTCTCGAGAATTCGTACTTTCACAGC
Source organism: Trichopria drosophilae (assembly GCA_030407085.1). Classification (NCBI taxonomy): domain Eukaryota; kingdom Metazoa; phylum Arthropoda; class Insecta; order Hymenoptera; family Diapriidae; genus Trichopria; species Trichopria drosophilae. The sequence continues at coordinate 172,371,279 of CM059582.1, read as the reverse complement.
TGAATATCACAGCTTATGTTTAATTACCATAAATGTTAATTACAAATTGATCTTAATTACTTTTTTTGTATCCTTCTCAATCTTAGATTAAAATAAAATACTCAAGTTTAACTTCGGACACCCCTTTAGAATTTTGCATTCTTTTTATAGTTTATTTTATTTTTACGTTATGCCTTTCTCTGATACATTATTGACTTTAATTTTAAATGGATGATGTTTAAAATCGTGTAAAACACTGAGAATTCTTGCTTGACAATTGAGGGGCTGGGTGGAAAAACGGTCTAAGTCGACTTAGGTGCTTTTTCGGGCAATGAGCTAAAATGCAAGAGCATATGATTACGCTATTAATGCATTTAGCAGGAATTACTGAAGTATTTTTTAAGGCTAAAACATCAACGATTTCCGAAAAAACGGCCTAACTCGAGTTACGCTGTTTTTACGAAAATGGAAATATTCGTATTATTATAGTTGTTGTTATTATTATTTTTTCTTGTTATTGTTGTTGTTATTGTTATTATTATTATTTCAATAATAACTTTAACAACAATATTGGTTTCTTATGTCGCTCAATCTGTACGAAAAGTGAGAATTTTATGCTCAAATCTCTACCAGATCAGCGTGAAATGTTACTACAACCACGCCCCAAACCATGAGGTAGGTGATTGCAGTGTTGGTACTGAGTTCAATTCAACGCGTAGAAAATTGTCTACACGGGGACTCGAACCCAGAACCTTCGGAGACGTTCAGGTTACGAAACAAGGCGGACGCCTTAGCCATCGTAACCATCTCGCCCCCTTATTATTATTATTATTATTATTATTATTATTATTTTAAAAAATGTTTCTGCAAAACAACTTCGTAACGCAATACGAAATTTACAGACCATTACTTTATCAGGCATGAAAAAAGAAAAGGTGAAAGACCTGAAAGCATTAATGAAGTTTGTTCCACGTGATGCACAACAATGGTATGAGGATAACGTGTTTTCAAAACAAGATTCAGAGCTTAACGAATAGTGTTAATTAATAGTTATTAATTTCAATGATTGTTTTTTTCTCACACATAACACAATAAACTTCGTCACAAATACACCTTTCAGTCACAAACTATTTGATACGTAAACTATAAGCGTATATTTTATTCGCAGTTTAATGTAAATAACAATATCGGTATATTAGCCCAGATGGAAAAGTTTTATAAAACCTATATAAAGGTCTAATAAAATTACTGTTTACAAAATTTATAAAAACAATATCAATAAATGGTTCTATAAATATTTAATCAAATTTTAATTTCTATATAAAGTTTTTATAACATCTCGGAACGGAATAAAATTCAGTCATTCATAATAATTCGATCCAAATTCTATCAAAATTTCAAAATGTGGAAGTCTCCTTGCTAATCGAGAAAAGAAGAAACCGGTTGAAAATCTCTGAAAAACAGATTTTCGTTCTAGAGGAGGTGGAGCAATTTTATCACAACCTTTGCAGTATTTTATTTCCATTTCAATTTATTTTACATTTTCCAATGTAACCTACTTTTTTCGGTGCTTCAAGAGTAACTGTTTAAAAAGGCCCTCTATTTAAAAATCAACAATATTAATACTCCAATAGCGGATTTCTATAAAAAACAAAAAAATTCACTAAAACGTGTTTAAAAGTGTCGATGCCTGGAAATTAGAAAAAAGTGCATCTTGGATGTTCCTTCAGAATCAAAACAATGTTTACAAAGACATATTTTAATATTTTTTTATTATAGCCTTCGGGCAAACATTATTTACTTGTATGATGTGTGCATAACGGAGACTTGTTAGATCGTGACAAACTGAAGAAGTTGAGATTGTACGTTTTCGTTTTGTATTTGAGAAACGTTCGTTATTTATTTATATTAGACATTAATCATTCGACAAGGAAGCACGTTTGCTATATGTGGAAATAGTAACATTTTATCTTTGAAATAATTCGTTAAAAATGCAGTAATGCACTACGTATTACATAAAATTAAAATAATAAAAATTCATGAAAATGTTTTGTTTACTAATAACTATGAGTGATGACCGAGTAAGAACTTTTTTTCTCATATTAACTATGGCTGGAGACATCTATTGAGCTTTATCTCCATCACCTTATAAGTTCGAGGATAAGTCAGTTCTCTGCTTTAATTTTTTTTTAAATTTTCCTTTTGAAAGAGAGTCATGTTGGCAATAGATACAGAAATTAGAAAAGTGTAAAAAACAAATAAGCTCACATCAAAAATTCGCTCATCACAGTCAGAGTAGTTAATTAAAGGGTTAAAAAATCGTGCGGATAGATTCCAATTATTATCCCATTGTGCATTTTGATTTTATCGAATTTATGTCCCGAATTTAAACTGAGATGCGTGGGAAACTTCTATCGCAGCCATGTGATTTCGGGGGCGTAAAATGCGATTTTATACCCGGGTAGGCGAAAAAACTTTATGCAAGAAGCATATGCAACATACAGCCTTTGTGAACTATTTTCAATCGTCATAATTTCATTATAGAACAATTTCTGTTATTTTTGTTACTCTACAAATAAATATTTTTAAAGGAGCAACAAGCAGAAAGTCTGCATTAATTCCAATTAGAACAGAACTAAATAAAATATAAAAGCATATTAAAAGATTAAAACTGATATGGGTACTTGTGCATGTGGAATAAAAACGAACAAATGCATGTGACAATAACCGTAGTAAACTCTATTGTGGATTTAGGTACATATTGACATTCTTATTAAAAAAAACTTTAATATTTCGTTCCTAATATTTTTACTAGTAATGAATTGTGACACATAATTACGAGAGTACACTGAGATAATTTTTCTGGTTAAAATGCCCATATTGTCTGGTTCCAGTAGGATATACTTGCAATGTGTGCAAATGTGCTATACTGATAACAAAAATCTCCATACTGGCATTGAAAATTGGCTATACTTCTATTGAAAAGTCCCATACATACTTTAAGGTCATTTTCAAGAGAGCTTTCTGGAAAGCACTGGTTACTGTCCAGCCGTCTACGACTCTTCCGTTTTCTACCTTTGGGGCTCGCTTGTGCTTAAACTATACATTTTAGAACAGGGCTCTTCGGACTTCTTTATAGGAAATTCCCTCCTCTACAAAAAAGGGCTAGTGAATTTTTGCTGTACCTTGTACTGTTTTTGTTACGGAAGCGATAGAATGAAAAACAACCAATTTTTAGAATATGGCGGCGGACGTCGAAATCTTTGGTTTTCATTCTATCACTTCCGGATCGAAAACGGTGCGAGATACGGCAAAAATTTACTTAACCTTTTTTGTAGAAGAGGAAATTTCCTACAAAAAAGTCCCGGAGAGCCCTATCCTATAATGTATAGTTTAGGCACAAGCGAGCCCGAAAGACAAAAAACAGAAGAATCGGAGACGGCGGGACAGTAGCCAGTTCTTTCCAGAGAGTACTCAGTACTCTCTGCTTCTTTCCGTGTATTGCACTTTTGCGGATATTGTATAAGTATATCCCGTTAAACCTGGACAGGGTGGGACTTTTAACCAGAAAAATTCTCTTAGTGTAATTGTGCAGTAAATGTTGCATTTAATCGATTTTTTATCCATGCCTCAAATGCAAGTCTAATGAGATAAATGGGCAAGTTATTGCAAGGTCATTCTTGTTGAAAATCATGTGCTTTACAGAACTTTATTTCTCGTTTTTCCAAATTTGAACAGAAAAATTACAAAGCTACTTCATATCATTATCTTTCACCTACTTACACTTCTTCAAAATTTGCGTCTCACTTTTATTTCTTTTTATCATCATCCATATTGATAATTGTTTCAATAAAAGTTTGAATAAATAATGTATTTCTTTTCTTCTTTTCATGAGTCGGACGTTATCAAGAAAACTCTTTAAAACTCCCTCTAAAGAATAAATATTTGATCATTGTTTTTGTGATGCATACTTTTTAATTTTTTAAGCTAGTTTTTTCCTGATGTCAGAAACTGGTCTGCTCCATCAGAAATAATACAAATTTTGCTAGAAAATTTTTTTATAAGATGGTAAAGATATGGAAAGGTTATTTTTAAAGATTATTTTAAGAATTCCTTATAGGTTAATGTAATCTTTCCTCATTAATGGTCCTACTTTTTTCGAAAATCTTACAATAATCCCATCTTTCCATCCTAATGATCATAAGAAAAATAACGAATTTTTCTAGCAAAATGTGAATTATTTCTGATCGAGCAGACGAGTTTCTATAATTTTCCCTCTAAAGAATTTTCAAAATTTATTATTTTATTCTCACTTTTAGTAACGTTGATTTCTCAGTAAAAGATATAATCCAGTCATGTTTTCCGATTGTATTAAAAAAAGTAATAATTTGATCATGATTTGTTACTGAAACTTTTATGAAGTATCCGTTATATATTAAACTAATCCTGATGATTTTCTACCATGTTGCATTGAAATAATAAAATTTTACATACCCGTAGTTCCTAAAGGAGGAGGATTGAATTCCACTGTGACAGTCTCCCTTGGAATATTTCCAAGAGATGCTGGATTGGAAGCAGCTGCTGCTGTTACCGGATTCCAAATGCCAATGATGGCATTGTATAATCGATTTCTCGAAATTCTCACCTCGACAAAAATTGACGAGTTAGATTGCACAAGTATGGGAGTCGACTGCTATTTAATCGATCAAAATGGTTACGTAGTGATATCAGAAGCTCATAATGATGATGCGGGGATGTTCTTTGGTACCATGGAACAAAATGGTCCTGTAATGCAATCGTTAGTTGATCAAGGTCTGTTTCATCCAGTCGATATTTACGATTATCAAGGAATGTGCTCTTACTTTGTAAGTATAATCAACTCTCATATATTTTGCTTGCTATTTATGCCACATTTATATTTCTGTAATCAAATGAAAAATTAAGTTTGTAAATTTGGGGTCAATACTAACTAGGTACTTTAAGTATTAAATTATTTCGGAAATTTGATGTACTTTAAGGGATTCTTTAAAAAATTTCAGAAACGTGTAACAAATTATTGTGATCAGAATCTGCCGAAAATATGACTTTACCACCGTTTTCCAAGCTCAATATTAAGAAACAAAATAATTTTGTCAAGACTCACAAGATTATAAGTTTAAAGAATAAAACTTTATTAACTGATATAATAGGATAAATAATTAACGTTTCAAAACTTAGAAATTAATTTCAGGACAGCTAATAATACAAAATTTGATGTTTAGTATTCTGGACCACTGTGAATGAACTAATTTTGAAGATAATGTTTCAGTATTAATTCACACATGATTATAAAATGAAATGTTAATTTGAAAACGCCAACGTTATCATTACACCAATAATTTTTATTTTAGGTAACAGTTGGTTCAGCCAGCATATTCAAAACACCAATGGTCTATGCATGGAATTTTTTAACATGGTTTTTCGCCCAAATTGTATTCTACGCCACGCAGATTTACGATTTTCCTTACACTTTTGCGGATGAAGATGAGCCTAAGAAAAAACCAAATCCACCTCATGAAGAACAAAGAACATACCCTTGCGATTTAAAACGGACGCTTTACATTATAAATGAAAAAATACACAATCAACATTTCGTAAATCTTCCTGATGATTGTGCTTTACCATTCCATGCTCAGAGAGTAAGTACAAAAATACTAATCTTTACAATAATTATTATTATATATATATTCAATTTCCATACGTATTCCGTGATGTCATCAAAATTACAAGATTACATCTCGAAATAAAGTTATCTCTATATAATTCAATTCATGACTTCAGATATATTTGATGTACATTTTGATTCGCGTTTATAAAACGTCTACTTTTAGAAATTACTGCAATTACGAAAAATGTCAGTATTATTTAATTAGCTCTATCTGTAACATGTGGCATATCAGGTTTGACATTTTAATGAAACGAAGGAGTTTCAGACATTTATTGCCTCTCTTAAAGTAATTTTATTGAAGACATCAACACTGTATTCGTATTGCATAACTTCAATACGACAGTAATAAAAAGTAAGTGTGACTCATACGACAGGCCTGCAAAATTTTAATCAAATCTGTTACAAAAAAAGGGAGGTAATTCATGTAAATTTTTTGACGCCGAATCCGAATCTGACATAAAAAATCATGTCAGGAATTTTTGTAAAATTATGTTAAATTTTAGGCTTAACAACAGTTTTTTTTAATTTTTTTCATATTTATACGATTTTTTTTTAAAGTTACGTATTTTTTACGATCTCTGAATTCTAAACTGTATTTGCTGAAAACATACCGCTGGCATGGCATATTACTTTAAAATATATATATTTTACGTTTAATTTGAGTATTTTAGATTAGTAACTAACATTACCGATCGATCAATGGTACTTGCCCTTGGAGAGTAATAATTAAATTATTAAATAGAAACTGAATATATTTAATTAAACAGAAACTGAATATATTTAATTAAACAGAAACTGAATATATTTATGTTAGGGTAATTTTCTGTGTTTTTTTTCTGAATTGACTTTTGCAATTCTCATGTTTATTCTTGTGAATTCTGGGTCCATACTGAATACTGCTGAAAAAAAAATTAATTTATCTGGTTAATGAGAACCATTTCGTTAAGATGAAAAAGCGCAACAATTCACTAGATTAATCAAGAAATTACACGTAACTAAAACACCGTATAAAGTAATTTACGATATAAAACATTTATTTTGCAGGTACCCCACACAAATTTGTTAATAGTGATTGTGAAAACAGAAGACCCCGGATGCTACGTGAAAATTGATGTGGAAATGAGTGAAATTTCACCTTTTGATTACACTAACGGTTCTGCTGACAGACCTTGCCACAAAATACCTCTCAATGTCCTACCACGAAGGAGGCTAAAAAACTGCTTTACCGAGCACGAGGACGAAGACGAAATAGAAGCTTGTGGCAAAGCTTCTTTTTTGATGTGGTCATATACCTTAATATTTTTCAGCATTTTCATCTTGCTGAAATTTATCCGATAATGAGATATTGTTAATGGGTTTATTGTACGAATTAATTTATTAATTTATTACATATATTATGTAAATTTTGTACCAAAGAGACGATTAAATGTTAAATCAAATTCGTTATAAAGTTGGATATATTTATTTAGTCAGTAATACCTACGAAAATAGATCACATAGCTTAAATATTCTAGATGAGGCCGAAGTAGTTCGACACATTTTACTATTACAGAATAGTTAAATTTATTACTCTGTAATATATTTTCATTATTTATTATTATCTGATGTTATTTTTAATTCGTTTTGAATAGATTTAATCACAATTCAGAATGAAATTAATTTGTACTTATTAATCACGATTGTACGCGGATCTAAACTATAGTACATTTCGTTACTCGTGTGGGAAATGCGATTTCCCTTCGTTGACTTGGTTAGAGCCAAACGCCATTTTAGGTTCCAGTTGCATACCGGCTATACATATTACTCAGTGTACTAAATAACCAAAATATATTTCATGGCAGACAAATGTTTATACTGAAGGAACTACTATTCACGAATAAGCAAAAAATAATGTTGGGAGTAGAATCGCAGTCAAAGTGATTAAAAAATAACCTACGATTTTTATACGATTTTACTCATATACGAGTATGCTCGCATGAACCGATTAAAGCCCAGCTAAACTGATTTTTTTACGCTAATTTTGATTGTTACCGTATTTTCAAAAACGTGTATGTGCTTTGATCACCTATCATTTTCGATATCTTTGATTCGGTTCAAAAGTTTGAAAAAAAATTATTCAACCTCAATTTTTTCAAGAATAAACAATACAGAATAAAATGTAGGTATGATAAATATAACTTACCCTAGTAACAAAAGTTGGCAGAAAGAGGGGGGGGGGGGGGTCTATTCGTCTACAAAAATAATGACTGAAAGATGCTACCGACTACTGTAGTTCAGAAACCTACTACCATGGGAATGTTTTCAGTAATTCAGTAAAATGATGTATTTTACTTTTTGACATTTCAGACCAACTTGGGCTCCTCATGAGGAAGTATACTGAAGAATTTTACACTTGATTAACCAAATAATTAATAAAAGTTGTCCGATTTTCACCACGTGGAAGTAGACAATATTGCTTTTGCAATTGCATTTTTGTATTATTTGCACAAAAAACTTCAAAATACAAAATCTTGAGATAAGAAAAATAGCAAAAAATAATTCTTAATGTCACTTTTTCCGTTAATTTTGTGAAGAAAGAATATAATTCCCCATTAAAAAAAATAATTTATAACATAAAAAAAATGAATCGGTATTTTTTATGTACATCCAATAGGAAATGTTTCTGTATTTCAGTACAACTTCGGGACATCTAAATTCGGGACTTCGAAGCCACCAGCCTCGGCACTTCGAAGTCACGTGGTACAAAATTTACGGCAAGTGGTACACATATCGATAGCTGGGAAATGCCTTGTCAACCTACGGCACTGAAAAGTAGAAGTCCCGAGTCACTCAGCCCCGTGAATTTAGAAGTACCAAGGTTCTACTGTACTATTCCTAAATGTATATTGCATTTCATAGAAAGGTGTCAATATTATCGCACTCTTATACTACCGTACAGAAAGTTTCAAAACTGTGGTTTGTATTATAAATATTCATTTGTATTAAATTGCATATTATCGACGAATTAAATTGAATGTTAATTGAACACCTTGTCAAACTTTGTATATATATCTAATATGCAATTATAATAATTTCCGGGAGATAATGTTACATAAACAATAATGTCATTGTTTTTAAAGACAAAAAAAAAAGAATACGCACTGACATGATTATTCAATCTTGTAAATAACGAAAGCAACGAACGCAATTTTTCATTTTTACTTTTAAATACACTATTTTAATTTATCTTGAATTTTTTAAAATTTAATTTCTCTGTATTAATTTCAGTGTTATATAATTGTATTGGATATGATGCTTCAATATTGCAATAAATGTATAGAATTACCTTTACATATATATATATATATTTTCTTATTCGAAAGAAAACTTGTTATTGATCTATACACGACAGCATAGTGATAACTGGTCCAATCAGTGGAAAAACAAAACAAGATGTTAAAACTTTGGCACATGCTAGAGTATCATCAAATAAGAAGTGAAAAAGCATTAATAAATAATTCATCCGTAACCCAAGTCAGGTGTATGTAGATACCGTGCCAAATTCTGTTGTATTTTCTATATTTGGTATTGTCTGGAGTAGGTACTTATTTGAAGAGTTCATAAAAGGCATAAGATACGATCTAGTCAAACGAAATACTCTTTGGATATAAAAATAATAAACTCCTAAGTTTTTAAAAACCATGTGTTAAGTTTCGTTTAAATTTATTTAAACTTCTCGAATTGTATTTTTGACCCATTTTTATTCTCAGTATGTCTATTAATATAGGCAAGTAAAAATTAATATCAATCCAAGAGGTAAATTGGTAGAAACAAATAAAATCTCGCTCTCTAAATTTCTTGCAGAGAAAATTCAGGCTCTATGAAGTAAAAATTGGCTACATATCCTAGAGGAAGTAAAATTTGACTCTTAAAGAGTCGGAATTCACTTATTTGCTATATTGGTGCAATTTTCACTCCAAGACATTTAGAGCACATGGTCAAGCATTCACGGGATACCGATATTCAATAAAACTTGATAAGTAGTTTTTTCTACAAAAATTGGCATATTACAATGTATAATTAATGCAATAAACAATACACAAACTAAATCCATATTACTGTTCTTAGATGATACTTTACATACGTAATATAGTTGGTAGTTGAATTTTTCCTGTATAATGTTTACATTATTATTAATGTACATTTTACTAATTAATTATTAATTTTTAATGTACACATTATAAAAATTATATGTTTGAATAAGTTTATTTATAAATGCCGACATTACGACAATATAAAACCAATAATAAATCAACATGAAAATACTAGCGTATATGAAAGAAATATAAAAAACATCCTTTGATATAATGGCGTCATTTGGCAAAGTACTAAATTGTATCGAAGAGAGTTTCAATTAGGAGTAACTTTTGATTAGATTCTCTGATATTTGCAGGCAGAAAATAGATACCTTGCAAACTTGAGACCACGTTAATTATGAATCGATAATTGTTGAATAACGGAATCATGTTTGTGTAGTTTGGATAAATATTTTCTTCGTCGATGAACTATTTTTTTCTCTGAGACAGTTATCAATTTGTCTTAAGTGATAGTAAATACTCAGATTCCCAGCAGCTTGATTTAATCTGTTTTCTTCCCCAGTTAACGGTTTCCCTTTGTCTTGGAACTATTCTAATATTGATACCATCGTTTCATTTTAATGAACCGAGGGTAAAGACTTGGCATTATATTACACATTCAATAATAAGGAAAGAAAGTCATTATATAAAGGTAGAACTGTGGATCTTGAAGTACGGTGATAACATCGAACCGATGGAAGAAGAGAAGGACAAAGGGATATGATTCGAAAAATAAAACAGAAGATTCCCCCCACCACCACCGACCGTCAACCTCATCAAGCTCCGCCCTCTGGACCCCTGGATCGTTTAGCCTGCGAGATTCAGTGTCCACACGAGTATATGCACTTAGGGCTGGCGGACTTCGGCTTCAACCGGAGTTTATCCTTTTCCACATTACATTCAATTCCAGATCGTGTTAAATATTCTGAGTAATTTTTTGTAGAAACAGAGTAGAAACTGTCCTCAGTTTATCTAGAAAAGGTATCGAAAAACAATCCATGATTTTGTTACATTTTGTTGGAAAACTGGCCACATTTTATTACTCTGAAACTGGCAAGTACACAAGTTTATTTGCCAAAAACTTTACCGATTTTTATATTGAATATCTACCAGGGCTACTGAACGTTAAATTAATTGTTACAGTAAATTTTCCACTCGGTGGAATGAATCCATTTTTTTTTGTAAATACATGAAACTCTATGGCGAATGACATTAAATTTAAGGTACATTGACATTTCTGGTAACTATTGTAAGTATTGTAAATTTCAGAATCCATATTATTGACCTTAAAATCCATTGTTATCTTTATATGAAAGTCTTTTACTTTTCAGTTTACTCTTTAAGATGGGAATTCATTACCGCGATTTCTTCATTTCTACATTAATTACTGCACAATTTTGCTAAATTTAATATGTTTTGAAGATTGCACGTACCGTTATGGATATTGAATTGTTCTGGTATTCGTTTTCCTAACTTGAAATAAATCGTTATAATGAGTAAACCGTTTTCAATAGGCATACAGCTTTACAACTAATCATTAATTACCTTCGATGATTAATTTGATTATTTTAACCTGCCTTCTGCAATTCTATGGGCGAAAAGATACGGTTGGATAAATGAGGGGTTCACGTCCGGGGGACCGAAGGGATCGTGCCCCTCACGTCGATACCCAGTCGATCAGAGTAATAGAAAATCAATAAACAATAAAATCTAAAATATTCCCCCTGCATTTAGTTCCTCATTACTATTATTATCTACGCACATAGCACATGCTCCTCAGGAAGTCTAAAAATTCGCTTTTTCGTCTTATTCACGTTTCTAATCCTACACCTTATGAAAATGTTTTGAGGATATTATATGCTCACTTTTATGATCTTGTTAAAATCATGAAAGGAAAGAATTGATAGAAACGAATTTGTGCGTGAACGTAATGAAAAACACAATTTTTTGATAAAATGGAAATGCACGAACATCTGAAATCAATTAAAAGATCAACAATTATTTGCACTGTAAAATATACATTTTACGAATACAAGTAGAGACGATGATATGCATGAATTGATACAATTGTAATATATTTAACTTATGCGAAAGTTTACTAATACATAAATTTAATAATAGACATTTTTAATTAACACCCCGATTCTTACTTTGTACAAAGAAAAGATTTACTAAAAGAGTTTTAGAAAGCTCAGATAGAATAATCAGTCAAAAACGATTTTTTTTCTACACGTGGTATTTTTTATTGAATAGAAATGAATTCCTACCTCCTTTGCTATCGGATGATACATTATAATTTTTATATGTTATAAACAGTGTAATTTACAATAGTACAATTTACGAGCCAGAAAACTGGAATGAATTGTTTAAATAGTGCGATCGACGTTGAAGGCAATAAATTATTTTTTTTAATTTAAAACAGACAATAAACAATCGAAAATTTTTTGTACACAATAATAAATAACAATTATTTATATATACCACTAGAAAATGCTGTTTAAGCTCAACGTAATACTAAAATAATTTAAAACATTATTATTATTCTTGCAATTAACCTTTGTACTGGAATTTCACTGGGCATGTTGCCAACCAATTTGTTCGTAGTATAAATTTGGTTTAGAAATCACGATAGAAATATATTACGTAAATACAAAAGGAGTCAAAATATTTAACAAGGGGCTATTGTTAAAAAATAAAAGAAATACGATTGACGATGACGTGTCATATATATTCGTGTGAGCATCCTCCCAATTTTTCCAACGATCTTCCAACCCTAACCCGATGTATAGGAAAATAAATGTAGGTCGCCAACAAGGGTGCGAGAATGGATCGTACATATAGGCGTATCCGCATACGCGTCTATAGGGCATAAAACTCGGAAAACGAAATAGCCACCCAAATGTTTCTGGCAGAAAATTCCATTTTGTTTGAAAAATCTCTTTACATTCAAGAACTGAAAAACAACTTTTTTTACTGAACATATTTTGTAAAATATTTCAAAGTTTCAGTTCCAGTTAAACAGACAATTTTTTAGTGAAATACTTTATTTGTTATAATAATTAATATAGAGTTTATACATTTTTATTAATTAATTAAAGTATTGACAAAACTGATATATATATATGGAATTCATTCATTCAAAACATTCGAAATTTTTTGGCACATCAAACCAAGAATGAATCCAAAGCAGGAAACCAAAAAATATAATACAAAATAGTGCAACCTTTCAGCTATTGTACACTAATTGGAAAATAGGTCTATTAATGTATTTTTATTGCCTGACTATAAATCTAATAATAACAGAATTGTCTACCGGGCATAAAAAGCTGCCATCTTGTAACTATAACTACTAACATTTTATTTTTGAGAAGAAGAAACAATTTGGATACATATTTTCAGAAATATTCTAATTATAAACAAAAATGAATAGCCTTACTGTCATTGTAGATTAACTCTTAAACTGTATACACATATTTTTTTCATTGCCACCTTTAAATAATGAAACACTATAGAACAGGGACGAAATCTGGGCCATTTGAACCCCAGTGTACCGTTTAAGGGTTAATACTAAAACAGCCAAAAGACATCTTGAAGAGCACTTTAAGATATTTCGAAAGTTGTAGGATGTCTCCAATTCTTATTAGAAAGAGTTTCTAAAGTGATCTTTAAGAAGACTTAAGCGTCGATTTTAAGAGCTCTACAAGACCTCTCAAATAAGAGGTCTCAGAAAAGAGGTATTATTTGAGAGCTTTGACATATAAAATAAATAATATATATGAAAAGCAAATTTCTGAAAATCATAGATCCTATTTTTGTATCTTAATTATTAATTTATACATATAATTGTTCCTGAGTTCCTTTTTACCGTTTGCATAGTTATGTATTAGATAGTGATAACGTTTAATAGAATAGGGATCATACAATAATAGTACAAATTTGTGATAACAGTTGCTAAATATCGTAAAAGAAGTTAGTTTGTCATTCTAGCTTATAATCTATCGGTCTACGTATGAAATAAATATTGTGCGATCTCATTTTTGGATTCAATAGCCACCTAGTGTATCTGGAAGAAACACAGATAGATTTAAGACCTCAAACATAACACCTCTTTGAGAATATGAATTTTAAGAAGTCCTAAGTAAGACATCTTTAAGAGCTCCTTTTACAGATTATCCTTACTCAGACCTCTTCAGAAGGTCGTTTTAGAGATATCTTTGGACTGAGCTCTGCACGACCTCTTTTTTACGTTTGAATATACTAGAACTTTTGAAGATTTTTCATAAATTATTTGGTATTTTCAACAATTTTTTAAACGATCAACATAACCATCTCAAAAAATGATGGTGTATTCCTTAATTAATTTTGATAACTGTTTACTCTTATTATTAGTTTGAAGAAGCTGATAGTCATCGTCAATCCTGAAGATTATCAATCATTTTTATTTCGAACGCCATTTTGACAACCGCCATATTAATATTTCAGACCCTATATGTCTTAAAATTTAAGACTCGAAACCCTTTTCAAAGTGGGGAAGAATGTGCATTTTACCGGTCTCTTATAACTATTTCAAATCTAAAATTATTTTCAATAGAAAATATTGCATTTGTCTAAAAAAATTGGACATTATTTAAATATCCATTTTAGACAAATTCTAGGGCACTATTCTGAAAGAACACAGATTTTACATCAGATAATAAATAAGCGCTCTTTTGGCTAACACAGTAAAAAAGAAACCGAAAATTGGCTACATTTGGGATTTAATGGGATAAATTAATTAATTCTTTAGAAATCTATTCTATAGAATAAAATATGTTTGAATAATGTTTTCCTACCACTTGTTCCGGCAGCATTACATCTATAAGCTGAATGTCTCATCGCCAATTTGACGCCAGCAGTCTTCGTGTTCCCCTTCATAGCCTATCCACATGGCTTATCGTAAAAAATATATACTTATTTAATAAAAGCTATGTAAACAGCATAGATAGCACAGCCCAACACAATTTTTCTAATTCCACGTTGAGTCATAAGTAAAAATCGTTTCTGATGGGATTTTTAGCTCAAAATCCAAATTATACCTTTCCAAATATTAATTTGGTTGTAGTTGGATTTACAACAAATAGAATACGAATCAAAAGAAAATCATCTATAGCTAAGAGGAAATTAAAGGTTGAGTAACATATTCTTACACACTCTGAAGCAAATTAGCGTAAATAATACGTAAACATTTATTAGCAATAATGCTTGACTGTCAGTTTTAAATGATGCCATTTCTGGTGACCATACACCCAAATTTATTAACCTTACAGGGCTGGGATTTCAAAAATGTTAAAAGCTGATTATTTGTATTAATAAATGTAGTGTAAGATGTTCCAAGTTATGGACCAAATCAAGGTCAGATGGGACCTACGCCATCTTGCTTACAGCAGACGGACAAAAATGTATTACAAAATTTCTTATATCTCTTATGTTAGCGTTTTTGGGAGCGCTGATTACAAATCTGAGGGCAAATTTTCAAAATTCAAAACTGCGGATCGCATTCTCTCATAGATTTTGTAATAAAAACCATACCTACCTGCTTATTTTCGAGTAAAAATCCATGGTCATGTGACAAACGAAAGTAAATTATACCCATTCTCGGCATCATCCAGGATCAACGGCGTACTACAGGGCAAATTGAAAAATCTATGCTGCATTCGTAAATCTCAGGATTGAGTCGACGGAATTTAATAAATTAAAATGAATTTCCTGTAGGTCATAAGAAAATTATAGAAAAAGCTTAAAGAAATAATATTTCACATGAAAAACAGCTGAAGTTTGTTACTCGGAGGTTTCGAAGTGGCTGATTGCAAATTCGACGTTCGATTTGCAAAATTCAAAGTGGCTGATTCAAAATGGCTGACAAAAAACTGGAAATTGATCGGATTTGTATGCAAATTGTTACGCGGAGGTTTTCGGATCGCTGATTGCAAATTTTTTATGTGGAATTTTATTTATTACGCTTTCTCCATAGTTTTTTTAATAATCTAAAGGAAATGAGCTTTTATTTCTAGTTTCATTTATTAAATTCCGTCGGTCCAATCCTGAGATTTACGATTTGATCATAGATTTTTCAATTTTCGCTATCATAGACCTGCTTGCGAATTTTTGATCACACAACCAATTTCTTTTATTTAAAATTTGTTTTATATTTGTCGTTATATTTAACAAAAGTACATCATATGGTGCATGTGTGGTCTTGTGTGGAATAAAAAGAGAAATAACAATTTACTTCGACCCAGACTGTTACGGACGGAATCGATGTTTTATCATCTGCGGTACCCGGCGTAGGTTTTTTCCCACAGAGGTGGTTTTCCCTACGCCATTGCACACCCGAATGGGGGTACCTCTCAAAATGAAGCAGGCCTGTTAGGTAAATTATGTAAAAGGCCCTTCGAAATGGTGACGATCTCGATACAATTATTTGTAATTCGAATAGTATGATATCGATGTGTAATATGACGTCGTAGTCTATTTAAATGTCCGAGAGTTTGAAAGATCGAACTAAGATGTGAAAAAGTGACGATAGGGTTGAGAGAGAACGTTTCGGGACGTCGTCGGGTGAGGAAGTCCGCGTCGCGATCGGATCGCCACCGCGGGATCGGAATAAAGTTGATTTTTAGTTTCTGCGCTATCATATTGCGCGTTTTTTTTGAAGCCCTTCCACCATTCGTTAACACAGACCAAAGGTATAGACGAAGTATTAAATTTACTCACATCGGCAAAAAAAATTACCCTATAGTTTTGCATCAAATCCCGATGTTTTAAACTCTAAAGAACTCAAGAATGCAATAAAAAAACTGTTGTCCGTGATCTTGTAGACTCTTAAAAATGTCGTGAAATTTAATACATTTGGTGTACAGCACATTAATTTTTCTAATGCCGTATATCTATATATATTATGTATATAATAGATATACATTGTAAAGGGTTAATGTGCCCGTACTGGAAGTTTTTGGCACATTTTTACAGTGTACGTAAACGGTAATACCGATTTTAAAGTTCAACACCTTTTTGAGTTTGGTACGGCCAAAATTACTTCCATTCTGTCATGATATGTGAAATCTCTATCTGCGCAAAGTGGTTTCCTTATTGTGCAATATTATGACAGAAATTAGTATTGCGCCAGATAAATGTAATCAATATTTTATGGAATTTAATAACATCGAACAAAGCAAAACGCAAATCTGTTGATTACATTTTAATCTACTGCGAAATAGAGAGCAATATTATGCACCTATTGCACAACACATTTTAAAAATATCACACGAGTACGGGAAGGTAAAACATTATCGACACACATTGAAAAACCAATTTCCACAATACTACCGACCAAAGTCAAGGGTTAAATAAACCTGTCGTTATAATTGGATTGCATTTGGATCAATCAGGCGTCGTAGTATTACGTTACTTCAATCCCCCAAGCCACCCCTCTAGTGCACTCTATCGTTCACTCCCCTATTGAAGGCAATTTCTCTTTGTCAAATTTTTTCATTCGCACTTGACGTAATGCAAAGTCAACAAACGTCCAATTATTGTAATGAAATTTTCATCTCGAGCAGAAGGCAGTGGTTGTTGTTTTAACAATTATTTTAATTGCGTCATTCTATGCAAGTCCCTAAAACATCAAAAACATTTGCATCATTCGCTGTTATAAAGAAAGGAATGGATAAAATATATATTTTCTTACGAAAGAGACGTAAACAACAAAATAATTATTAACCTACTAAAGCCCAACTGAGTTTATGTTGAATTTTAACCTTTACTGCATTTCCAAAAAATTATGTTTCCTTTGTCGACCCAACATTTCGGATGTTTCTGAGGTCGCATTTTCGAAACGCTTAAAAAATTTACTTAACATCACTTTCTAAAGCAAATACAGAAAAAATACTGTTTTTTCATGATTATTTTTTTTAAGTGCATCATTTTTTGTGGGCAATTATTTTTTCTGTAAAAAATCAAACGGGAAATCGATTCCAATATCCCAGGAATATGATCATGTCCCGAAAAATTTGTTTTTTTAAAATGGTTGTTTCAAAATGTTGACTTAAAAGAATTTTTATTTTCAAGATTTAAGATGTCCATCTTAATATGGTGTTCATTTCTGGGTAATTCGTTGTTTCATATGGAATTGGTCACGGGCAACAATCGTGGTATGTAATTGATTCAAAAAGTGAGGTTATGCCATTTTTTTCAAACATAATTTTCTGGAAGTACTGTCACCAGAAGGATATTCTATGTAAAAACGACAGAATTATTTTCTTGAATATGCAGATAATTCTGATAAATCTATAAATAAATCTGTTAAATTTATAGATCATTTCTGTTAGAATAGCAGATAATCTCTATAAATATTACAGATGTACATTCTATTCGTATTTTCTACAAAACTAATACATTCTGATTGTAAAATTAAGGGATTTTTTTGGGTGAAACTGTTATATTCATCGTAAAAGATCTGCTTTGAAGAATGTTTGGACGTTGAAGGGTTAAGCAGCAATTTAAAGCTATAAATATTCACGTGCAAAATATATTTTACCAAATCAGACTAGGGAAAAAATGGTTTTATATGTAGAATTGCCTAGTATTATTACTATGCTTTCTTAAAATATTAGTAATCAATTTATCAATTTTATCGCCTTTTGGTGTAAGACTTATAACATAAAAATCAATTAATTAAATATAAATACCATTAATATTTTAAAAGTACCTTGAATTTATTTAAAACAGTTGTTTATAATGAATTCTTCATTTCACCCATCTTAGTAGATTTCTTAAGTCATTAATTACTTTGAGCTCTGAATTTTAAACAACTCTGAGAATCTCTGTTTCAAGCATCGTTCAAATATTAACCCTTTAAAATTCCGTCTTCTCACTTTAATGTGATACAGCTGAAATTAAAAGCATTTGAATGTTTCGACGCTAATGGCTTATAAATCATTAGCATCTTAGTCATATCGAGTGAAAGTTTGAACCGAATTAAATTCCAATGAAGGAAAATTAATAAATATTTTAAAATAACACCACGAAAGGTACTAAAAGAAGGATATACTCATACTTGTAGACATTATTTTTGTTCTCTGCCATCTACTCTGTACTCGCTGGAAAAAAATGTTTAGCTGTTAACAAGACGCACTATATTGGACACGACAAGATAATTAATAATAAATATTATTGATATTTTTATCTCGTCTTAACTAACTCAAAATAAGAACATATAATGAAAAACATTTCAGTAAATTTCGATGATTACACAGCTCAACAAAATTTGTTTGCCTTGCATGAAGTAGTCGATTCCGATAGGATTTTTACTATAGAATGAAAACATGACCGTCAAAAAATCGAACTGGCTCTAGTTTTTGAGTTTTAGACAGAATTTAGAAAAATTTGATTCTAGGCATTTTTGAGCATTTATTCACAGCCTTTAAAAAATACTTACCACCAGTAAGAATCAATATACGCCAAAATATTGCATTCGAGCTACTTTTTGCCTATGTTAAAGATCTAAGAGGTAAAAAAATCATGTTTTAAGACATTTTTTCTATTTTTTTCAAAAAGTAGTCAAGACAATAGTGAGTTTGCAGTGATTCTAATTTAAAAAAGTTCATATGATATATTGGATCCGCCATTTGGCATTTATTCATTTTTTTCATCGCATCCAATATAAATGTGAAAAATATCCAAAAACGATTTTTAACCCTTTCGCCTTTAATTTGGTCAATGATTAGGTCCATTTGGTTATTTTGGTGTACACATGTGGATTCAGCGGGCAAAATCCTATCAGAATTGACTCTTACTGGTGGGACAATACCTTTTTTGTTTGCTGTGAATAGATGCTTAAAATGTCTGAAATCGGATTGTTTTTTACCTCTTTGATCTTCAATACCTCAAAAACTAGTGCTAATTGGATATTTTGGCGATCATATTTTGATTCTGGAGCAAAAATCCTACCAGAGTCGACTCTTACTTACTTAGTCAACGTGAAATTCTTAAATGTTCGTTGGGCTGTGTTATTTTGATTATTTATTTTCCACCCGGGATGTTGCCAAGCGATAACACTCCTCTAGTCTGCCAATTATTTTCCATCCATTTACAAGGCATTTTTAAAAAGGCTATAGATAAATACGAGAATCGATTTACAATACGAAGTTGGCACAAGGTCGTAAATATCACACGTCAATTGCTCCAAAATCCCGATATGAAAAATAATCACGAGTAATATTCCTCGACCTTCGAAATTAATTGTATATTTTCCTCAAGTTTCCCTGCATATCAACGATCGGGATAAGATTTTTTAAATTGTGTCACGCGCGGCGGGCTTGGAATATCTTCAAAACTATCTTAACCCTCTCGTCGCTACGGAGCGAAGCAAAATGAAATATCCGATAATTTCGAAGGTCTTAGGGTATTACACGTGATTATTTTTCTTATTGTTGTTTTTGGCCAATCGGCGTGCAGAATTTGCGACTTGTAATAACAATCAATAATACCCCTCTAGCCTGTCAATTATTTTCCATCCATTTCACAGAAATTGAAAAAAAAGTAGATGAAAACGGAGGTCGATTATAGACGATCATGAAATATTCGATAATTTCGAAGGTCTTTGGATATTAAACGTGATTTTAATTTACTACAATTCTAGGATATTATTATATGTCTATAGGGAATTTCCACGCGAAGTGATACAGCTAAAAAATGAGAAAATGTTGTGACCTAAGATCAAAAGGTTGCCTACCTACAGGGATTTCAATTTTTACAACGTCTAGTTTTATTATCACATATAATTAAAGATGATTTTTTGTATAGGACAATATGAGGAATGTATGAGTATGGACACTTTTTTATTTGTCGGCTAACTTTATAATGCTTAACATTTGGAGTGCATATTTCCATCAGTGACTGCAAAAACACGTTTACGAGAATTTTGAAACGGTTTCATTCAAATGAGTTCGAATCAATCAGAAAAATTTACCATACTAAATACGACATTTTAATTACTCTACATTTTGAGTCTGGCAGAGTAATATTGAATCCACTATTACGCAGATTATTTACAGAACCATGAATAAAATTGTTAAAAACCCTTACAAAATTATGAAGCAATTTGAATAAAAAAAATTGAGCAGGTGAAAATAGCTCCATACCGATCGCTTGTACCGTATCAACCTCTCCATGTTTCTTATTGATGACTCCACCGTCAGAAATGATAACGGCGTGACTGGAACACTGCCATAATATTGACAATTTATTTATAGGTTTCGTCTACACTGCTCATTTTATTCTAAGCTTATCATATCCGATTATATTTTAGCAGTGGAATTCATTTTTGAGATTCACGGGACTTTAATTATAAGTGCTCATTTGTTTGCAGAAAAATTAAAAAGTACGTTTTTTTATTCTCTATGGTCTCGTTTTTTCAGATAGAAAGATAAATACCGATTCGCTAGTATTGCAATCGTGTTGCAATTTATATAATCATTTAACCGGTTGGTAAGGAAGTTACAGCAAAAATGTTGTCACCTCAGATCAAAGGATTGCCTATTTACAGGGACTTTTTACCACTTCGATTGTTATGTACATATTAAAAGGTCTGTGTAACTCCAGAATTTAATGAACGACCATTGCTTTTTAAAGCTCTTGATTCGTTTAAGAATAATTTAAGGACTGCTAATAAAATGCGTAAATTCTAAATCTTATTTAAATAGTATTATTAAATACCGTTTTTTAAACCAAAGACTCCTCTGCTTTCAATAGAAAAAATTAATAAAAAACAGAAAGATTCGATTCCAACGAAAAAGTTTTCTTATGTATTTTTACCATTAGAATCTTAACAAATCCGCAAATAGATCGATATATATCGATATCGATCGATTTTTTATACACGTCATTGTTTCAACAAATAAGTGAAATTTGGTTTTTCGTTCCGGACCAAAATTTTTCTATTTATTTAGGCAATTTTAAGAAAAATAGCATCTACACATTTTTGTTATAAACCTATTATGTAAGAGAGATGACTATTTTAAATTTGTTTGTAGTATGCGTAAGAATTGACTCTACTCGCCTTTTTCGGTGCGTAAAATTCGACTTTACGCATGAGTGCTGACTGAAGGACTCGAGTGTTTGGCGAAGCCAAACATGACGGGAGCTTGTTAGTATTTTTCGAACAGGAAAACGGCGCACAAATGTTATGCATACTTGAAAAAAGTAATGTTTGATACTCGAGCGTAAAATTTCGACTTTACGTACCGTACCTATACCTAATCGCATGTTAAAACGCGGTGGGTAACGTCGAAACTTACGCACTGGCATGCAAATAATAGGTTTTGATACGGTGTGCGTAAACTACTTTCGACGCATGTGCGAAAATGTTTTTTGTTCCAGTATGAATGGGGACCTCGCTTTCTGCTCGACAAAAATAGTAGTTTTCGATACAAGTGCATTAAAGTTTTTTCTAAGAATCTAAGGGTTGTGGGCTGAGCCGTCATACATTCCCTAAACGTCGAACTTTTTTTTATGCAAGAGTACGTAAAGTGCATTTAAAAAATGTCAAAAATGCGTACAGCATAACTTTACGTAGACTGTATTAACAACTACTTGTGAATATTTTGCATCCTCGTATATAGACACTAGAGCGAAGTACTGTTTTTGATGTTTCAAGTGGATGTAACCTTTGCAGGATATCAATAGTGTATTTTCAGACAATATTCGAAAAATGACATATGCCATCAACCGTTATTTATGATAGACAATTGGTGCATCGATGGGCGTGTCTACAATACTGAAATGCTTGGAGGGGGGGGGGTGCCTATGCAAGTACGGTTCGTTTATGTTGAATAATAACACAGGTCTACAAAAACCGGGATATTTCAGTTGAGAAGCTGTGTGTCATTTCAAATGCAATTTTTTGCGTAGAATCCGAATCCGCAGTTAGAATGAGTCCGTCACGTCAGGATTGTGAGATATTTGAGGTTATGCACTCGAAAAACGTCTTTTTTGCTATGTTTCTAAAATAAAGAAAATAAGTAAAAATAAATTTCTGCTCGGGCTGTTCCCAACCGCAAACATAGCAAAAAAGGCGTTTTTCGAGTGCATAACCTCAAATATCTCACAATCCTGACGTGCCGGACTCATTCTAACTGCGGATTCGGATTCTACGCAAAAAATTGCGTATAAAAAAAGCAGAAATTTATTCAGGCCCTGATCAGGGTGTCACGCTTTTGGTTAGGCTTTGATCAGGGCCGTAATAAATTTCCACTCAGGAGAATGCAACTATTTTTTTGTTGGCCTCTGTACTATTAGCAACTTTCAGTACTGCACGGAAAGGAATAGATGTTACCGGGTGACATACTGATGGTACCTGATATCGTCTGATAATATCCAGTAACATTAGTATTTTATCCGGTAACATATTTTATTCGATCACCTACAATTTTTTTCTTTTAAAGTTATGGCCATTTTGAAATTACGAGCTATATCCCATTAATGTTAAGAGCACATGGTTTAAATACTTTGAAACAGATACTTTTTATTGGGTATCTTCATTTGAAAATTGTACTGGGGTTGTTTGGCGTTGCCGAATATGAATTTAAAGTCAACATATTCAAATTTTGTAATTCAATAATGCGAATTCAAAATGGCTAGATAAACAGTAAAGAATAAAAAAGTTTTCTCAATATTGAAACGTGTTTTTGCTATAAATATCCAAATTTTATACAGATTTTTATATTTGTACAGGTTTCATGACATTGAATTTGACCTTGAGCTTGTTCTGCAAAGGCATTTTTAGGTAAATTTTTTTGTGTGTTTAAATGTGTATCGCAAATTCAAATTGGCGGATCTTAGTGAAGAAAAGTTGTAATGAAATTCTTCGCCTCTTATACTAAAGAGAAAATGTAGTACTATGTGATCCAAAGAGAGGAAAAACTCCTAAAAATGTTGATTCCTCTGTACATAACCCCAAAAATAGCAAAAAATAACGAGTTTTTCGAGTACATAACCTCAAATAAATAAAAATCCTGACGTTATATAGGCCACTTCTGACTTCGAATTCGGATTCTACGCATAAAATTACACCAGATATGACAGCAGTTTCTCAACAACACAATCATGTTGACCTGTGTAACAGTTAATATAGGTCATTTTTCTAATTTTTTAATTTGATGTCTTGAAAAGGAGTTGTCCATTTAAAATTTCAAAACAAAATAATTCGGGTCATAGTAATTGAACTATACTGAAGTTGCCGAAAATTCCCAAAAGTCAAAATTAAAATGGCTATATCTCTTAGAGTATAGGTTTTAGAGAAAAAAATGTCTAGACGCTATCTTTCTTAAAATTGCCTAAATTAATAGGTACATCTTGGTTCGTAACGAAAAATCATTTTTTTCTCCTTTATTTAAACAATGCCCCGCGATAAAAAAGTGACCAGTTTTTACGAATTTTGATCTGCGGATTCGAATTCTGCGGTTTAAAATCCATAAACATCACCTATTTTTCCGCGACACTCATAGTTAATGCACGAGTAGGTATCCAGCATTCGGAGTGCACGTCGAAGCGCGGTCGCTGGATCTTTCGATAATCGTGTGCTAACTCGAAAAGTGATGCTTTAGCCATCTTGAATATTACAAACTTATTTAATGGAAAGGAATTTATCTTTTTTTATTAATGCTTTCCATTGAAAACAGTGAAGCATTTCTTAAACAAGAAACGGTATAATATTAATGTTTAAAAAAATTAAATAATTTAACAATTTTATTAACAGTTCTTAATATATTCTTAAAGTACAAATCAAGAGCTTTAAAAACATATGGACATTCATCAAATTCGGAATATTTTGTCGGGAGTTACAGAGGTGAAAAGTCCCTGTAAATAGGCAATCCTTTCATTTATGTTCACAACATTTTTTCTGTAACTTCCTTATGAATAGGATTAATGATTGTATCAATTGCAATACTAGCGAATCTGTATTTAATTCTCCCTTAAAAACGAGACCATAAATAATAAAAAAAAAACGTTCTTTTTAATTTTTGTGTTAACAAATGAGCCCTACTAACTGAAGTCCCGTGAATCTAAAAAATTAATTCCATCGTTGCCAAAATATAATCGGACGCGATAACCTTGAATAAAAGTGCAATGTAGACGATGCCTATGACCAAATTGTCAAAATTATGGCAGCGTTCCAGTCACGCTATTATCATTTCTGACGGTAGAGCCATCAATAAGAAACATGGAAAGGTTAATGTGGTACAAGCGATCGGTATGGAGCCACATTCCCATTTTTTTATTCAAATTACTTCAAGATTTAATTTTGTAAGGGTGTTCAAAATTTTCTTTCATGATTCTGTAATTAAAGTACATAATGGTGGGTTCAATATGGCTACGTTTTTCAGTTGATTTAAAGTTTTTTATCGTAACATATTATTATACATTAGAGTTCTGAATGTCATTGGTTAAATTTTTTCATTGAGTATGATACAATCCTAAAAAGGGAATTCAATAATACCTTGACTCATATAATTCGAAATGTATTCAGTATGGGAGTTCTTTCTGATTGACTCGAATTCTTTTCAATGAAATCGCTTTAAAGTTATTGTAAACGCGATTTTGAAATCAGTGATGGAAATATGCCCTCTAAATGTTAAGTATCAATAAAAAGGAGTTGAAAATAAAAAAATTTGAATTCTCGTATCTCCCCCTAATTGTCCGGTATAAAAAATCACTGAAAATAAATCTTTAATTACCTGTGATAATAACCATATATTTCATGGACTTCAAAAAAATGTCTCGAAAACTTGATCGTTTTAAAATGGAATGATCCTGGAATGAAACGGCAAAAAGTTTTCATAAAATCGTCACACTTTAGTATCTGGTACGAATTTTCCGTAGTAAACCGAAGAAAAGAGTTTTTGGGTCGTCGGTGGTGGGTCGTCAGGGGGACGGAAAAGCGGAAAAGTCGAACGGCACCTCCAGCTGTCTGCCTGGCGGTCGAGACGGACATCGGCGTGGTTATACGAGCGTCGCGGCGCCTCTGACGGAAGGGCGCTGGAGGGAACAGCACCTGGTGCGCAGTCTCCGTCGACGACGGGGTGCTGATCAATAGCAGCGGTGACGACCCGATAGGCAAGGCAGGAACACGTCGACCCGACGAACGCGCGCGGATGTCAGTCGACGAGCAACGATCATCCGCTCGCGCCAAGGCCGATACACGACGTTCCCGACGGCAGTCCTCGCGCGCGAAACCGAACCATGAGGAAGGTTCGCCACTGTCTCGTCCTGATCCTCGTCATCGCGCTCCAGGCACCTAGGACGCAGTCGCTCACGCACCAGACGTAAGTCTGACGATATCTTTTTTTTTTGTTATTCCTGACGATGTGCGGCTGATCCACTTCCATGCGCTCCTTTTCCAGTGACTTTCGATTTTCACAGGGTTTGCGGCACATTTTGCCAATCGAACTGTGCCGCGAATATTGGACTTTGCCGGTGTTTTTGGAACGTTCCTGAAAAATTTGTTGTTGTTGTGTTTTTCATAAACGTCACTTCGTGCAAACAGAAAATCTCTGATGATCCGTTGGAATGTTTTCGTATGAGACGTCGTCAATCGATGAGAAATGAGGTGATCTCATTCCTGACGCATGAACTCTCGTACAGTCGATGACGGTTCGAGTGAACTTAGGCCATGAGAACGTTCACACGACATGTCACGTGATCGATCATATGCAAAATTCCAATTCGCGATTGATCGTAATCCTGCTTGTGCAAAAATTGTTGGGGAAGCATCGAATCACCGGATGAAAAGTACTCGAGTGGTTTCGTCGATAGCTCATTTACATATCAAAGTGTATTGCCATTGGTAAATTGGGTTGACGATAAATACCAAAACTGAAAGATGTCCTTTAAGACCAGCTTTCCCGTTAATGTACTTTCCGTTAAGTATAATGGATTAGGTTTCGGCTAATAATCAAAATGAAAATTTGTCGGGTTAGTCAATTAAACTAATCGATTTAAATAGTTTCAATTAATGGAAACTTAATCCATTTTGTATCTAATTCTAACTGGTATTAAACATGTTGTGAAACTTACTTTTTACTTACTACTTACTGGTTATGGTGTGTTTAAACCCATGTGTGTAAAAGTTACACCGAGAGAAGCAATTAAGTTATATCATTTTCATGGAGTTAAATTTGCACAACATTATTGTTACATACTATGTAAATACCTTGAAGCTAGAATTTACTCTTTATGGAGTGAAAATTGAGTTTATCTAATTCTCACTCTTAACTAGTAAAAAAACTCATTCTGATAAATAATTAACTATAAAATATTGTAAACAATATGTTGATGACATGAAAACAAAAAACAATTGTTGGAATTGAAGAAATCAAGATATTTAACTGTCATAAATGTTTTAAAAACGTGAATGTTAAATGTGAAATATACTTTTTATTGCGTTGCGCTAAATATTGAAATCTATCGATGTTTAATTAAATAGTAATTTTTTGACCGGTGAAGAATTTAAATTTAAGATTAAACACGGTCATTGAACCAAGTCAATATGTTAAAAATAAATATTGAACATAATTGAACTATAAAATAAGAATTTTTAATTTTCAGCCATGGATTATGGCCCTCTTCAGAAACTAATGATATATAGTAAAAATCGATGAGATTTTTTCATTAGTTTCTGAAGAGGGCCATAGTCCATGGCCGAAAATTAAAAATTCTTATTTTATAGTTCAATTATGTTAAATATTTATTTCTATCGATGTTTGGAGTATTATTTTAAAAATTTTAAAACCTTAATTAGTTTTCGGCAATTTTCTTAATGACAATATTGATTAAGTTTCCATTAAACTTCTTTTTAAAATTGTCAGATACTTTGTACCAAGAATTATTATGGAGTGGAAACTGGGCAACTCTATCGAAGAGTTAATTTTCACTCCTTCAGCGAGAAAAATCTCATTTTCTATGGAGCGAAAATTTCATATTTCAATTGCCAAAACTTTGTTTAGAAGAGTAGGACATTTTGAATTTTATTGAATTTTTCTTCAAGAAATTTGCAAAGTTGGAGCTAATTTCTTGAAATGAAAATTAATTCTCAATGGAGTGAAAATTGAGCTAATCTGGGTTAAGTCTGCATTTTTATTCCATGAAGAGTTTTAGCTTCATAAAATATAAGTTTTCACTTGTCAAGAGTGAGAATTCACTATTTCACTATAGAGTTGCTCCAAAAACTCCATAAAGTGTGAATTCTCAATCCAATAAATTCAAAAAGTAGTAAATTATTCAATAGTATTTTGCATTTAAGAAGCGAAACATTCATTCCACGAAATTTGCAATATGAATTACGTAATTTCTTGGACTGAATATTTAATATACACTCTTTATAGAGTAAAAATTAAGCCTCACATCGAAGGAGTGAATTTTCACTCGATAAGAGTGAGATTTCCCACTATAAGACTAAGAATTCACTCTTTCACTATACATTTTCACTCCATAAAAGGTGACTATTCAAAAATTAAAAAAAAATCGTTCTCTCGTAATTATTTTCAGGCTATATACATACACTAACCATCGATTAATTTTAATATTTAATGTGACCCAATACAAAGTTTATTGCCGCCTTTAACATTCTGGTTTTTAAAATTAAAATTTTTTAAATTAAAAATCTTTTCTTCTGTAATTCCACGTTCACCAATTTTTACTTTTTTCATAGCATCTAATGTATTTTTTAATGTAAATTTCCAACAAATTTAGAGTAAATGTATCAATACTAATGGACAGTCAGTTGAATTAATTCTTTTAGTGACATTTTGTTCGAAGTGCAATCAATTTACTGTACATATTAACAATAATGTTTTCTATTCTTGTGCACTTGAATGAAAATGAAAATATTTACAATCAGAATGATCAATATATAAGTAGGTTGACGTATTAACACGTGACAAATCATATAAAATCAACCACACGGTATTCTAGACTTCTGTCAATAACCGGTGATTTTTGAACGTGAACAGAATAATAAGAAACATCAATAATTGTTATTATAAACTTTTTGTTTACTACATCTAAGCAAACATTTAAATCTAAACTATTTAAATGATAATTCAGCAATTAATATTAACAACAATTTCTATTTATAATTAGTAGGTAGCTAATGAAATCAAGAAATGCTTTATTACAATTATTGGGATGTATGCTAACATTTTTTTAATTTATATTTTTATAATACAAATATTTTAATTCATCATTGTCCAGTTCCATTCTCTGGTTTTAAACTTTAGTTTTAGTTAGTTTTATTGTACATTATTTTTTGAAAGTATAGGAAATTATTAATTAGTATAAATTGAAGCTTTGATATTCTGACTACTTAATTATTAAAGTATAAAGTAAATTTATTCTTGTATAAAATTAACAATTAAGTCAAACCTCGTGCTAGTGAGCATATTTATAGATAACTATAATACAATGAAGGGAGAAGCGAGCATATAAATTGGGAAAGTTTCTCATTTGGTTATTTTTTCATGGATATCGGGTTTCGATGGTCATATGATCGTTAGTATGAAAATTATTATTTCGTTATATTTCAAATAAGTAGTTTAATATTTAACTGTCAAATTTGCACGGTTACATACCTTTAGCATTATTGAGACAACTATGGATACATCAAAAGTAATATGAAATAAATATAAAATGTAAAAATAGTCATAGAAATACATATTTTGAATATAAATTATCTGGAAATTTTAGGAAAATGAGCAATTATTACCGAAATTTACCTCTTAATTATTGCGGGAAATACGACGAAACATGGAAATTTAAACTTAATAAATAATGTCACAGGCTAAATATAATATATCTATTTCTGTTTTACAAATAAAATTCATGACCATTGGTTTCTTAAAACGTATGTTTAAATCATTATTAAAAATATTAATGAAATTATGCATCTAATAATTTAGTTAGTGAAAAACAGATTTCCTGAAATTGACAGTAAACAGGATATTTAAAACGTTAAAATAGAATTTTTAGTGTTAAATTGTTTATTAGTTAGAATATCATACATTAGATATAAAAAAATGTTTTCTTATGATTAAAGAGTGATTTAGTTAGAGACATTTGCTTATTTCAAACAAATCTTTTTTTCAATTAGCAGTAGGACGTCTTATAGTAAATGAGAATAAATTGAAACGTTCAAAATCTGAATTTCAGGCAATCTTAATTTATTTTTGCGAAATTAGTATTTTGGCAGTAATATATGGAAAAATGAGATTGGTTGCGCCATCCAATCGCTTACTGCTCTCAGATCCAGGCGAGAAATTAATCCTTTTTTTCCATATAATACTAATAATATATTGTGTATATATATTTACACAGGCAATGATATAAGCCAATTTCAACATTTATGCAGAGATGATGGGCACGCGTCGAAAAAACAGACTATTCAAAAAGCTGACAGGTTAAAAAACCGACAATCATAAAACCAACTATCGAAAAGCCGACACATAAAAAAATAGATACGTCAAACGGACAGTCATTTTGCGACGTGTCAGTTTTTCGATTGTCGGTTTTTCAACCTGTCGGCTTTTTGATTTGTCGACTTTTCGACCCGCACCCGAGATGATTATTTGCAAATGTTCTATTTAAATTAAATTTAAACAACGAATGTGGATTTGTTTTAATAAATCGAACGAATGATTACCAAAACGGGAAAAGATTCAGTCGAATTTCATTAACTCCATCAAATTATATTAGAGATTGCAAGTATTATTAGTACATTATTTATTGCAGTACTACTTATCAGTAGTTTTTTATATATTCTATATATATAATTTTAAATTCTATTTCTATAAGAATTCGGTTGAATAAATTCATTGAAGTATGTAAATAACAGGTAATAAAAAAGGTATAAAATTATATTTCGTATGTTTTGTCTTATATGTAATATTATATTTTCTTCTGGCCTATATAATAACTATAAACCGTGATAAGTGAATCATTAATTCAAATTATTAAAATATTTACTGATTATTGGCTAATTTCAATTAATAGTAATATCTTATTTATATCAGTTGTGAAGCAAATATCAACAATTCATTCATTAATGTATTGGTACACTGAGAAAAGTGTCTTTTACCGGTTAATATCCTGTATCTTTTAAACGGTTCTTATACCCTTTAAAAGAAATATATTATACCTATTAAAATCCTCGTCTTTTAGCATTCGTTTATTGACAGTTCAGGGCAATTCTATTGAACTTTCCTATTTTAAAAGAATATTTCTTTACGATTAAAAGAAAGTATTTTTAATATTTTCAATAAAAGACAATTCTCTCAGTTTATATAATAATATCAGTTTATAGTGAAGTACTGGATTTGCAGAAGGATATATTTCAATAAGTTGGTGTAAATAGACAATCCGTCATGCAAAATAATAACCATATATCTTCATTAATTTCAGGCCAACGACCGTACATTTGTTTGTATTTAGACTTTAGGTGTGCAATTTCACTATTTTAGAAGATTATCTAACATTTTTCATTTGATAGCTGCAAATGATATACTTTTATGTAAGATGGTGGATTAATAATTATAATATATAAAAAAATTATTCGAAAAACTGTTTATATTCTATTCTGTTAAAGCTTGCTTTCAATTTTCTGCAATACTATCTAAAAATGAACAACAGTCCACTTTAAAATATCGAAACAATAAATCTATAGTTTATAATACAACTTTTTAGAACATATTACGGAAATATGTAAAACACTATGGCGTTAATTTATTTGTTATTAAAAAATGTAAAATGCGCACCATAAAATGTTACATTACTCTGTTTAAATTGATTATTTTCCTCGTTTCTGCTTTTTTTATATTATAGCATATAATATGTTTGAAAAAAAAACAAATAGAAAATTAAGATAATTGAATCTGTGTTGTTTGGTAATTTCACATTAAAGAATGAAAAGTAAATGTGGAACCTTTTCTATTTGAAAAGAACTAAAATTTTTGCTGTTTGGTATTTTATGCAGTTAAACTCGAAATTAGGTGTGAATCATTTTCCTTTACATCGTGCCTTAGAAAAGAGATCTTGATCTATAAACTTCGAAGCTCGCTAGTACTGGCACGTATAACATTTTTAGATGACATTGTTGTCACTTGGAAGAATTATTAATGCTAATTATGACGAAGACGATTTTTAGGATATAAGCCTACTGAGAATTTATAAAGTACGTATATAGGTGAAATGGCATGTCTCAAAACATTTTATTTTGTTATAAAAATTATGGGGAAAGTGCCCTCAGTTGGCTGGGTTTTTTCCAATGACTATAGAATTTGTTTGGTCATGAATGTTGAAACTCATTAAGCAGCATTCGAAAGACCTAAAAAAAGAGGCAATTTTTCGATGTGGAAATTGTTTAGTAGCTTAAAAAACAAAAAAGTTACAAGCAATTGAAAAAAAAGAAAAACTAGACAAGTTGACCTGTATTGGCAGTGTATGCAAAAGTAATTAAAAAAACCAGCAAATATGCACAAAATTGATTTAAACTTCGTTATTTGATGTGTTAATTAACCTGTATATTCGTGTAATATGCACTGTAAAATTATTTTTATTCATCAGAATATTCTGAACCGCAATGCATGCGATTTCTCGTGTAACCATGTTGAAATATTCTTAACATGACGAATTGTGACATGAGAACGTAATTGACCATGGTAATTATTAAATGCGTTTGTAAAATATTGCTAATTGCTCAACAGACGGGAAAAATCCCATCCAACTTATGGTTCTTTACCATAATATAATTTTTTAAAAAGAGCTCATAACTTTTTCCACAGACATATTTTACGAAAAACGCTCATGATCAGTAAAAAGTTAATCGACGACTAAGTTCGTACTTTTCATAATCGAGCGTTCAAAAAGCATTTTTACTTAGGCTAATGCCAACTTAGAAAAATTTCCCTTACTGGTTTAAATGATTTCACTTATGAAAGCATCAGATGAGAAGAACAAAATAGTGATATTTTTTGCGAGCAACATTTTTTAGAAATGTATACCAAATTATTATTAAAAAGCAAGGATATTCACTTCTGACGATATTGCCATTTCCAGTATATTTTTAGTTATGAAGCATGAAGAACAGCGATTTTGTTTGATTGATAAATATAAAAAAATAATACTAGTGGTACTTAGATTTTGTTTATATATTTACCTTTAAAATATTAGCCTTTTGACTTACGAATTTTTCTTTTCCTCCAATTAACTAAAAACTTGTTACTTTCACTGATTTCGCATCCGTTATCAGATTTTCGAAATTCAAGATAACAGATTCAAAATAGCGGATGAAAATACCAAAACCATTCAACTTCGAACATTTCATGGGACCAGGATTCGGATTAAAGTCTGATATTGAATTCATTTTGAACGTCGAAAATCAGACAACGGATGTGCGACTCCAAAAACGTATAAATAAGTTCCCCAGATACGTTTTTATAGAATTATTTACTACAAATGATTCATTTTTAAATGGTCCATTTTTGTTTATAATTAACTAAGTGCAGTAAATTAAGAAGTATAGTACCTTGCATTTGTTAAATAAAAGCTTCAGTTATGTAGAGAGCCGATTACAATTTCAAACTGATTTTTAAGGCGCTAATAACCGCTTCATAGAACAAACGATTAAATAAATTATTTATTTTGTTTTCACGTATCTATACACAACAAAATTGATTCACTTTTATTAAGTGACAAAAGTTTAAATTGATTATACCTACGTGTGTAACATTCTATTCATTACCTAAGAAATAAAGTATTACGGATTTGTGATCAGAAATCCTCATGATCACAAATCATAGAAACGTGTTATGTATTGGAAAAATTACACACCGAAATTTAAGAAAATGAATAAGCCAAACTATAGTCTAGGAATGGCTTTCAAAACAACTGTCAGTACCTAAAAATTTGATTAATCAATAATTATTGTTTCTAGGTCTTATGAATTTCGTTTAGCTCTATTGAAAGTTATAAATCTGTTATAGTTCGTCTCTAAAACCTCAAGTATACGTTATAAAGAAATCAAATCCGTTAAAAACTTAAATAGTGTCCATATTTGTATGTCTTCTGGTCCAGGCTGCAAGAACATTACAGTTAAACCTAAATATGGGCAATAGGAATTTACTGTTAAAAACTATTTAGAAAAGATTGTTTAATGTACACAAAATACGATGAGACATTATGCAGTATTATAAAAAGTAACTAGTGGATATATTAGCACCAAATCCATAGAAAGTTGTAATAAGAACGAACGTTAATACATCAGGGGTACAAAAAATCATAAGACGTGCATGTTTAAAGCAGCTCTTCCATCAATATTCTTCGTAACTGTAGCAGATTAGATCATTGCTATAGTAATCATAACTAAAAATGTTGCCATAGTCAATTTCAGCTAATGGAATCAGATAGTTTCGTTCAATTAATGGAATCTTAATCGATTGTGTTACTAATTTAAATTAGTGCTGCCTAGAATTGACTTGCTTACTTGTGGACTGCTTGAGACTCATTTAGGTAGAATTTGATTATAGAGTGCTTGAACAACATTTATGTACAAAACAATATCACTAGAGCAATTAAGTATTTAATTTCATCACAGTTTTTTTGGTTTAAAAGTAAAGCACGCTTATCGGATACTTAATTAATCACTAGTTTTTTCACATTTTAAAAGCGAGTATTTCACTCTTTCACCTCATAACTATATAGTGATTAATTTTACTCCAAAAAATGTACATATTAAAAGTTATGCTTATGTTAATATATAAGTATAAAATTTACTACGATAAGATAAATATCATTAGATAGTTTCAATCAGTTAATGGAAACTTAATCATTTTAGTCATTAATATTAATTGGTATTGTCCAGTAAGAACTTGATTATAGAATGCCTGAGAATCATTTGAGAGTTTATTTGATTTGATGGGCGTTTCTTAGAGTTGTAATTAAACCTCTGCACTATTGTTAAATGGGGCATTCCATGTGAAATCGCCAACGTTTCGGAGTCAAGTTTCAGAACTTATTCAAAATTGAACTACGTTTAGAATGCGTAAAGATGAGCCTATCCTGTAAATTTTAGCTCAAAATATTAATTTGTTCAAAAGTTATTGATAAAAGTGTAAACGACAAAAATGAAATTTACCATTTTTTAAACGGCGATATCTCAAAAACTATCATTCGGAGAAAAAAAATGTTTAATTCGAAAATGTGCAGAAATGACTAAATTTTGCACTGCTGTGAATTATATAAACAAAATGTTATTGTTTATAACAAATTTTCAAGATTATTTTGTTGTAACTCAATTTTCGTTCGATATGCCATCTTTTTTTTTCTTGTGACATAAACAAAAGTTGTTCGCAAAAGTCTTTTCTTTAACTTCGCAAATTTTCAGTTTGTCATCTTTGAAACTGGCTTTGTAATGTAAAGAAAACCGAGCGCATGAGTGTCCGTCCGCCATGCCACCGGCCGTATAAAACGCTCTTTCCCTCTTTTCAGGCTTACAATTCCTAACTACTTGTTTGTAAAATTGTCAGATATATAGTGGTGGTAAGTATATAAGTACACCCCGATGTTTTTTCTACATATTTTTATTTGGGTCATTACTTGGAAAATGAAAGAGGGGTTTCTTTAAAAACATGTACATCGTTCATTTATATAGAACTTTTTTCCCAAGTGGCATCAGTCTTTAGGTTACTTTGACACTGAGCACATCACTTTTTAGTTATTTTATCCAAAAGACAATTCGATAATTTATATACAAAAGTAATGTGCTAAATTATCAACTTTTCTTGACGAGAACAATACAGAATACAAAAAAATGTCAACAATATCCGGGATTTATAAAAGTATACAATCAATTAAAAATATTTTTGATAAAAACAATATTAACGGGTTTGTATTCAAAGAATGGAAGGGTCTGAATAATCGATGGCATTTTGTGAAATATGAATACATCAGAGAAAAATATTTGAAAGAACTTGAATCTCGAACATTTAAACTTCGGATTCATGATTTCATAGCCCGGAATCAAAGCAATTTTATAAAAATGAAAAAATAAAATCGACACTCTGATGAAGTGATGGTACTGAGTTATTCCTTAGAAAATTATTCGTTTAAAATACAGGATGAAATTCAAAGTCATCACTGGTCTCAGAATCAAGTTCTAATCCAACCATTGGTAATTTATACAAAAGCAAATTATTATCAAAAATATTTTCCAGTTGATTAATCCTTCATATATTAATACTTTAATAAATCCCGGACATTGTTGACATTTTCTAAAGTCGCATTTATTCCGTAGTACATTCACGCATCATGAATTTTAACATATCATGATACGTGTTGGGAATATTTTCTGTATTGTTCTCGTCAAGAAAAGTTTATAATTTAGCATCCGCATTCATTACTTTTGTATATAAATTATCGAATTGTCTTTTGGATAATATAACTAAAAAGTGTGTGTAAAAGTTATGAACGATGTACATGTTTTTAAACAAACCCCTCTTTCATTTTCCAAGTAATGACCCAAATAAAAATATGTAGAAAAAACATCGGGGTATACTTATATACTTACCGCCACTATATATCTGAGAATTTTACAAACAAGTAGTTAGAAATTGTAAGTCTGAAAAGGGGGAAAGAGCGTTTTATAAGGCCGGGCGGCTGATATGTACTGGCGGCCCGGCCGGTGGCATGGCGCACGGACACTCAGGCGCTCGGTTTTATTTACACTACAAAGCCAGTTTTAAAGATGACAAACTGAAAATTTGCCAAGTTAAAGAAAACACTTTTGCGAACAACTTTTGTTTATGTCACAAGAAAAAAAAAAGATGGCATATCGAGCGAAAATTGAGTTATAACAAAATAATCTTGAAAATTTGTTATAAACAATAATATTTTGTTTATATAATTTACACCAGTGCAAAATTTAGTCATTTCTGCACATTTTCGAATTGAACATTTTTTTTCTCTGAATGATAGTTTTCGAGATATCGCCGTTTAAAAAATAGTAAATTTCATTTTTGTCGTTTACACTTTTATCAATAACTTTTGAACAAATTAATATTTTCAGCTGAAATTTACAGGATAGGCTTATCTTTGTGCATTCTAAACGTAGTTCAAATTTGAATAAGTTCTGAAACTTGACTCCGAAACGTTGGCGATTTCACATGGAATGCCCCAAATACTACTTTACTCATTAATTACTGCATTATATTTCAAGTGAGAAAAATTTGAAATTTTAACTCACAGCATTTGTAAATCTCGTACCGCAGCTTAATAAAAGTTGCGTCTACATTCTAGCCAGTTTCTGGACAATAAACTTGCGTTGTAGACAGTGCGTGGCCAATAAACTTGAAAATGTGACAATTTTATGGATATTTTTTAGCTAACTTTTTTTAGATAAATCTTGGACAGATTCTGCTCATTTTCTAGGTAGGTATGATTCGGAAAATTTAAAACACATAACCTGATCAGTTTTTGTCCAGTTTATGGGCCAGAATTTTGCTGTTATCTGAATAGGATTGTTTTAATGATAATCTAGAAACTTGTCGGCGCATGTTTATCCATCATCTGTACAGTTTTTCTCCATTTTCTATCCAGTCTTTAATACATTTTAGGGTAATTGTCTTTTGACGTACAAATTCATTTACAAGACTCTTCGTCGTAGCTTTTCTGCACAACAGTTTCTTACAATATTTGTTAAATCCATAACAAATTTTCATACCTCCGCAAGGAACATCATATTTTTAAGTCAAATAAGAATAGAAATAATCCTTGTAGGACCTACACGGAAAAAAATAGTACGTCGCTCCAGCCAGATTGGCCAGCTAAAACAGCTTCCCACTGCCCAGCAGGTCGCGATGTAAGTCGCGAGTGAAGACGTAAAATGACAATTAAAATTCGAAAACCTTAAAATTTTTTTTTCTATAAATAGGTATACTTTTCTTATGTCTTTAAGAATATTTCTACATAATTTCTAGACGATGTGGTTATTTATATTATTTTTATATGATTTTTTTAAAGTTGTTAATAGTGAAAAAATCACTACTTTTTTCATTTTAAGGCTTCCGTATTGATTACCGTGTTAGATACGACAAAAATGCACTGAACCTTTTTTGTAGAGCACAAAATTTCCTACAAAAAAGTCAGTGAGAGCCATAGTCTAATGTTAATAGATACGTCACGAATAAGATAACTATCTCTGTTCTAAAATTTCAATGATTTATTCAATAACTTCCAATGTTTTTTATGCCGTACATGTTAACATTAGACTATGGCTCTCACTGACTTTTTTGTAGGAAATTTTGTGCTCTACAAAAAAGGTTCAGTGCATTTTTATCGTATCTAACACGGTAATCAATACGGAAGCCTTAAAATGAAAATAGTAGTGATTTTTTCACTATTAACGACTTTAAAAAATCATATAAAAATAATATAAATAACCACATCGTCTAGAAATTATGTAGAAATATTCTTAAAGGCATAAGAAAAGTATACCTATTTATAAAAAAAAAAATTTTAAGGATTTCGAATTTTAATTGTCATTTTACGTCTTCACTCGCGACTTACATCGACCTGCTGGGCAGTGGGAAGCTGTTTTAGCTGGGCAATCTGGCTAGAGCGACGTACTATTTTTTTCCGTGTACTTTTAATAAAGATTACAACCTCAAATAATATATTGAGAGAGGTTTAGATGATTGGTTAATAATATTTATGCGTTCATGTTACTTACCTCATTGATGATGTTTTTTTCTGTGGCGCTACTGGCACTCCAAACACGAGCAGGAGTAGGAAATGATAGGTTTTTATTTAATTAGTTAACCCCAAATCTTATTTTGAGGTTATCCCCACAAACATCAGATCAAAAACACAAACTGTTTTTATATTTGATCACATTTTCATATATAGTATTACCTCTATTAGAATTGACTTGCATGAGTTTTGCACAACAACGTTGGCATAAAGGAGATAATGTTACTGTACGCTAATTAGGCAAGATATTTGCATACATATTTCAAATAACTTTTCTGAACTGTTGTTGGGCAGGTCTTTTAGACAAATATGTGGACAGCTTCAATCTATGCATTTCTATCAATTCTTTAGACAGTTTTGTAACAAATACTGATTTACTGATTTGTGGCTATTGTCATTATCTGGTTTGTGGATATTTATGCTGTATACAGTTTTAAACCACGAAAGTTAGCCAGAAAATGGACAGTGTACAATAAGACAGGACTTATTTTCTACCAGGGAGGTTGTGTCATGACCCAAATTGTATAACTATTTTATTCTTTGCAAATAGTAGAACGATTATAATTGGATTAAAGAATAGTTACTACAGCCGATACTATAGGAATTGCGCCTAAAATGCTAAACAATATTAATTACAAATTACAATATACAATACAATATAAGCATGGTTATTTTCGCATGTTATCTTAAAACAAATTAATACCAAAATAAGCTCGATTACAAATTAATATATGAAGTTTTTCAGAATTATCAAAAAAACTATTTACCCTTCAAATACCATTTCAATTGTGGTTAAACATTTCATACATTTAATCAAGGTTCCAAACTTACATTTCGGAAATTCCTGAATAGAAATGTTGAATGTTCGTATCTCAATCCAGGTCAGGAAAAACTGAGGAAACAAGTTCTCTTTTATGGCAAGTTCGACGTGTCGGCTTGTGTTGTTTTCAACTTTTTTCATATATGAATATCATAGTTTTAAACTCTTTTTTTACATGTTACTTGGCTTTCATGATTTACAAGAGAAGTATATAGAAACTTATATTAGCACTTCTATCAAGTAGGTCAGTGACCCAAGTTTAATGTTTCTGCTGAAAGGGGGCATATACTATACGATACTTACCAATATAACAAAGAACGGTGGCGAACCGAGAGGGAAAATAAAAAGTATGTTTCAAGTAGTACATAACGATATCATGACAATGACATCTATGACAATGTATGGGAAAAATAGATAAAAATGAAATATATACTAAAGTAGATTATTTTCTATAGGATGAGGATTATTTCTATAGATTATAATACAGTTACCTATGTTCGAAATTTTGTGACCTATTTTTTAACAAATTCGTTGTTTTTTTTTAAGAGGATAGTAGGCTGCCTCATACAATGTAGAAATACATAATATTATTTTTCAGCCGTCTATTATTGATATTCTGAAATTAATCTGTTCTATTTGTTTGTTTATTTGTTTTCACTCAAGATGCAAAATTTTACTTTTTATTGCGTAAATAAAGCCTGCATATATTAAACGAAATTACTATCATATATTCTTTATTGTTTGTTGAATATAAAATTATAAGATTTTTAATAACAAGTT
The DNA here is from genome assembly GCA_030407085.1 of Trichopria drosophilae. Classification (NCBI taxonomy): domain Eukaryota; kingdom Metazoa; phylum Arthropoda; class Insecta; order Hymenoptera; family Diapriidae; genus Trichopria; species Trichopria drosophilae. Next base: position 172,331,048 of record CM059582.1, on the reverse strand, counting down.
TCTGAATCACTTCCCAACGAGCACGAAGAACCCAAATGTTTCTAAAACGTTTTTAGAATGTTCCAGAAACGTTCCTAAAACGTTATATGTCTGCAACATGGATGAAACGTTTACAAAACGTTCCCTAAAAGTTGCAGACATATAACGTTTTAGGAACGTTTCTGGAACATTCTAAAAACGTTTTAGAAACATTTGGGTTCTTCGTGCCCGTTGGGTTGCATTCAAAACAAAATGTTCAATGTTCTTCATCGTCGTTCATACTCAATTCAATGTATATTTATTGATAAATAGCCACAGGAATACTGGCTGTCAATTTTTATTCATATAATATAACATAAGGGCGCAATTATCGATCTTCGACGATTGTGAAGTTCGTCCTCCGAGCGAAGTGAGGGTAACAATGAGGGTAACGATCCGATTGACGTAGGATCCGATAATTCGCGACCGAAGGTTTCGCCCTAGGCAGAGAAATCGAGTTTTACGGCCGGAGGGTCATAAAGTAAATTGGATACGTAAATTTCTGAAAATCAATATAATAATAATAAATAAATAAGTATATTTATAAACATGAAATATTTACATAATGCGGTCTATAAACGTAAATTCACGGCACTTTTATTTTGTAACTTACGAAAATATGTATTATGACTGATTTTCGTTTTTAGCAAATCCTTATGACAACTATTTTTCATATGTCGGGGAAAATAAAGTTTAATCCACTATCCCTAAGAATACATAATATCTTGTTTTATTTTAACGGTGATCTAGAAAAGAAACCGTTGAAAAAATGTTGTGTAACATATATAAATTTAAAGTAGGTGCATTTAAAAATTAATATAGTTAACGGCTTATACCTACAAATTGCATTCGATGTTAAAATGTTATAGTTTGACAATTTCTAAACATTTCAAACACGTTGCGTCGTAATTGCTCGTATTCTCAAAACACTGGGCCTTGTCGAAACATTTATAATCTCAATTAGTGTTGAAATTAACAACCAAAAAAGTAAAAGAACAAAAATGTTAATTATGTAACATATATATAAATTTTTGCGAGGTTCCTCTTCCGTGTTCAAGATTGCATTTTGCCCAAAAGAAATGCAATATAGATCCACATTTCTCATTGTTAAATAGTTTAATTACATATTAGATTCTCTTAGTACCACGTTACAACGTACCGACCTCCAAATTAATGAAGTTTGATACAATATATGTTTTTAAAAAATATTTAATTTTAAAATTTACTAAATATCCTGAACTTATAAAACCCATTCCGACTTATAACAAGAGAATCAGAATCAGTGAACTGAAAAATACAATTTTCAATCAATTTGATAAATTTTTGAAATTTACTTTCTGTTACGGACAGAATCGATGTTTTATCGACTGCGGTACCCGGCGTAGGTTTTTTCCCACAAAGGTGGTTTTCCCTACGACATTGCACACCCGAATGGGGGTACCTCTCAAAATGAAGCTGGCCTGTTAGGTAATTATGTAAAAGGCCCTTCGAAATGGTGACGATCTCGATACAATTATTTGTAATTCGAATAGTATGATATCGATATATAAAACGACGTTGCAGTCTATTTAAATGTTCGAGAGTTTGAAAAATCGAACCAAGATGTGAAAAAGTGACGATCGGGTGGGAAGAGAACGTTCCGGAACGTCGTCGGGTTAGGAAGTCCGCGTCGCGATCGGATCGTCACCGGTTGATCGCTAAAAAATAGTTAATATTTTCTTTCGGTTGATCAAATCGCGTGTTTTATTTAAAGCCCTTCCACCAGTCGTTTACACTTTCCGCTCTATTACGTTTTCCATTTTGAATTTCAATAATTGGGTTACAAAATCATAATTTTAAACTTCATTATAAGAAACCAATAAATATTTCTGATTTTTTCTATAAGTAAATTTAAAGAGAGATTAAATAGAAAAGCAATCCAACATTCTTGGTATGAATTTATCGCATTTGATCCAAATTATTACCGCTGAGACAAGAAATTCTTTTGGAAATGCTATACTAATAATATTATTAGTAATTTAGTAATTTACCCATGTAAATATTTGCAAAACCTAAAATAAACATATACATGATAAATAAAGTATAGTCAAATTCTTCTGAGTCATCAATCGCTAAATGTATGAATGCAATTCACCAGCTGATTCTTATTGTTTTAGTGAAGTAATAATTATTAGAAATATATTTTTAAATACTTGAAATTAGAATGTTTCATAAACAAATTTAGATAAAAATTCTAAAACACCATTTTCATATCAATATTTTTATTTTTGTTTCGTTTTTTTAAGGTTTTTCATATAATATGTCATGGGAAGATGTTGTTAGGATGCTGTGGGTAATTTTCAACGTAATTTTGTGCATAGTTCCGAAACCGAAGTCATAACTGGTCCATTACGTCATGGTTTTAAGGCATTTGAGGTTATGTACTTGTAAAGCGCATTTTTTGCTATGTTGGAGATTACGTCTGGATGCAAAAATGTTTTTTGGCCTTCTGTACTATTTGTACATTTTAGTACTACCCTTACTCCTCTAAATGAGCTTTCATTCGATAACCTACGATTTTTGTTTACGAAGTTACTGCCGTTTTTAATTATGTCATTGATCCCAAAAACGTCACACGGAGTCACTGTAGCTCTTTAAAGTCTACATGTTTCTATACTTAATAATTTCTTTTGAAAACTTGTTCTTGGACGTTTGCATGAAGGTGGATTCAAAATGATGTATCAAAATGGATAAAAAATGATAATATAACTTTGTGTTTTTAGTTTATCATTTTTAATTCATCAAATCATCTGCTAAGAAGATTTGAAAATTGATTTCGATTTCGTTATTAGCAACATGAAATACCTACAAGTACACATTTGTAGAGCAAAATAGTAATGTCAATATTTTTTACAAACTTTCGAACCAGCATCAGAGATTCAGCATATACTAATCTTCATCAAAATTTAATAGAGAATGATTTGGTCTATGATCGATCAATGGATTTTGATAGTTATTTATTTATTACTATTTTGCTAAACTTTTAACTTTTAATTTCCAAGGGAACTATATAAACGAAAATCTTTATTAATTGGATTTTTGGTCATAAATCTAGGTCAGATTTTAAAAATTGAATACGTCAGATCTAATATTATAATTTCAATAATGCTATATTTTTTTGGTTCTTATTTCAACATTTGTCGGTGATTTCCACTATTTTAATTACTTTGGTCTATTTTTGTCAGATATTGTTCATTACCGTCCACGTTCCAAAATAACGATAATAAAGAAAATCGGAAATTTTGTTATACTATACATATATCGTGCATAGCAAATATTCCATTGACGGACAATGTCATTATTTAAAATGGCCTTACCTTTGTTAGAAAAAAATCGAAGGTGATCGAATAAAATCTCATGTTGAAGGGTAAGGGTATTACTAAAAGATGCAAATAGTACAGAAGGTAAAAAACATTATTGCATCCTGTACGTAACCTAAAAAATAGCAATAGTTTGACAACAAAACCTCAAATATCTTAAAATCCTGACGAAATGGGCCACTTCTGACTTCGGATTCGGATTCTACGCACAAAATTATGTCAGAAACACAGCTCTCCAACATCAAAGCCTGACCTGTGTTATTTATTAGTTTGCGAATCGAGTTTCAATGAACAAGAATAATGATGTGTTCAGACCGAATACGTTATTCACATTCCATCGATTTCATACTAATGGAGTCTGTTGCTAACTGTAAAAACGTTTTTATTAATTTTTATCCAATAACGAATGCTTTTTATTCGTGGTATATAAATAAACCGTCCGGATTTCAGATTGCACATAGTCGAATTTTCAAGCAAGATGGTAATCGAATCAATGGCAACATCGAGCTATGGCTACGTTAAATGAGTTTTAGTGTAATTTAAGATCTTTTTATAACAATGCACAATTATACAATTTTCGCAAACATTCTCTTTAAGTAACGTTTTTTTATTTACATTGGGTTTAAAATATTACTATGTACATTATTTATATAAAAAATATATAAATGTATGTAATAAAAATAATTTTGTTGCATTTCCTTAGAGTCTCCTTTACTGTAATGGTGATCCAATTGTATGATCTTTTTAAGAGTGTACTCAATCCAATTGTTTTTAAAGGAGTACATATATATGTTATTAATTTGTTTAACTGATATTTAAATTCAAACATAAAAAATGTAGTTTTTTGAATAGCTTTTATAAACACTCGATTTTTATAGATAGATATTTGTTTTTTCAACTCCTGTGCAAAGTAATTAAATTTCTAATTACTCAAAATTTTAATTAGTAAATAAAAATACCCAACAGAGAAACCGTATTGCTATAAAAATAAAAATACAAAATGCAGAAAAACATGCATGAAACGGTTTCAAATCCATTGCTTTTATACGCTGCATTTTGTTATTTTAAATTATTTATTTTTTTAATTCATTTGTTGTGGGCCTATATCGATGTGTATTACGTTTTAAATGATGTTTGTGAATTGAAAGAAGGTATATTGAATATAGTTTCGTATTCTTTGAAATGTCAGTATAAATTGTATGACACATAATATACTGCGGGCATTGAAGAGTTACGCATGAAATAGATTTTGTCATTCCATAGCCGTAAAAGTGTGCTTAACCCATTAAAGCCCACGCCTAGCATATCCTAGACGCCAACAAATTTATTGGAAATAGTATATTTGCCAAAAAATACCCGTGTTTTTTTTTTGTTTATAAAAAATAAATGTTTATGATAATGGGTACAAACAATTTCGTCAAAACTGGTTCAAAGCGAAATCTCACTGCTCCAATCGATTCAGGGAGAAAAATTACATGTTAAATATGTACAATGTTTTGTAAAAAATCATCAATTTATTGTTGAAAATAATAAAGAAACAACATAGGTGAAAACCCGCTTCTACCCATGCCTAGCAGAAATAATATTTTTAAAAAACATGTCATTTTCCCCTGAAATCGATTAGCGCAGTCAGATTATGCCTAAAACCACTTTTGACGAAATTGTTTATATCAAATTACTATAATCAATTATTTTGTATAAACAAAAAACACGGGTATTTTATTTTTGGTAAATATCCTATTTTTAATGCATAGTTTGGCGCGATCTGCGATATGCTATAGGCATGGGTTAATCCCCCAAAAAGTATTTTAATAATACGTATTACCCTCACCCAAATTTATTATCTAAATAAGAATTAATTACACAACAATTATTTTAGAACATAATAAAAATAAAATTTAAAAGGTCAGTATAATCATTTTTTTTGCAGGAACCTTGTATATATACCTGTTTATAGGATACAAACAAACCTCATAAGTAAATTGTGAAGTCGCAATGAAAATGTATATTCATAATCATCTCCCATCCCAGTTTGAAATTGTGCCTTAATAAAACCCATAAATTTACATAATTAGACCTAAACAACTCCAGCAAGTCAAGTGTCTAAACTTTTAACTCGTCGACTGCGGCATGCACGATTACCTCAGAATTATTTTGAGGTTATCATCGACAATTTTGCTACAGAATTTGTACAAATAAGGTTTAAAATGTATCATTCTTTGTATTTTACTTTGAGCATTATGATTTATAAAAATATATCGATTATAAAATGTAAATGATAAAATAGGTTAAACTAGTCTATTTTAAAATTGATGAAAAATAACAAAAACGTACATTGCTTAAAAGACAACTTGGTTACGGGTAAAATTATTGCTTCTACCAAGTGACTTGGTAGTGTTAGTCGGAGCGACTCGTTCGTGCAATTGTTTTCATTTGGTTATAGATTCGATTTCGTAAATAAAACTAATTAAACGGCAGCTGCTCCAATCATGTCATTTCTTTCCATTGCCCCAGACCAGAGAAAATAAGTTACGCTGTAATTACGCATATACTCTAATCTTTTTCAGTCTAATTCTTTCAGTTAAACTCAATATTTATAGAGGTGATTTTAGCTGCAAGTTAGTGCAAATATAGTATTTTGGTGTATGATAAATATCACTTTCAGAATGAGTTTTACTATAAATATTTAATAAAACTGATATAATTGCGAATAGAACGATTCCGGCGTTGAGAACGTGAAACTAGAAAGACACGTTCCTGACAATAGAAAAAACATTACAGGCTTTAGTACAAAATAAATATTTTGGATTATACGAGCAAGTGATAACATTTAATAAATATCAAGTTGACTAATATGTCAAACATTACAATGAAAATTAATAATTCAGATTTTTCTACCGTTTCAAATCAATAATATTTATATTCGCGGTTAAAATCGGTCACCATAATAAAAGCATTTAAAATAACAAACAAAATTAGAATATTGACGTTTTCGGCTCTCTTATTTATAGCCATCTTCAAAAGTAAAAAAAAGATAAGGTTCTTGTATAACTTTTAATTGCTGTTTTTGACATGCAGATGAAGTTTGCATATATCAGAAACTTCTCCACTCCCTAAGCATTTTAAGGATGTATTTAAAATATTTAGCAACTGAATATGGTTTAGAAAGAATCATAAAAATAGAACGTTCTTACGAGCATTAGAAAAGTCATAATAGATGCGGGAAAATGTCAATTTTCTGTGAATAATTATATGAACTAAACGCAGTCGTTTATTATTTACATATTACTTATTAATAATGAATTATAGATTTCAGGTAAGTTTGATTTCTGAAATCTAATGTTTGCTGATTTAGTTTTATATTTTTTAATAAAATAATTTTCTATTTCTTTACATTTAATATAATTTATTTTTTCATTGCTAAAATTTTGACATTTTTAAAATGAAAATTGTGTCCTGTATCTAATCGATGTTTAGTTAAACCCTTGTGCTGCTGTTCACTGATATTTATACACTCATTTTGTGCTCATGAAGTCTAGTCTCAAGTCGTAATTTATCTTTATATTGTTTTATATGTCTTATACTTTACATATAGGTTTAGATACCAGATCTATTTGGATTTTTTCAGTGTTATCTTTTATATACGGAATTGAGAAAGTTTTTTTTAATGACTGAATCGGGTAACCACTTTTTATTAAGGTCCATCTCACAATATTTAGTCTTTTTATCGTGAATCTTATTTCGGAGAGTTTTATGGCTCTCTCAATAAGTCCAAAAACCACACTTTTTTGTGTTGTACTGCGTGCTTAAATGTGCCTCTTTATGAGCCCAGTCGGTGTCAATGAAATCATATCGTTCCTTATTACTACCGTACCTAAGAATCTTATTTTACCATTTATTTCGATCTTTTGGATGAAAAAGATTCTATTAGTGAAACCTTTAATTTTTTTTTCAAACTATTGAAGGTGTCAAGGATAACGTCCTCTCTTCATTCAGGATGGTATCAAGGTTTTTCATTTATTTTAGTCAATTTCTTGTCAATTATAATCATAATTATACCGACTGAGATGTTTGTAAATAAAAAAATTAAATCTAACGACACTAATTCGCGGTTTTTGTAATTTTTAACCGTAGTAGTTTATTTCTGCAGTTTCAACATATCTGCTACATATGAAGACGTTATACCTATGCCGTTTTACCTATGACGTTTTTTAAAATGTTAGTAAAAAATCTCGCTAAGTTATAAGTTGGTGAATTAATTGTTGACACTATCAATCGCAAACATGTGTTATTCTTGTGAATTTTTGGTGAACCAAAATCTAATGAAACTATCAAAACAATAATTGTAAATTCGTTCATCAACTTCAGATTTCACTTTGAATAATGACTTGGTTAACTACACATAGAGAAACGTCGGGCATTTTCTACTAGGCACTCCTGTAGTTTTAGCGGGCTTCTCTACAACAGTCTAAAACACCGAAAAGTGGGAGTAGAGTTGAAAGACTAGAAAGAAGATGTTTACTTACATCTCGATAATACACGGTAAAAAAAGGTCCGCAAATATCTCGATACTAAAATATAAAACAAGATTAATACCACATTTGAGTAAGTACTATTGAAGTTACTGCAACGCTCATTAATAATCAATGTTGTGAATGCACAATAAGTAACACGACTCTTTTGGCTAAGATAACTTCGGACATAACCTACTTTTCAATGGAAAAAATACTCATTTTAGCATTGAAGGTTAATAATTATGAATAATAAATGGCTCAAATGGTCATTCCTCGTTGTTTTTCAATTGCTCAAACAGATTTACATCCCAAAAGACCATCTTTCATTTTTCAATCAGATTTCATATAAATATTTTCATTAAAAATCAGTCCGATGTTATTCAATATTTATTTATGTAATAGTTATTCCTAAAATTGTGTAAAATACTGTTTATTGTTTAGTGGTATTTTCTATTATATCCATAAAGCGTACAACCCTGGTAGAAATGAAAACATTTTTTGTACAATTCTTGAATAACATTCTTATTTGCCATATTAAAGGTATAGGAGAAATGGACAGTATACAAAAAATGGGCAAATTTCTACCTGGGAAATTTATGTGAAATTCAATTAATAGACTATACGGGGTGTTCAAAAAGTGCAGGACCAGGTGACTAACTAGAAAAAAAAAATTTTTTTTTGAAAAACTTCTAAACGGGTGAAACGATTTTTTAAAAATTCTATTTTTTGAGGGGAGCTGCGACGCCCTCCTCCGACGGGGCACGTGGGCCACGAGGGGGGTTGAAAATGTTAAATATGTAGGGTTTTTTGAAAGGTCTTTTCAAAACGATTACAAAACAGATCGCATAGAGGGCGCTGCCATCATTTTGAGTGGATTAAATATATGCGTATTCTCTGCTCTCGGCATCACCCTGGATCTATAACTTATACGCAGTATTTCCAGAAAGGTGGGTAGGAAGAAGAGGAGCCATAGAGTGGCCACCTAGATCCCCTGATCTTACACCACTTGATTATTTTCTGTGGGACTACCTTAAAGATAGGGTGTATCGAACGAAACCAGCAAACCTCACAGAACTCCAACAACGAATAAGAAATGAAATCACTGCCATTGATGCAGACACGATTCGCCAAGTCGTACAAACATTCTATAATCGCACACCATATTGCCACATAGCTGGGGGCCAAAACTTTGAACACTTAGTAAAGTAGAATTCAAATGAATTGAATTGCTGCACTTGTTTTCTTTAACGGGAATTGATCAGTTGGAATCGATGTCGAATTTGCCTCCAATGACAGAGCGCTTTCTTCCCTTCAGTAGCTGGAATCGATGTTGAATTTGCCTTCAATGGCTGAGCACAGTCTTACCTGGATATCTTGATAATATCGAATAAAATATTAGTGAAGAATCTAAATAATGTACTTCAATAATTATTCGATATTATACGTAAAATCGTAGCTATGGTGTTCCGATTCCAGAACATAAAAATATAGTTTAGAAAATATTCATGTATTATAAATATTAAAAAAATAATCGTACGGCGAGGTCTGTAGTTTATATGTGCATTTAATAATATAATATTGAAGTGAGAAAAATTTCATTGGAAATTCTAGTTTGAGGAACTGAAATATCGACTTCCACCGAAAGTTTTTCAGGATTTTCTCACATCATGCCATTGACATATGCTTCCCTTAGAAAACACAGGACCACACAAACATTTTTTTGGATATATTGTGATTCAGTCGTTAGTGGATCGTACACATTTTTTACAGCCGACAAGGAATCCGCCGTCCAATTTCGCTCGTCACGTTAGGTTTTTGATAACTAATAATTTAATAAACAGTAAATATTATAATACGTGAACTACTAAAAAGCCTTTTGAGCAGTATAAGGTTAGGATATCTTAAAAGTATGATATAATTTTGAACAACGGATTCGTTTTCAGTGGCAAAAAAATGACATTCAACATATTTTGTTTAATTTGTCTCCCAATATTATTTTGGTATTGTCTTGTTATTTGATGCACAGCTTGTATATTATCCTAGATATCTCACAGGTTTCTATAAATTTCTATATAGGAACATTTCACAATAGGATTAAATTAAGTGATTAGGCGATCTAATAATAATGCAAAAAATCAACGACTTTGGCATACAAATTGTAAATACTAACCAGTGTTGGTATCTGGCGTAAAAAATTCCTCAACGTTTCGAGCGTTGTATTCCTTATCAAGAGACTAACACTGGTTATTAATTTCAATTTGTAGAATAAAGTCGTTGATTTTTATATTAAATGATGTCAATTTATAGTGTCTACAAAATCTAAATGAAGAAATCTTACTCGGGAAATTTTTGTAATTTGATTAGTGAATTTTAAGTTATTAAAGTAAAATGATATTGATTTAAAACCGTTCTAATTAAACAGTCTATTAATCAATTTGTCACGTTAGGGAATCTTTATAATCAATTAGAAACATTCCGACCCATTAAGAAATTAGATAGGCAATTATTCAAAATTAAAAATCAATTTAATAAAAGCCATAAGAAAATAATAATGATTTTTCTTCTACTGCTGTAATAGTGGCTAACAAATAGGTGCTGGCTTTAGTAACTGATCAAACCTATGATAAGGTTCAAACTCGTGGTCGTCAAATGCGTAATGATAATTTGTTTAAAACTGGCTGTTTGGGGAAGGTTCTGATGAAAGAAATATGTTACACGTTTATATTGAGACTTCATCAAATAAATACACAAATAATTACGACCTTAAAATCTTTCCTAAAATCTGCAAATAAATACAATGAGATTGTGTCAAAGAAAGATGAGGGAATATTTCATACCCAGAGTGTAAACATTTTGAAAAATTGTTTGGAGGTCATGAAGAATGAACCTAGAACTTAAGATTTAATGATTAGAAAATAACGAATAATTAATATAAAGGTAAACCTTCGGATGATCCACGTGTTCGAAACGGGAAAAAGTACAGCATATTTTCGACGTATTTTGGCCTTCTGAAAACGAATATCGTGACAAAATTTGGCGCTCGGCCATATCTTGGCCGTTATTTCAAAAAAACAGCCAAAAACCCCGTTTTTTTTCAGTTTTTTGCATTTATCTCGAGATGTACATATCTGACGAAAAAATATTCCTAACAAAAAAGGTAGAGAATTGAATTTTCTACAAAAAAAGTTGTATACATTTTTTTTCTAATGGCAATGGGAAGCTCGTAAAATAGCGATAAAAATAGATAATCCTTAGAATAACGGTCTTGCGATTCTTGCATCCGCCTTGGTAATTACAGAAGACGCATTTCATGCCCGTTTAATTATCACTAATACCTGTTTATTAAGGATTGAGAAGGTTAAAGCAGGTTAGGTTAGACAACGGTTAGGTTTTTTAGGGGGGGGGGGGGCGCAGGCACACATTGCGGTACGGGCAGTAGTAATGGTAATTGTTTCATCCTTACCATTATTACTGCCTGTACCACACCGGGTGAGGATGAGACAATTATCATTACTACTGCCTGCACCGCAATGTGTGCCTGGGGGCAATGCCCCCCCCCCCGCTAAAAAAACCTAACCCATGTCCAACCTAACCTGACCGCCGGCATTAGCGTTACCCAATGTGCACCGCGGAGGTTGCTCGGTCGGGTTTTGCTAAAGGCTCACCAACGAATAACAAGTCGATTTCAGCATTAATTTAGGGGGTTTCTTTTGCGACTAGGACAAAATTGTATATAACCTTTTTTATAGAGAATTTCAAGCCCTACATTTTTTGTTTGGAATATTTTTTCGTCAGATATGTATATCTCGAGATAAATGCAAGAAACTGAAAAAAACGGGGTTTTTGGCTGTTTTTTCGAAATAGCGGCCAAGATATGGCCGAGCGCCAAATTTTGTCACGATATTCGTTTTCAGGAGGCCAAAATACGTCGAAAATACGTAGTACTTTTTCCCGTTTCGAACACGTGGATCATCCGAAGATTTACCAATATAAATAATATAAAATCGTATCGAAAATACAGATTTCTTTTATTCTCTTGATAATCGAATGCCATACATATGACTAATCATTCACTCAGAAAAAATAGCATTTAATCCTACTTGTAGTAGCTGAATATACCCTAACAACAACGCGCAGTAATTAATACCACTAGAATAGTATGTGATACTAAAGTGGCATTAAATACCTAAATAACTAATATGCGCCAATGAAGTCGAATACATTTAATACTGCTACAATATTATGTACTACAAAAAGTATAGATACTATTTGTAGTGCAATTAAATGTAAACAAACAAAAATTTAATTTTTGTCAATGGGTTTTAGTATTTTAATTGCTCACTACATCCCTCGTTAAACACCTCAATCTTCTAAACCGTATGATTTTGATGGTATGCATTAAATCTCGTATCGTCTACAATAATAAATCATCGTTTGTCGTTCATCGATATGATCAATATGGTAGCATGATGATTTGCTAAGCAGACAAATCAACACAATGTGATAATTTAACACATGGACAATTCAACATATTATTTAACATATAGACAATTCAATGCACGGTAAATGAAAGATGGGAATGTACTTATAAAATTTTTAATGTAAACAAAGCTATTAGCATTTATGTATTATAATTGCAACATTGTATACATTGTGTAAGCATCGTATATTCAATTATTAGCAGCAACGTTTATATGTAGTGCAAAATTTGAGTGTGGCATTTTTTATTTATGATGACCGGAGTTTATTTCCCAGGAAATAAATTCCTGGAAGTAATTTACTCTTCAGAATTTCCCTGGCCATATTCTTGTAGGCACTATTAGTAGTCAGAGTTCTGTTTTTTTAGGTTAGGTTAGTTTTAGTACACGCATATGCTTTTAGGCATTATTAGAGATAAGCGGCAATATATTCTCTTTGAATTCTGTTTTATATTAAATTGTCTATATCTTGTATTATCCATGTGTTGAACTCTCCATGTGTTGAATTTCCAAAGTGGTGAATTTTCAACGTGTTGAATTGCCAATGTGGTGAATTTTCAACGTGTTGAATTGTCTTTGTGTTCAATAGACATGGAATCGATCAATACACTTAGGGAATATTCATTGCCAGTTTGATTGCATAAATCTCATTTCTCCATTCGGTTGAGTCAATAGGAACCAAACTATTCATTCTGGAAAGTCAGAATTCCGGTTGTAATAACCAAACATTTTGTTGTAATGTAGAAAATCAGGAAGTTTAACTCCATCAGGTATTCCAGGGTATCTTAGGAAAAAGTATTTTATAAAAGCTTTGTCGGTCATTGACGTAGTACATATAGCTCTAATTTTGACCTATGTTATATTCCAAGTTATATCCAAGTACGGTTATAAGATATATGTATTTAGAATCAGGGTTCTCAAAGAGAACATTTTCACCTGGATAATATTTCCAAATAAAACTATATTTGCAATAATTCCTAAGAATATAATAAAAATACTGCGTAGATAAGAACTAGGCAAATCGCAGCTAAAATTTAGTTTCCTGAAATATTTACAGTAGTATTAATAACTCGTAATCATCCAATGTCTATATTCCCTTCATATAATCACAAAATACAAAACGATAGAAAATTCATACTTATAATAATTACTAATACTTGCTATGACTATTAAATTCGTTGTACAACGATCTAAAACATATGATGAAATAAAATCTGTTAATGTTTTTAATTTAAGAACATTCATATTTTATTTCATGTATTTAATTCCTATATATTTTTTAAATACATTTTTAAATCTATGGGAATGTGCAATTTCTTTAGACGCTTTGAGCATTGTCCTTTTCATGTCGTCGCAAGTGGATTGCCTTTTATACACACGTCAGTTGAATACAATTGAGTTCGCTTCAGACCCGTATGAAATTGCATTTTCTGCCTCTTCAATAATTCATACGACATTTTAATTTTACAGAGTCCAAACGTGGGCGGATAAATTGGGCTTTGAGCTGTCTCACTTGGCCAAATATTCGACAAACCACGATGCGATACAAAGTCGCTATGAAAATAATGTCGAAGTGAAAACCAGGGATGGAAAAGCTCTCGTACAAGAAATAGCGAAAGACATCAAAGCGATGATGGAAGCAAAAATTTCCGCCATCAAGGTAAATTCTTACTCTGCTAACTATTATTGATTTTACGTTCAATTAAATCCCATTAGTGAAAATTATGAAAGTAATTTTGAGGATGTCAAAATAACATTTACATTTTTATGATACTTTTTGATAAATGTTGTTATTTGTTAAACAATGATAATAACTTCATGATACAAAATCTTCTGATTTTTTAAAATGATTATAGTATAAAGATTTTTGTAAATTAAGCACAATTTAAGTAATTGTATGCTTCGATCTTAAGTAATGCGAAAATACATGGCACTTAACTAGTGTCTCCTCAATGGTTTTACTCCACTATTCAAAAAGTTGTGTACGTTCTTTTCAAACGAGAACATCTTAACCTTGCACTAGTTTCCTCATTGAAATCGGCCGAGTGCACTCGAAACAAAATTCAGAAGTGGACAGGATGAGTGCATCTTAACGTGACGTTCGTAATTAATTTCGGGAAATGAGATATTTTCGGAACAATAACGGATATTTACTAAAAATTAAATACCCATACATATTTTAACATGGCGAGAAAATCTTATCTTAGTATTCTCATCAATTCACGCAATAAAACTTTAAATGAACCAAAAACAAAGCATATAAAGCACATATTATTTCATTCCGATATAGTTATATAATTCATTACGATATTATTTTTACGTTCTAATCTTTAGAAAATTAATTCAGTCGATCAGAAAAAAATGGATACTATAAAAATATGAGAAAAGTGACTTTTTGCTTAAAGAATCATAACTTTTTTAATTTTTAATACTTAAGCTGAAAATTGAACTGGATACTTTTGAATAGTGTACTTTTAAGTAAAATGTTGCGTTGTGATGCCAGAATGGTTTTTGCAAAATAAAGTTGATGATTTTTAAAAATGGCGGCTAGGACACGGTGGAAGGCTTGGCGATACTTGTACCAACCTCTCTACGGCTAAACGAAATATAGATGATGGTATAGCTTTTTTCCCTACGCTTAAGTGCTGTAGTCCATTAAAGAAATTTAATGTGGTCCCATGAGATCCCATATGCGCCTTAAGGGTTAAAAATACAAAATGTGCCACTCATGTCGTTCAAAGTTTCTTCGTACCACCAATTCACGAAGTATGGTACGAAAAAAATACAAAAATCGGTTACCAGTGATTATTCATGTTTATTAATAAGTGGATAATATTCAAACAAATTACAATCCAAATTTAAAATCCGAGGTCATTTTGTTGTTTATTCAGAATAATTTTTCTTAGTAATGTCCTGAACACATGGAAACAGATTGCAATGAGCTTCTGATTTTAAGGGATGTATTAAATGTGTTAAAAAAGTTCACAGAAACTAGAAAAGTTACACAGGCGGGAGAATTACACAATTAACCATTTAATCTACAATTGACAAGAGGAGCATAATACATGATTTAAAGGTACATGGTACACATTTAGCAATCATAATGAAATAATAATTTACGATTATTACAAACTTAAATACCTTTAGAATATGTAACATTCGATTTAAAAGAAAATTATATCACGATACTCCCTAAATGCGCGTTTGGTCGTACGGTGAGTACTCGTATAATAAATGTATAAAGTGATTAATTAATAAACAGAAATACAGTATATGAATTGCCACCTTTCCAACAGTGCGGAATTGTATCTAAATTGTCGAATAAAAAAAACAAAAAGTATTTGTACCCCAATACGTGAGCAGAAAAACATAAGTTAAAGAAAAATAGTGCAACTATCTCGCTTTGAAATTGCAAAGCAAAATTTAAACTCAACTTAAGTTTTAACTCTAAATTAACAAAAAGAACCTTCAAAATGCGTCAATCTTGTTTTCACCAACTCAACGCGAATAAAATGAAGAACAGAAATGGCCATACAGTGGACTAATTTGGTTCCACGCTTGACCGACATAATTCTCCAATCATCTAAAGGATTTCTACTTAAATCGAATTCTATATAAAAGAAATATTGCAAGCTGCTTTGAACAAATTTAATAAAAACCATGATAATAGATTCGTTCTCAGAGGCCATTTCGATATCGACGATCAACTAATAAACCAAGCTCTACAAAACAATAACATCATATACCGGTTAAAATTAAATTTTATAACGGTTTTTTACTATTGTCGAACAATAATTAAAAAGGAGGGCTTATATCCAACAAAGATGTTAAAAGTTCTCTTAATAGGAGGAAACAATCTCAATAAGAGAGAAGAACAGGTAAAAAGGGGTGGTGGTTGACCTCAAGGTTTCAGATCCTACTGATCCCTGTTCTGGAGGCTGATGAACAACGATGAAATCGTTAATGCCCTACACGATGGAATCAGGCATCGTTTATATACTCAGTTTTGAGGTGGGTCTCAACGTCATCTTCAACGAGAGTTCCTTATAGATTATATTTAAATTGTGGGTGTCATCGTTTTTACTAAAATGAATTAGATTGCAGTTTAATACGAAACATTTCAGATAACCTCCTATGAAAAAAATGAGCTTTAGTATATACAATTTTTACATTGATCCAATTGAAATCACGATCAACTCTAATCTGTGATCCGTTATCGTAGTGTTTGGTGCAGTCCAACGAATGTTCGATTCGTGTTCTGAAATCCTAATTTTTGGACGTCTTTTCGTTTCACTCGCTTATAGCATTGCCAGTATTACAAGAAATACAATAGACGGACGTAATTTTATCATATTTACTGATTTTACCCTTCTTAAATACTGATGTTAAATTATACTCAATTACTGAGACTTAGAGTATGATGTTCCAATCTTTCAGTTTATATTTTAAAGATTGGTAAAGATTGATATCCGAAATTTTGACGTAGTATTTTTGTACTATTATTGTGAGCTATTTGTGTAAGAAAAAATACGTTGGTTTGTGTGTTCAGAAAATACATTTTTCGAATAGCTATTTTTTCCAATAATTCAGGAATTACGTTTTTGATAGATCTAGCTACGAAATTATCGATGATTGCTAATTTCTGAGAACTAGGATGATGCGAGTTAAAAATGGAGAAATCTACCAGAATATGTTGGATTACGATACCAATTAAACTGTAGAAAATCGTTATTTCTCATTAGTAGTAAATCTTAAAAATGCTATTTTTTTTCTATTTTACAAGTAAATTAAAGTCTGGGATGATAACCATTAAAAACACAAAGAATTTCATCTACTCCATCCCTCGGAATGCGTGTAACTACATCAAAAAATGTGTAAGTCATATGCACTCCTTTTTAATTATCATATACCGATATTGTAGAAGAATCGTTTCGCGAGCTATGACCAAACCAACTACGTTCGGATAATTAGAGACAGTACTGAATCATACAAAAATCTAATAAGTGAGAGAATGTTTCTTCACAAAAAACTTTTCCATGCCTCTCCAAGCAACCCGCCCCACCTGTGATACAGTTATGCTCAAAATGCAACCAGTTTGCTTGTCCAACAGAAAACTGCACGAATAGCATTATCTGTTCAAAATGTAAAGGTAACCACCGCACAGAAAAATGTACTTCAAACCTTCCCATGAAATGGCCTAGCTGTGATTCTGCAGACCATGTATATTTCATAATCATCAAAATACATCCATAATATATTCAAATCATCCCAGGAAACCGATTGAAGGTATTCCAAATACTCAAGCAATATCAACCAAAAGTCGTATACATAAGCCCAGCTCTACACATGACTTCATTATTCACACTTACATAAGAAAAATAAACAAAACCAAGGGAATTCAAATAGAGATGAATTAATACAGATTCACGGGTTCTACCCTCACGCTTAATAACAATAATAATGGATCTTAGATTGATATAGAGAATATCAATTACTACAGAAACAAATTTCCCCTCATTCGAAAAAAATAGCTAAATTGTACTGCCTTTTTAAAATCCAAGCCGAATTTGGCTACAAACATCAATTACAAAGACTGGAATGTAGCCAAGCCATAGGGGAAATGTGCTCAATTAAAATATCCGTGGAGGTGCGTTGTTACAATTTAACTAGACTCTCATGATGAAAAAAGAAAATGCTCCCAAAATCAGCAGCATCAGGAATGGTGCACTTCATGTCTCTACACCATTTATCGATAATAGGCTCCACATTTTTCTTATATATATTCACAATCATTACGCAATAGAGTCTTCCATATTTATTAAGTGCAAACTTTTTAAATAGCTATAATCATAAGAGATTTCAAATGCCAAGAAAAGGAAACCGATCAAAGTTTTTTTACAATCCTCGGCATTTATTAAAATCCATACACTACCCATATTTATAATGACTAACAATTATAATGATAACACTCCCAATTTAATGTTTTTGCACTCAAAACCTGCAATGCTATCTTAGAAATATTGGACTCACACCTGATATTAGAGCATATCATCCATCATTTTGACTATAAGTAATAGTAATACTAATTCAAGACAATCTATTCCTGTAATACGTAATATTAACAAAGCTGCATCAAAATTCGGATACAATTAATAAGAGGTAGTATTGCTGTGTTTACTAGGACCTAAAGTGATATAGTTGTGAAACACTCACCGATTCAAACAAAATCTCTAAATCGCATAAACTCTGCATTTATAATAAAACAAACACAAATTAAAATAAAGCTTTATAGAGAATATATTTAGAATAACTGTCCGAAAATCAAAATTAAATTCAACTTATTTAAAAAAAATATTCAACAAATGATTAAGGAATTTAGAATTCATACCTGGATGGAAGCCTGTATGAAGATTGGAAAGTCACAGCGCAAAAAGTACTGGTACCAACTTAGAAAATTAACAAAATGCAGTAATCGTCATTACATGTTGAATCTCACTGTAAATTATGTAGTACTAACAATAATTAAACAAAAAGCAGATGCTTTTGCCAAGCACGTGATGTTTCTAAACATTCAAAATTTATCCAATTAAGTCCAACGGAGGTATTCAAATGGTATAAAGACCACTTTGGTATACATAGTCGTTCAGAAGGAGAGTACCAAAAATCACCATTAGGAAGTAGTGTCAATGTTTAAAAAACGTAAGAACACGGCAAAAACCTAGTCATAGACGATGTATCTGTGAAATGTATAAAGAGCATAATTCACAAAATGCATATATACAACAGAGATATTTAATTACCGTTTTAGTGAATCTATTTTCCAAGATACAAGTCTGGGATACTGACAACTATTCCCAAGCTTGGTTTGAATCATGCACACCTTGATAACACCGCTTCTACCAGTCATTGGTAAATTACTCGAAAGAATAATAATAAGTAGACTGGATAAAGCGGTAGGCAATCATGTTCCGAACTACCAATTTGGTTTTCGTAATAATATATCAGCTCTATGCCCGCAGGCTATCTGAGTCTTAAATGTAGAAACCAGTAAATTAGCAAACAAGAATATGGCAGCCTATTTCCTTTGCTAGTGTGTGACCCCAAGGATTAATTTAAACTCTATAGACTCAACTACCCTCAATATATTCTAAACATTATCAAGAACTTCCCAGAATCACGGAAACTGCGAGTTAGAATTGACACAACTATATTACAATCGACTAATTCTCTTCAAGTATTTTCACAAAGATCACCGCTGTACCCCCTTCTGAAATGTACTATTCCATGATCAATAGTACACTCGACAACAAACAATACATCCTCCAATTTTCAGAAGATACTGTAATAGTAAGCCACAATCTACGTTTACAACATTACAAAGGAGTACGAATAATATTATAGAATGATTTAACAACTGGAGGCTGATGCACAATCCACAGAAGTCGCAATTAATGTTATTCAATCACAAAATATCAGGTTCATCACTAAGTTTTTTTCTTCGTTTGACTATTAATATATATATATAATTTACCGAAAATTGGAAAACTAGTATGATATTTTGTTTCACAATAGAGAAATTATTTTATAATGTAACTTACAATGTCAGATGACGGTAACTATCTATTGTAAATATAAATATAGACTTATTATTATACGATAGAACTAAATTTCGGTAAACTGTCTATGGCTCACCTCTTTACACAATTTAGAAGACAGTTTACCAAAATTTAGTAGAAGCCATCCTCTCCTTATTAGAAAGTTGACTACTTTTTGGTTAAATGGTGTCACATCCTAAAGTATAGTAGACTATTTAGCCAAAATGTAGTATGCAAATTTTATCATTACGCAAATAACCACCAAACGATTCTGTATATATTAATCTATTTTCATAACCGCCATTTCTATTCATACAGAATATTATGTCATCCTTACAAATATTAATATTTCTCATCATCTAGAATAACCATGAATTATACGCGTATTTTATATTTCCTTGTTTCTTTTTTAGCGCATCATGGATGCTGCTGAGACCTTGGCGTTATCGGCTCTGACGGTACAAGAGTCGTCAGAGGTCGAAAAAGTCGAAGAAAAGGAACCATTTATTTGGGTAGAGGCCAAAAACAATACAGTAACCAAGGTTCACAGTGATCATTTCGGTGGTGAAGTGGGCATCAACGAATCGGCGGTTCATGTTCCAACGACGGTTTATGCTGGCGCACCCAATGTTATGGCAGACATCAAGTGGTCCCAAAAATTAGACAAAATTTTTATCAGCAATTATCAACAGGATCCGTCGTTATCCTGGCAGTATTTTGGCAGCTCAACTGGTTTCATGCGTCAATATCCCGCGATAGATTGGAAACCGGATGGGACCGAACCTCACAACCCAGACTTGTTTGATTGCCGGACGAGAAGTTGGTACATCGAAGCTGCAACAAGTCCCAAAGACATTCTGATTTTGGTCGACGTATCTGGAAGTATGACGGGAATGAATGCTGAAATTGCTAGACACGTGGTTAATAATATCTTGGATACTCTAGGCAACAATGATTACGTCAACATCATCACGTTTTCCAATATCACAATCGAGGTAATCTACTAGAATTATGTTATGTATTTCATTTTTAGAGTCAAGTATTTCTAAATTTCTTATAACAAAGTGACCAAGGCGGTTTTGTGTATTGATTATTCTGCAGCGTGTATTAAATGAGTCTACTGTAGTTTTGAAGTGAAACGAGTAAATTTAGTCTGCTTTTTATATCAGAAGTTTATTTGTCTATTAATTAATTAATTAGTTTAATTAAAAATCGATTAAATGAATGACACATTGCATATTTCAACTTTAATTTAAAAACCATTATTAAGACGTTTTCTAAAATTCATTGCAAGGACTCAATGATGATAATGATTTGGTTGTTCTAAAAAACATCCGAATATAACAATAAAAGAAAACATATGTACCAAAAATGATTTTGTCAAAATTCTTTTGATCGTTTTCACAGGCTGTTCCGTGTTTTGGAGAAGGCTTGGTTCAAGCAAATCTTGCCAACGTCCGGGAATTAAAAAACGGCATTGCAAAATTGCAAACGGAACGAATCGCGAATTTCTCATTAGTGCTGACCCAAGCATTCGAGATCCTAAAAGTCTTTAGAGAAGAAAAGAGAGGAGCGGCCTGCAATCAAGCAATCATGTTGGTAACGGACGGCGTACCAGACAATTATAAAAAAATTTTCCAGTATTATAATTGGGATAGAAATGAAGACAACGCCGAAATACTCGACATGCCTGTCAGAATATTCACGTATTTGATTGGAAGGGAAGTTGCAGACGTAAGGGACGTCAGGTGGATGGCGTGTGCTAATCGTGGCTACTTTGTTCATCTGTCAACATTGGCGGAAGTTCGAGAACAGGTGATTAACATTTGCTTATTTAATTATTGTCATTGTGATATGTGAAAAATACAATCAGTCTATTTTTGCTTGGATGATGACGAATTGTGATGTCATACTTAACTTGAACGAAATCTTGTTTCAGATTTTAAATTATATACCAGTAATGGCTAGACCATTAGTTCTCAAATTGTCCGATCATCCAACAATCTGGACTCCGGTATACGCAGACATTGCAGATCCAAAAATCACAGACTGGCTTTGGGACAAACAAGAACGCGAAGAACAAAAAGAGCGGTACTGGATTTACCGTAACAATAAAAGAGTGGTTTTGCTTAAAAACGAACTGGACCGTAATTACGTACAAAGACGAAAAAGACACCATACTGATGCTGACGAAATCTACAAATATAAACTAATGACATCCGTCAGCATGCCAGTTTTCGACAGACGCACTAATGCGGTAAGTTGTAAACGTCTGCGATTCTTAAATGTTATTGGAATTAACACCTATTATTCGAAATTAAATAATATGCCAAGTTACGTACGAGGCACTTCTTCCAGATAATTTAATGGTAATATCGACGAATTGAACGTTAAATATGCTGATATATTTACTGACGATTCAGCCTTTTTACAGCCACAGAATGCTGGTATGTCAAGTCTGAGTACTTTTTTTTACAGAAGTATTCGATTTTAAATAACAAATTTCTCTATTTTCAATGAAAATCTTGCTTTTCTATTTGCTAAATTTGGTTTTTGCATAAAATATTTAAAACCGAATTTAATTATTTTCTAAACCTTTTTCATCACACATGGCATGTGACCCAACCTTTTTATTTCAATTTGCAATAACGAACATTGATAATTTATGTCGCGCTGAATAATTTTTTTCTTTTTTTAGACTCTCATTATCTTTGGTTTTAAGTCCCTGTTTGTCCACAGAACATCACAGAGCAAGTCCTGGTCAAAGAGGCCTATTGGGTCACACAGACAAGAGAGGTTGGCAGTAAAACAGAAAAGAACGCAAAGTTGATTCATATTGCATATAGCTCCTGCATTCCCGTATCATGTTCATCCTTGATTTATATTTGTAAGCGAATGACAAGTTTGAACAAATTTCAAGAATCCTTCATGGGTTTAATAATTATTTTTATGGAAAAAAATTCTATATTTACAAGCAAATAGTTCAGAAATAATAACACTCTCCATGTCAAATATTTTTATAAAGGAGAAACGAGTAAATTTATAAAAATATATGAAATTATGTAATCTTTACTAAACTCATTTAATTTCGGATAAATGTTTACTTAAGGAGTTATAATTATTTTCTTCAAATTTTAAGAATGTTATTGATGATTTTTGGTGCCTAACACAAAAAGAGAACTATAGAAATTGTCATTTGCGTACAAAGTATGTTTCCGTACATTAGGTTCATTTCGTCTATATCTATTTTCCGCTGTATTTTTTAAGACATTAGTACATCCTTTTAATTTAGTTCGATGATTTAGATAGGAGTAATAAGAGACGCTAATAATTAAAATTAGTCACCCTCTGACCCGAGTGTAGAATAGGTTCTTAACCCCGTTCGATTTTTACCGTCGCCAATTGATCCTAAATACGTCAACGTTATTCTTCTAGAAAGCAATCGTAGATGTTGCAGTGGCTGTCGGCAGATTTTTATAAAATGGTAGATTTTGTAAGAAATCTAAACAACGTGCAGATGATCGCCAATTTACCACAAAACGACAATCTGCTATATGATAGATAAAATGTTTTATAATATTAGTCTGCTGGATTTTCGTTTGGACGAGTAGGTAGTATAATACAGTCGTCGTCGATCTTGCGATTGCCTCAAGTATCGTTTTTTTATAAAGTATCAAATAATTTTTGTTCTTACACAAAAATAATTGAGACCTTGTGGTGCAGTATCTGTCAAGTTTAAATAATATTTCAAGAAAAACACGAGGAAATATTTTATAATTCTAATTAGATTAATTAAATTATTATTATGATTCTAAATTACTTGACAAAAAAAAATTGCTTTGTTTAATGGTTTGCCACGATTCAACATGATATTTACATAAATAATAAATTTGAGCCTTTGATTATTTCAAAACTTAGGTCACTTTTCAATTCATGTTCATCTGAATGTTTTATCTTTTTGGACTTAGCACTTATTGTACCCCAACGCCTGAATTAAATATTTAGTTACGTAACAATTAAAATAATGTTATACTAATGACAATATTTTTCTTATTTAACTTTTTAGTCAAAAATATTTATATCTATTTTTCATTTGTTAATATTTCAATTAAAAAACTTCAGGAGGCATTTGAAAGTCAAATGTTCTAAAGCTTAAAAAATATTTATTTTATAAAACGTAAATAAATATTTATTAATTTTTAGTAATTTGATTTTCATCAGATCCACGCGACTTTTATTATAGTGATTAGATTAACTTAAAGACTTAGACTAGTTCTTGCTATTAAAATAAGTCTTATTATTATCGTTATTAATGTTGTGATTAAGGCTGTAGTGAGTTACATAATAGTTAATCGTTCAACTATATTGTTCTTTAAATTTATTGAGTTATAAGTTGATATTCTATAGAATCTGATATTTAGATAATTCACTGTCATAGTGCTATACATAGGTTAAAGAAAGATATAGTAGATAATTACGTTCTTGTTTATGCGATTTATTGATTATCAAGTTAATGGTATTTTGATTTCGCTGCAGTTTACTTTCATACATGAAAAATGTTGTAATTTCATTTAGAAAATGTGGGTTTCAGACTAGAATTGCCAATCTCCTGGGTGTCGCCGGAACTGATGTACCAGTAGATGAAATCAAACGATTCATGATGCCTCATATGGTAAATATGTGCATTCATTTATTATAATTATTTTTATTATAGAAAAAAGATTAAATTACAGCATATATTTATTTGAATAATCGTAAGAAAAGATTTATGTCCACTAACAAAATGTTGTCTGTAAGTATAATCGAAGAAATATTTTTTTACAGTTTTCTTTTTTCTTGAATGTCTTCAAATGTACATATTTTTCTAAATAGTTTAAGATAAATTTAAAATTGTGTAACTAATTTAGATTTCACCTGTTTTTATAAATATAAAAGATAAATTAAGAACAGTGTTCTTAAATAATACAAATTTCCTCAATTTTTAAAATAATCATCGACGATTTCTAAAAATTTTGTTCTTAGAGTATTAACTGTACACATCATATAGTTTCTCAGTTATAGCGTACACTTTGCAAAGAAATTTTCATTGTGACATTATTTTAAGGTCATTCGACTGAAATACAGTATAAAAGTAATTTGTTTAAATTCAAATATTGTAGCCACCTTTGTGAATTGTTTTGGTAGAATCATGATATTCCGATAGTTTCAAAACACATAAGACAAATTTTTACGGTTTTCGACTATTATTTTTCAAATTCGACGCCATATTTGTCATCACTAAAACTGAATTTTGGTTCAACTTTGACTTTGATACGACATACTTGATTGAAATTGAACTAAAACAAAAATGTAATTTCAGGCGTAATGGGTTAATAATATAATATATAATAATAAATTCCATGTATTTATATGTCCCTTTTTTATTATATTTATGACGAAACAACATACATCATTTTTGACAATTTGATACAGAAGCTCATAAATCCAACATAAAAAATCATTTACATTCAATCCAATATTTATGTGAATACTTTTGTATGGACATTTTTTAATTATTTTGTTCAGTGTAAAGTATTTACTAAACGTTAATAAATATTTACGTCATTACTAATACGCAAAATCTCAAAGTAAATTATAAAAATTGTTAATATTTTGTAAATGTGATAATTTCGAAAAGATCACTTATAGCATATTACAAACTGACATCTTTAACACGCTTTATGTGCCTTTGGGAATGTTTGCACAAAATTGTAATTCTTTGATTTAAATAAGTTAATCCTTAAAAATAATCAATAATTAGTTATATTTGTTCAAATTGCAGCAACGAACAGTCTTTGCACTATCCTTGTATCCCTATTTTCTGTAATTCACGTCGGGAAAAAATCGAAAGATTTCTTATAATAATCGTTGAATCGAAATTTCTAATTTAAATAAAAAGCTGCATAATTTCTTAAAATAATAGAACAAATAAGAAACATTCAGATATGTATATATGTGTTTATATAAAAATGTATTAATTTACTTGAAGTATATGTTTATTTACAGCTAGGTGTGCACGGATATGCCTTTATCGTCACCAACAATGGTTACATCCTAACGCATCCGGATTTGAGACCAGTTGTAAGTTGCAGTTTTAAAATATGTACATGAAAATTTGTCATGCTGATCACTTAAAGTTAAATTATAATTACAAAGATTTTAACATTTTTATTTCATTTTAGTTTCATGGCATATTGAAACCGGCATATAATAGCGTCGACATGGCGGAAGTAGAATTGGTGGACAACGAAAACGACGCTCGAGAATTCGATGATTTACTTTTGAGAGTGAGTTTCCATTGATAATATAAATCAAAACTAAATCCACTTCGAGTATCCGTATACAGGGTTTGAGATAACGAAAAAATGCACCCCTGATTTTACTTTTTGCACATTTGTATCAAAACTTAATTATATAAGAGCGAAGGGTGATTGAAATCTATACACTGTAAAAAAAAGTTTTAAATTAATGCTGAATATAGGCTTAATTTAAGTTGTAACAAAAACAAGACGGATAAGAAAAGGACCTAGTTATCCCTTATACATTGGCTTATTTTAAGACCATTTAAAATGTAACAATTTTTAGACTTTCTGTACAACGTATAATAACTTCAACAAAAATTGAGAAGTTGCATTTTATGTATTAATACATAAGTGCATTTTCATTGTATTGCGCCTATTGTTGCCAAAAGTAATTGTGCATCGTCCCATAAGCACTAGAGTGATACGAAATACTATTTTTCGGTACTAACCGTCAAATCCGATTTTACGGCCTACTTTCAGTCCATAAAATGAATTTTCACGAATCACGTGAAACATGAATCGGCGCTGTCACAAACATATAAAAGCAGTCCGCAAAATCGAACTTTTACAGCTTTCAATGCCGAAAAATAATGTTCAATACAGGACCGTAAGATTTTACAGCCTTGTATCGAAAAATACTATATTTTTTATACATATTGAAGCAAAATATTATTAAATTACTTATAATATTTTCTTATTCCTCCGACATTTAGTTCCGGGAGGATGTTGTCAACCAAAAAAATCACAGTGATGCTCATCTCGATACGAAATTTCATTACGAAGACATGGTATGTATATAAAAATATAAAACTTCTTTTTTAAAAAATGTCGAATTTACTTCGTTTTCTACTAAAAAAATATTATACATATATCAAAGGATTTAAAATTTAATACACGTGTGTAGTGTTATTGTATATTATTATTATTATTATTTAAATTTTTTTAAAGTTTCGTTCCTTACTTATTACAAGACAATACTTATACTTTTGATTATATCGGCAATTTTTACACAATTTGAACGGTTTTATTTTTAAATGTTTGAAAATAAATTGTATTTAATTTTATTTAAGTTCAGTATTCGTGGAATGAACGACCAGGGGAATGATTTCAGTTTTTTTACGCTCAGTAACTTTATAAATAAATATAAATGTGATGTAAATAAGTACACTTCTCATATAATAACGGATTTATTTTCAGAAACGTGCAGGCAAAATGAGAAGAAAGTATGACTCTGCTCAAATTGAAAACACGACATTTACTGTCGTCGTGAGTTTGCCACTGTACGGTCACAATGATGCTAGTTATCGAGTGCATGCTGTCACTGACATTCGCCGCTTAATCACTGATTCAGGTATTACATTTAATTAATTAAGTTCATCTTACCCACGCTCTTAATCTAAATTAGTCTATACATATCTCATTTTGGTTAATATTTGACGTGTACTGAAATAAGTTTAACACTCTAAGCATTGGATAAATGCTTGAAATGTTCTGCTTTTATTTGTATGCGTAAATATTTCTTTAGTCTATAAAATCTGTAAATATTAACTTGTAAATGAAGTTGGTTTCTTTATATTCTTATTTCATTTCTGTTTAAAAAGACTTTTATCAATTTCATTGATTCATACAGCACAACTAAAATATTTTGACTTTCAATATATCTACGAATAAGTACTATTTTTATTAAATGTATTTTTCTATTTATTTTTAACGTAATAAGTCTGAAATTCTTCACAGGCCAAAGTTCAGTCATATATTTCAATGGCTCGAACTGGCGAGTGCATCCAGAATGGCTGTATTGCAAGTAAGTTTTTTAACGTTAAAATTCCTTGTCTGTAATTGTATTAATGATAATACGTGAAATTATATGATACTAATTTGCGTACCTCCTGACATAAAAATTAGTACTTCAGGTGCTTATGAATATCCTAAGCTGCTTTGTGTTGGATAAAAGAATTTCAATATAGGAATATAAAATATCGAAGTGCAGATCGTTTCGTACAAATACTTTTTTAACATCAAATCCAACCAAATATTAAAACTAATCAATTTTGTATATCAGTTTAACATAATTTGTAACCTTTGTTTTGCCATAAATTTATCGTAGTGATAATGATTTGGTCCAGAAAATTAGAAATTAGTTATTTCATAAATTATTTAGTAACATTTAACAAACGGTCATTAATAACTATTCTCTAATTTTCTTGGAGTTAAACATCAATCGTAAAGAGTTAGAATTCACTTCAAGCAGAAGTGAAAAGTGAAGCACTCTGTATGGACTGAATTTCCACTCTTTCTTTACAAACATTTTTTCACTTCAGAGGCGGAGCGAAATATTACCTCTAATTAAACTCTCACTCTCTTCGGAATGAATTTTAACTTCACACAGAGTGAATTTCCACTCCAACGTTTGGAGGGCATTTCTTCATTATTTCATTTGGAGTGACTGATCTCGCTCTTTTAGGGTTGGCTTTCACTCTTTTTGAGTGAGCATCCTGCTCACTGCAGGTTTGGAATGAAAATTTTAATCGAGAAATTTAGAAAGTACAGATAGCGCTATGTGAAGAAACGTTTAACGAATTAATAAAAATGCGTACTTTAACTTTGTTTTAATAAAAATGGAATATTTTTTAATTTTGGATACTAATTAAGGCGATTAATAAATTATTAAATCTTTATTTTTCTTGATTTTGAATATAATGATCATGTTCAGATATTTAAAATAATCATGTAATTTTGTATTTTATAAAGTTGTAATTAGTTGGGCTAATAACGCTTTTTTGCTTTGTGCTAAATTGCATTACGAATCAATTTACAATCGAAATTACACTTATAGATCTCATATTTTTAATTCAACCACTAGTACCACTAGTAGTCCAGCCCAGTTTCATGAATTTAAACATTTTCGTAACGTATCTGCCACTTTGAATTGTGAAATATTGGTCTCAGATACGAATTCAGCGACCCCCAAATCCTGCATAAGCATTTCCAGGAATTTAAAAACTTTTGGTCGTCATCTTGTATCAGCCATTTTCAGTTTGAAATTTCGGTCCCATATTCGAATTCAGTGATCGAAACACCCCTCGAATAAACATTTTAAGGCAGTACCACGAATTTTAATATGTTTGATCGTCATTTTGAATTTTGTGACACACATCGTTTTTTATATTAACAGAACATCGACAATTAACGATAATTTTTTATTTGTTTAAGATATCACTTCGAGGGTGAACACAGGTTCAACACCTCAGAACAACAGCTGTTGCATTTCTTGCATAGAGCCAGTCAGCCAGGCTGGAACTGGGGTGATATAAAACAACTTTTCCCTCCCCCAGAACATGCGGAACATCGAAAATCAATGGGTAAGTTACCAACACAATCTTCAGCCATGCCAAAACCAAATTACATTTTCTGTGGTCGTGTTTGAAATTAGAATTTAAGAATCAATTACGGATTCTTTTAATAAAGACTTTGCACCATCAATACTGACAGAAAAAATATTCATCTTCGAGGAGTAGATAATCTTGATTATAATTGTAACAATGACATTTTTATGATTAATATATTATTACCCTAAGCATAAATCTGAAATCAGTTTTAAAAAATTCTAAAGGATATATCTAAATTTGTTTTTAATTCATTGTAAATATGAAAAGTGTACATCCTGCAACTATTTAATGCTGTCTCTAATTTCTTAGCCTATAAGATACAATAATCTAATGACACACTTGATTCCAAATATTCTATTGATTATTTTTCTTACCGCTATTTTGGCCAATTGGCGTGCAGAATGACTTGCGATAACTCCATATCAAGTGTTACTTTGATTAGTTAGCCTCTCAATTATTTTCCAACCATTTGGCAGACATTTTTAAAAAGGCTAGATGTGAACCGGGATCGACTTACAAATGTAAAGTTGACTCAATGTCGGAAATATCGTAAGTCGTTTGCTCCAAAATAATTGACCGACTCCCCCACTCTTCTCTGAAACAGTTTCATACATAATCTATAAAAAGTCAAAAATTAAAAAAAAAATAATTATTGCAGTCACTTTTCACTAACTTCAACGAAAAAAAATGAGCAATTGATTGAAACAAATCAAAATTTTTACAAATCGAGGTTAAGAATGTAAGGTTACGTAAAGTGGGGATCACCTCCCTTTCACTCATTTTCGAACTTAGAGTCCCCATACAGGACAGACGTTGCAAATATATAACAGTTACTTTGCAGGAATGTAAAAATGTCCGACTTCATAACTGTTATATATCGGTAACGTATTGGCATGTAACAAAACATTTTGTGCTGTCTGGGTCAATTTCGGGGGTCGTCGGAGCGGACGACAGTCAATTTCACCGGTCTCACTGTACACCGCGACCTTCGAAATTAATTGTATATTTCCCTGTTTATCAACGATTGGGAAATATCGATGGTCTTGGGCTCTTATACCTTAACATTTTTACTATAAGAACGTACCAATGCGGAAACGATTTGCATTTATTTTATTATCAGAATATAACAAATACAATTTTCAAATACTAAACTAAAAAAATCGAAATTATTGGGTAATTCCAAATAGATTTCGACGTTAATCGCCAGAAGATTCATTCATTGCGGTTATGAGTAACGATGATTCGCTCATTAGAGAGGGGGTTGAGCAAGTTTGGGGAGGGGGAGAATTGAAGGGGGAGAAGAGAGAGAAATTATTTAAATAGCTAAATATATATTTATTAAAAGGTATAGTGAGAAGGGAGAGAAAGCGAAAGATGGGAAGAAAGCGAGTGAAAGAGAGAAAGGTAGTTGAGAAGGGGAGAGGGAAAGAAAGGAAGAGAAAGGGTGAGGTATTTTTTTTTTAAACAAGGGTGTTTTTTAAATAAACAAATTTTTAAATAAATTCCGAAATGAACGCCCTTCGTGGTGAACATCGAGATGAAAACGAAACAAATCTTCATGTCTGAAATGATCGGTTCCGTGTAAGACTTTTGAAATAAGCGGGACGAATTTGGATTGAATTTGGACACAAAAAATAATGAGCATCAAATCGGGCACTAATTTTCAGTTAAATTCATATTAAAATACATTTACATATACACGAAATAATAGAATTATGATTAATCTAACAGTTTACATTTTGCAGGTGGTTCAGGTAAAAGTGACAAGAGAAATGCTCATTACTGCGATCGAGACCTTGTTTTTGGTTTAGTGTTCGACGCAATGATGACAGTAAATTTCGCCGACCCCAGTATATCTCGAGAAGGGTAAGCTAAATTTCAATTCCTCTCAAATAGTATATGATTATAATCCTATTTAATAATACTGTTACCGTTATTAGCACAGCGCACAAATCAAATTCTATATAACCTATCATTTCGCCGCAAGCGTATCTTAAAAAATTGTTTTTTCTAAGTATCTAAACTTTGACTTTGACACATAATGTTTCCCAAATAATAATCATTTCTCTGGAGCCATCTTCTGAAAATGTCAATTAGAATTAGATGAAATATACACGCTTTGAAAATCATAACAATCTAAATAAAACAAGACGTATTTGAAAAGAACTTTTTTTCATGTCGAATTGACTTGAAATTGATCAATAGAAGGTTTTTTGGGGTCACAGAATTGGAATCCAGTGTCCGATTCTCAAAATCCAAACGGGTTTTTTCAAACGTAAAACTGCGAAAACACCAAAAAACTTCGAATACGCAGTTTCTCCAAATATATTACATTTTCTTGTCATAATGAGCACCATTGCAACACTGTCAGTTTAACTTTTGAAAATATAAGACCGGATTTATCATCGGCGTCCCCGAAAACCATTTTATATTAAATTTCAAACAATTATCTTCAAAATACAGCGTCAATAATGAATTCTTTCGAAAAAATTCTGATTTTTTCGTGTTTGTTGATTTTTCAACGAGCAATTCATTTAAATCAAACGAATCGAGGTTGTAATGTGGGTTGCTATATGCATATCAAACCGATTTAGTTTACAAAATACATGCCGAGTTTCATTCTGGTTTTGTGTTCACTTCTAGACCGAGTAGCTAGCAGTTCATACAATAGTTTCGTATAATATTGAAGCGAGTACTGGAAATTTTATCCAGTACAAGGATTGGCGTAATCAGCATGCAGTTTGTAATGCTTACCGAACCGATTCCAACAACCAAACTCGTTTCTGCGCCACATCCAACCATTTCGGTTTAATAATTATCAGTTGTAATATATCGAGACCTTCAAAATTATCGAAATATTTCCCGATAGCTTTGTTGCAAACAAGTGAATATGTCAAGTTTTGCAGGTTAAAGATCCCGAGTGCTACGCACCTTCAAAACTTGACATATTCACTTGTTTGCAACAAAGCTATCGAGAAATATTTCGATAAATTTTTAAGGTCGAGGGGTATTCGGCGGATTATTTTTTGTGACTGGATTTCAGTCAAACAGTACGGTATTGAGGTTACAGCTGAGCAGAGAGGAGAGACGAATATATACTTTTAACCTATTGAAATGTCGAACTGGTTATTCGAAACAAATGAGTAGCGAGCATAGAATTTTCGAATGCAATTTCCAGGAGCTGCCGTGGAATTTCCAGTACAATTTTAAACAAATGACCATAGAACCCTTTGAATATCGCGCTCTGATTGGCTGAAATCCAGTCGCCAAAAATAATCAATAAAACTTGGTGATTCTGCAACCAAAATACTATAGTTAAAGTAATCACTTCCATTTTTAAAGCAACGACTCCATAGTATCCAAAATATATATTGTCTTGTGGGTAATCAATACTATTCAGATGGACATTATGTCAACCGATCTGTCCGGTTATCAGAGCCATTCGGTTCTCTCAATTAAATTCGTTTAGTGTTTACAACCGAACCAAACTATTTTCCATGACCAATTAATGTTATGAACCAAATCAAGAGTCAGAATTCTATGACCATCTAATCGTTGACTTTTTCAGCCGCTTAAATAATATATTACAGACAAATCCATTCCAATCACAAGATTTTTAGTGATATAGAATTAAACTCAACGACTTTTTATAGTCTTTCACTAGAATGAAATGTTTCCCAATTTTGGGAATGATTAAAAAATTATCGATAATTTTTCAAGATACGCTTGCGGCCGAATATCACATAGTCTGCGATCGTTTAGCGCGAACGTTCACTAGCTGATTAAAAAAATCGTTATTCGCTTCACACGTGCTTCTTCGCACACCAATTCAGGCACGGAAGAATCGCACGCAAGCACTGATCGTTTATCGTCACATAGCACCAACGCGTGTCGATTTTTTGTTTTTTTTTTTTAAATTTTTGTTTGTTTGGAGTCGGACCACCGACGATTTTACCTGTTCATTTTTTACTAATACTTACGACTTTGACGCCATGCAGACATTTAACTCAGCTGATGAAGAATATGCCCAGGTAACGTCATCAGATCGCACATTACATTTTTAGATTTAATTATTTAATCAATCGCGTAAGTATCTTATTCTGCCATTTAAGTGCCATTTGTTGTGCTGCCTCTCCCTCTTGCTCACGTTGTGTGTATATTATAGCATTCGTTACATCTCTTTTTTCTCTCGTACATGCATCTCGGCACACTATTGCACAGAGCATTGGCCTTCTCATTTTCAGAATTTACAGCGGTTGGAGCATCGATGTCGGCGCTGGGACTAATACTGCTGTATAATAATGTTGTAAATGTTGTTAGAAATTTCTACAAACTTTTATTTAAATTTTACCAGGTGCAAAAAATGAAATAAAACGTGATAGATCAGAAAAAAATGCAAGGAATATAAAAAAAGTACCATTTTTAAATTAATTTTTAAGTGAAGTCAAAGAAAGTAATTTTTTATTTCAATGTTCACGAAAGATCACGTTTTGTAACATTTTCATATATTTTAATATGCTATATTATCGATTTGATTTTGATTTTTGGCAGATAATTAACAGTTCCTTAATTATTAAAATAAGTAATCTTGAAATTATAAGACAGCCGATGAAATTCGTTACTGAATAATATCTTAAATTATTTGCAGCTTATATTTGATACTGATGTTTCAATGCACGAATTATTATTGCTACGTAAAATGTCGTATGACGTTATTGTTATAAAATGTTTCTTAATACAGCTTCGTCTCATGTGCATAAAAGTTACTTCTGCGAGTATCTGTAAAAAGAAAATTTACCATTACAGCGATACCATTATTGCGTATATGAGCTTTTTGTGTATTTTACGGCCCGCTAAATCCTTGAGCAATATAAGCGCATGAGCACGGGCTTTTCGAACGTTTTAATTCGATTACGATTATCTCCCTTGATAATAATACGACTAAATAGTCGCATATATCTGAAATCCCAAAACATGTATTAATATAACGTATTAGGAGTACACTGATGTAAGAAATCGTACACTAAAAATATAAAATGAAAAAATTCGAGATTCTTAAATATATTTATTAATATTCCCGTATAAAAATAAAGTTTATAAATTGAAAATGATCCAGTTACTAAATGATTTGACTACATTGTTGGTACGTTAAATTTGTTATTTGGCTTGTAGTTACTTTTCCTACCGCCAGATGCTATTGAGACTGTTACAGCCTCGCGTTTTTCGACAGTTGAAGAATCTTACTCCTTGTACCTTACAGTAAAATATGAACATGGTATCCAAAATTTCGATTTTTAGTTAATTCGTAAAAAGCAAACGTTTAAACTTAAATGGTAAAACACTTATTGAATTTCGCTACTCTAGAAATTATATTACAGATTATATCTCAATTTCTACATTAAAAAATCTACTACGAAAGTCAGTCCTACACAAATCTAAAAAAAAATATTACTTAATACACTTTATTAGTTAAAAAAACAAATATTAATATGTTTTGTATTTTGGTAAATTGTTCTTAAAAGATAAAAACTAAAAATATATTGAGAAAACTTCAAAACAAGATTAATTTACTTAATAAGTTTTCTGTTTTTATAAAAAAAAGGCAAAATACATGCAAATGTTCAAAGTAAAACAGTGAAGATACTTAACTTCAACAGTTTTAAATATTTGTTTTTAATGTGTTGCTTTTGGCTTTCAATGCTTCAACGACAATTAAAATAATCTTCAAAATTTCAAGAAATGCAAACAATGTGTATAAGTTCATTACAGATATATTTTAAAATATTTGCAAAAACGTTTTTTTATGGAAAAATCGACTATTCACAAAAATATCACGTCAAATATTGTCATAATAACATGATAGTTTATAGAAAATTATTTAAATAATCTTCTACTTAAATTTGTTAGTTTGCATTTCGCCATAGCTATTGGGAATAACTTTTTTTCTGTTGTTTTTATCTTTTTCTAAGTTTGTTTAATTTTGGACCGTTTAGACCCAACTTAAATTCAAAGCATATAGTAAATATAATAAAAGGAAAATTCCGCATTACTTTTAATATTTGATATTTAAAAAAAAAACGTTTTTTAACTTCCACCCATCAGTAAAGTTATTTTTTCTGGATTAGGTGATATAAATCGCAAACATTTTATGGAGCCACTAATTTTTTAAAAAACGCACATTTTATTTTAGCAACTTTAAAATTTCTAACAAATTAAATGTTTTGTTCAATCCTTTATAGGATCTGTAATTCATAATCGAATTAATCGGTTCGAGGACTTATGGATCTTTAAAATAATTATTTAGACATAAATCTTTCTCGAAACTACAGTTGAAGAGTGAATTTTTCGAAAACATCGAACAGACCATTTTGGTAGAGAATTTAAAGAGCTACAACTTTGCCAATAACAGTTTTTGCGTAAAACATCACGTTTTTCAGCTAGAATCGAAAAACTAAAAAATGACCGATTATTTTGACTTTTTCGTTAATTGAACATTCAAAACCAAACAATTTTTGGTTACTTGTTGAATTTTAAGAATGTACATACCCAATACCCACTTTAGTGAAGGCGCCGTACTGTTTAAGTTTTTTCCAAACCGAGCTACATAATATCTGACTAATTTTCCTGGACTATAAGACAGTTTCATACATAAACCTTTCAATATAACGCATTTCAATTTTGTTAACGTAACGTTAATTATTCTCCGTCAACCAAAACTAATGGATGATATTTTTCGACATTTTCTTCATTTAAACATATTTTGCTTGTTATTGTTTGCCAATTGTGTTCCAAATGTCCAGTTTCATAAATATTAAAAGTATCGTGGAATTACTCATATTTTGTATAGGAAGGGTAAATAAAATCTTTTATAAGGTTCGATTTCTAAGTAACGTATTTGAATTCAGGAAATGACATAGCATAAGTATAAACTTAATGCTTGCCTTTTGAAGTTCTTGGGGTAGAATGTGGGTCACTGTAATCGACAATGAACCCGAACCCCCTCAATGGATGATGAGCCCACCCTCGATTGGGTTGAATGTCGAATTCGAATGATTCTGATTTCTAAAAGTATAAATTAGATTTGTTCCGTTCTTGAAATTTAAACTCTTTGGACTCTCGAATAAATGTTAATCTAAAAAATATTTTTAAACATTTTTCCAATTGAATTTAAATAATTCAGATTATGCGGACGTTGATCAAAAAGCGATTATTTATTAGCACATATATTGTTTAAATATGAAAAATAATTGATGTATGTTTGAAAATAAAGAAACAAAATTTTCTTTTCTTTTTCTTTTCGAACTCTAACTATCGATGAAATAAATAAATGAGAAATACGTGAATGTTTATAAATTGTGAATTCTGGGACAATTATTTGGCTGCGGTATACAAAATAAGATATATTACTCAGGTTTTTATATGCTAATTAAAAAATGTAACTAATAGTCAGTCTTTTTAGGAATATGCGCTAAGATTCAGTTGTCGGTTGAAATCACGAAAATCAAAATCTCTAAAGGCAAACATTTCGAAATAGTGGCTCCGCTGTATTTTAATTAATTTTCTTTGAAATCTTGGTCTTTAAGAAAGTCTCGCGATTTCGACTTACTCCCACGTCCATAATTGCACATATTAATTATAAGGAAATTACAGTTACCTTTTAGAATGTAACATGGAAAGTTAAAGAAACCTGAATTATAATTAGCCGAATTATTTAATTCCAGAGGATTTTTCCAAAATTATAAATACCCAAATGAAACAATATATAAAAATAAAGCTACGTTTCTACGTATAAATTGTTTGCATTATAGACAACTATATATATATATTGTTTGTTCAAATAGTTCTTTTATTAAATTTAATAATTATATTAATATATCAATTTCCAAGCTAGAAGTTTTAAAATAATACTTAAATATGTATGTCTTATTTAAATCTACCTTCTGTCTTACCACTTACTCTCAAGCACATTGAAGTTAACCTTTTTGTTAAAACATCTGTATGATAAATCACAAAATCATTATGAACATTCACACTATAATTCAGTACATCGACGATATTGTCCTATAGAAAATTACATTTTATTTGAACGAATTTTTGAACAAGAGAATGAATTTTCTTGGGTGCGATCCAACAACCCAAAAGCCGACAGTAAAAAAACCGACACTTCAAAAAATGACTGCCTGCTTGTCGATATATCTATTTTTTTATGTGTCGGCTTTCCGATAGTCGGTTTTTTAACCTCTCGGCTTTTTGATTTGTCGTTATTTGTCCATTTTCTTTAATTTTGAACTTTTTTGCCGCTATGCATTTAATTACCACAAATTCTGCAACTAAAAATTGTTTACTACAAAAAATGACTTCCTATGAAATGCTTGGTTGCAGGCATAAGGATATCCCTGATATATGGTGCGGGTCGAAAAACCGACTAATCAAAAGCCGACATTCAAAAAAGCGGACACTTTAAAAATAGAAACATCGACAAGCTGAGTCATACTGAAGTGTCGGTTTTTTGATTGCCAACTTTTCGATTGTCGGTTTTTTGACTGTCAGTTTGTTAACCTGGCGACTTTTTGATTTATCGGTTTTTGACCCGCACGCGTGATATCAATTAATGAAGCAGCTTTTGATTCTATCCAAGAATTTGCAAGAAACTGGGCTTTTATAACTTCATTATTGGTTTTCTGTCATACGGTTTTTGCTTAGATATGCTCCAAAATCTCTTTTCTTACAAGTAAACCTACCCAAGTGTCACTCGCCGATCTTAATGAGACTTGGCATTCTTGAAACGTCGAAAAATATTGGATACGTGTTTTTTTATACGTCCCCGTAAAGCTTTTTAAGGGTAGAAACCACCCCTTGAAGTTCAAAAATTCATCCTTTTTTAATGACCTGTGAAAAATGTAGAGTTAAGTTGATTGAATTTTTCAGTTAATCTTACTATATTTACTGATAGGGATTTTCGAGATCGGAGATAATGAATCTGATGTCAGTTTCTTAAAATTCAAAACAGTGGATCCAATATGGCTGATTAATCTCATGTTCACTCAAAAATAAGAGTGATTTATCTCAATTCATCGAATTTGCTTGAAACTCGGTACTCGGGGGTTTTCGAGGTTGCGGATTATGAATTTGATATTATTTTCTCATAGTTAAAAATAGCGGATCCAATATGGCGGATAAGAATACGTAAAAATGCTATGCTCACAAGAATCATTACTCGGAGGTTTTCGGATTATAGTAGTTGATGACGATTCCGAAGCCAGTTTTTAAAAATGGAAATAACAGTATGTCGGACGAAAAATGTAGAATATTATACACATAAAAAATCATAATTCTAATATTTTCGGGAATGCTAATTATGAATCCGATGTCTTTTTTGAAACAACAGTTCTGTTTTATAACGGACTGATAATGTACGATAAAAATATACTGCCTGCAGTTAATAAAAAAAAATAAAAAAGGATAAATTTTTTTAACTTCAAGGGATGGTTTCTACCCTTAAAAGGCTTTATGGGGACGTATAAAAAAACACGTATCCAATATTTTTCGATGTTTTTCAAGAATGCCAAGTCTCATTAAGATCGGCGAGTGACACTTGGGTAGGTTTACTTGTTAGTATCACTTCCACTATCAAAGGAAATTACAAACCGAATACGGATTCCTGGCGTCTACAGTCATCTTCGTATAGACAATTGTGAAATCAATAATGTCGGAAAACTGCAGAAACCCCACGCCAAATGCATCAACTCTATTGATTATTTAAAAATAAATTATGACAGTTACATTTTCCCATGATTAACATTACATTTACAAGACATATTTACAAGAGGAACATTTTAAATTTCTTTAACACGTACTTTTGAATTTTGAGTCTTCTCACGAGTCGTTTTTAACTCCACTATACCGTTTAAACTATTTTGAGAATAACCATTTTTCTCCCAGTCAGCAAAATAAAAAAGAATTCAGAATTATTTCGAAATGTGCTGTGAGACAATAGAAGTGCACACAAAAAGAAGTCAGATGACCCATTTTCTGAGGGTTTTCCGTACATGATGTCATTATGAGATCTTTATGAACTCATCTTTAAATAACCCGCAGAAAATAGGTCATCTGACTTCTTTTAGAGCACATTTCGAAATCATTCTGAACTCTTTTCTATTTTGCTGTCTGAGTTAGCACCACATTATAATGTGACTAACCGATCATCGTAAGTTTACTACTATGGAAGTAGTATGTTTAAAATATTAATGTATTATTGCAGGATCTATTGCCATATCCTTCTTAAAATGTATTCAATAATAATCATTTTCTTCCGTCAATATTGATAAGATTTCAAATCTTAAAACTGTATAAACTGTATTTCCCCACATCTAAATATTGTATTAATTACTCCCCTTCAAAATATTAAATGTTAAACAAAATTTTATTTCAGATTCGCTCATTCAACCTTTAAAATCTTTGCCATTTACTTATAAATAACATATTTCACAAAATGTGTCTTAATAGGATAATGATAATCTAATGAATTACAGTTTAACGAAGAGTACAATTTTTACTAACCATCGACCTGCTTTCTCGTAATACAGCATTTCGATGCTACAGGTTTTGATTTTGTAATTTCATAAGTATTCTTCCTCGCAGGAAGGACTTTCAACAGCGTTTTGGCTTCACTCTAGCTTTTATGGCTACTCGCAGTGGCCTGACCAGATGGCATGATGCTCCGACCGAAGAACCAGAATCACCGCCCGAACATTTTAGTAAAATACATCCAAGGGCCATTGACGAAATTTGGTACAAACGAGCAGTTGAACAACATTATATACATCCAGATAATTTCGTCTACTCGGTTCCAATCGACGATGAAGGTGCCAACAATTCCACATTGGTTACTGCCAGCCGTGCCATATTCATTGGTAGGTTATATTTTTATCTATTGTAGTTTAAGGATAACAGAAAATAGGAATACGTGTCCTTCCAAGAATATTAAGTATCAAATCGAACAGACCTAAAGTTTGCCAGACTGTATAGGATGACGAGTACCTTTTCTTTTAATTGCGCAACATCATAAACGCCACATGGTGTGCTACATTCAAACGTGCAACACGCCATTAGGTTTTAATTTTATAAGGTAACTTAGGTAATAACCTGTTAGTCAAATTATAAATTTATATAAGGCATATTGACCAATTAAGACATTTCGCCCCAAAGGGAAACGTGCAAGGTCATATTGACTTAAAAATGGGCGTGATATCGACTTATAAGTTTATTCGACTTTGAAGACATATTTTTGGTCCAGATTTGGTAATTTCGACCTAATGCATAACTTTGAAGTCGTAGGACTTTAAAAGCATTTCTTAGGTTATATTTAGATAATTTTCGACCTGCGTTTAAGTCTTGAAAGTTTATTCGACTTACAGAACAATTCTTTTGGTCGAAAAGTGGTAAATTTTACATGATTAGGGCATTCTGACTTCTCTTGCTCCTTGGGATATCATTTATATTTATCTAATATAGTATCTCGAAACATTAACATTGGAAATTTGTTAATAGCATTGTGATACATCACATACTGAAAACTACTTGGAATAAAAGTACGCATCTCCAGTATTTTTTTCATTATGCATTTTATATTTGCAGGAAACCACTCTATGAAGGCCCCGGCGGCTGTAGTAGGTTTCCAAATGATGCATTCGGCGCTACAGAGAATTTTTCAAAATATTACCTCAAATTGCGACAGCGGCAATTGCGAAAAAACTTGTGCCGATCCAACTATCCAGTGTTACTTGATCGATAATCACGGATACATCATAGCAGCAGAGGATGCATATAACGCAGGAAAATTCTTTGGAACAGTGGAAGGTGCGGTGATGAAACACCTAGTAAAAAGACAAATTTTCGAGACGGTAACGATTTTCGACTACCAAGCCGTCTGTTTCCGAAGGATTCACGAAACAAACGATGGCAACATTTTACTAACGGTAAGTTAACATTTTCAAGTCATGAATTCTGTTGCTAAACCATTCGTTCTGATTTTAGCCATTCAAGACTTTAACTCTAGCAGCATCTTGGCTTTATGGACAAATTGCATGGTCATTGGCCAAAGCTGGATTCTATGGCTATGACTTTGCAGAAGCTTCAACTACTATGCCAGATATGGATGATGTTAACAACGAAGACTATCACGCGACTGATGACAAACCTGCCACCGAAATAAAAGACGATGCTTTATATGATAATCTTGTCAGAATCAATCGAACCAGGCCAGTACCCTGC
The DNA here is from genome assembly GCA_030407085.1 of Trichopria drosophilae. Classification (NCBI taxonomy): domain Eukaryota; kingdom Metazoa; phylum Arthropoda; class Insecta; order Hymenoptera; family Diapriidae; genus Trichopria; species Trichopria drosophilae. Next base: position 172,289,081 of record CM059582.1, on the reverse strand, counting down.
GACCAAAAGGTAACAACTGAATTATTGTGTGTTTACTGTTTGCACGTCGAGTATAATCTTTATTATAAAAAGCATTTGTTATTCACCTCGTTTACACACTAGAATGCAGGGTCTGCATAGTACACTTCCCATGAGATATTGTGAAATCAGTACAAAAGTATCTTAAGAAAAACCCAACCGACTACTTTCAAGGGTGTTTTCGTATGGAGTTGTTAAAATTGGTTAAAAATATTTATTTCAATGCTTAAACTTCATACAATCTACATTGGTCTCAATTCCTTACATTGACAAAAATGTATCTAGATAAACCGCCATTTTGAATATTCTACCTAAAAATATCTAACACTACATATTCTAGCACATTAAGAGGAGGTTCTCATCTAGCGACCCAAAAATAACATGATTTTCTGGAAGTTTTTTCCATGGAAGGAAGTAAATAAAGCATTCACGTTTTTTGTACTTGTTAAGTATGATTTCAAATATGTTTACAAATTTTTATAGTGCATAATATCATATAGTCAATTGTTTATTTATTTCTAAAGACTGTTGCCTAAATAAAAGGTAACAAAGCGACACTGCAGAGTTTCTAAACATCATCTGAAATAAAAAAATGACGTTTTTTTCATAAAATATATCATATTTACTGGATCTTGAACCTATTCAGCTAAGAAAATGTAAAAGATTTTAAAAATGGTGGACTTTTGAAAAAAGAATTTTTTTCGTATCCTTTTTGGCTTTTAAAAGTGATATAAAAATTAAAATAATAACAATAGTCGCCTGCATTCAGGTTCAGGATTCCTTACATTTAATAAACGTTAAAATAAAAAAAACGTAGCGATATGTAGTACACATAGCTTTTGAGATATCGTGTCGCCCGATTTCAAAAACATGGTTTCGAGAAAAACGCGTTTAAAGTTAGGAAAAACGCGTTTAAAGTTATAGGAAAAACACGCGCTGCCGCGTAAATTCCATTTAGGCGTAAAAAGCTTCCTACGGCATTTTTACTGCAACTTAACAAAAATTTAATTTCGTTAAAACCGCTTTCGGATGCGTAGTCACCAGAAAATTTACTAATTTTTTAAGCAAAAAAAATCCATTTTTTGGTCGAGCTTGATGAGAACCTTCCCTTATTGCGATGTTTTGTTTTTTACCTATTTTAACTATTCCACTCGCAATAGCACCTTTGAAAATAGGCTACAAAGTTCTTTGCAAAGTTCTTTCAAAGAAATTTTCTACGTTTTACGGGATAGATTTTGCAACATGCAGACTCTGCATCCTAGATGTTAATGGATCAGCAAAATAAGGTTACATAATCATTTAGCAAAAATTTAGAGAAATGTGTTCAAAATAAGCCGTATTTTCATGGCTTTGTCCGTCCACCATTTATTGTTTGTTAATAATGAAAAGTATTTTTAAGTCCGACAAGTGTACATGAAGCGTTCGTATACTTGCAGTACTTCTAAAAAAAGCACTTGTTTACGATTTTTTCTCGAAACTACGAAAGTTAACTTAAATAATTTATTTGCATATTATTGTGTAACATTTGAAGTGTCTTCAGTAATTTTTTAATTGAAAAATATTAAAAAATATCAGAGTTATGCTGCATTGATGTGGGCCATGTGAAAAATAGTAGGATCTTGCGGTGCTACGGATAACAAGTCGTAGAATTATCTGAAGTAGATGCGGTCGGAAAAAAATTATTTCTTTAGAAGTATAGCTCCTGATCAACGTTCTCCATTTATTAGAAAATATATTTTTTTATTTGTTACGGTGGGTTGAAGTAAAAAATATGGTTTTCGCACTAAAAACGGCGACAATTTATCGCTGTACAATCGATCAAAGGCAAAAAATGAAGAAAAAGGGACCGTTGTCCTGTAGAAAAATATATATTAAAGAAGTATGTAAAATAAAAATCAACCCGATTAGTGCAGAAGTTTTTGCGTTATCGCGGGCACTGACTTCAAGAAAGTGGTTTTCAGAAAAACGCTTGACGCATTCAATTGATTGGGGCGCTTGGCTCCGTATCTCGTTCAGTTTAACTCGAATTGACCTATGATTTTAGGACAAGATTTCTAAGAAGTTGTACTTTTAGATAAAAAGTGTTTTAAAAATTCGAATTTTTATTCCATACTCCCCTCGGGGGTAATGTACGCTTAATTTTTACCAGGATAAGACAATGTCCCAAACGATTTCTCTCAATGTACGCTTAATATATGCTCCGTGTATGCTCAAATTTTTTCTCAGGGACCTAACAATACACAGAAAAATAAAAAACCGATTGTAAACAATCTAAATATTAAAAAATATCAATTGGTCTTTTTCAGATTGACTTATACCTTTTGAGAAATGTATCTTCTAGAGAATACAATAAGGACATGTCCAAGCAAGATTGCTCTATGCCTTACATCATAAAACCAGTGAGTTCCAGTAATATGCTGATGGTGATCGTCGACACAGATTGCCACAATGACACAAGATTGTTCATCGAACCTGATGACGTAATTTACGTCAACATGTCCCTAGCGTGTCAAAAGGCTCAAAGTAACATGACGAGGCGGAGGCCTCAATCGTGCATCCGCAGTCATCCCAGAGAAGGCGACATCAAGGACCTATGTGGCCTCGCAACCGCCGTCGACGCCAATCTGAGGCTCTTATTGTTCTCAATATTTCTACTTTGGTTCCTTGCGAGTCGAAGGTTCAGTATTGCCTGTTAAGGACATAGTTGTAGGTAAATTGTCCTAAGAAAACGAGTACCTCCAGGACGCCGGCGTCCGTATTTAAAATGCGAAGAAGTTGTTTTGAAAAAAAAGAGCCAAAGTCAAACTAGTCGAGAAAGTTTACATTCCCCGATGCAAAGTAAAGTGCACTGGGTACATTGCAGCTTCCAGCGAATAACATTATTGTTCGGTGGGTCATCCGGACAATGTTCGCTCTTCCGAAGGAAATCGCCAAGTTTCCTCATCGCACGCTGCTGCTTGCGGTAGTTGCAACCTAAGACGGAGACTTAGATGTGTGCAGCGTCGAATTTATTGCACACTAGTTCGTTTCTGTCGGGCTACCGTCATGACAAAATTTGAGAACTTGACAGTGATGTCCAGCGGAGCCCACGAAACCTTATAACGAATTTAGCGCCGCAAATGCTGCTGATACTACATTATATTGTAACATTCGTACGTTCGCGCTTTGTACATTACTCGAAAAGTAAGATCCGTAATTTACGATTTATAGATATTATTGTTACCGATTGATTTTTGTAAATTACTGTAACATATACGAATACCAAAGTGCAAAAGATTGTGTGCCTTTGGTCACGTGATTTAAACCGGATCTTGTTGTATGTTTTTCAAATAAAATATTAATTCTTTACTCACGTTTTACGATTTTACAAAATGTTACGTGTATTTTACATTTTAATGAAAACATCTGCCATTTTTTATATTAAATTACACATTCCTTAGTTGTATAAGTATGTACGGTTCAAAAATATGTGATGGTAGCAATTATTAACTTTGAACCACGGTCAATCTTTGTTACGATTCCATTGTTGCATATATTCTAACATACATATTAGCAATTGTTATGAATTTCCTTTATCACCGATAAGTATTAGTTACAATAGGTGTAATAATCCTTAAAATTTTATAAAAAAATATATATATATAAAAATATCGAAATTTCTTGTTAATCAACGTTTCATTTAAAAAGTAATGCGAACATTCAAAAGATTTTTCAAATTTACTTCATTTATAAACAACATAAGTATAATATTTATAGAAATTATCTACAATTCACAAATTATAGTTGTTACCATAGTATAATTGATTTTTGTGTATTTTGTAAATTACTGTAATATATACAAACATAATAGAGTATGGAAGGTTGAAGATCGCCTCTAGATAAGCAAGCGGTAAGCCAGATCTTGTTGTATGTTTTACAAATAAATTATTGAACTCTTTAACAATAATGTACAATTTTATGTCACTTTAACTTCCGTCCCTCAATAATATACGTTAAAGCTTTTTGTTGAAAGTCATCTTCAAGACGTTCATGTAGCTTGCCAAGGGCGTCGCCGCCTTCTAGGAACCTTTTCAAATTATACATCGTCCCATTTGTTAATCTGTGATCAGTCACTCTATCTTGATTAAAATTGTAAGTCCTAATTTTTTCATTCCTCAAACCTAAGCCCATTTGCCTCTTGCGCGATGAAATAGTAGATAGTGTCTGAGCTTTAAATTTTTGTTCATAGAGTTTCGTTCGAAGTTTAAGCATCGCTAATTCTCTATTTTTATAAGCTGATCTTTCAACCTGACACTCAACCACTATCCCAGAGGGTATATGAGTTACGCGAACTGCTGAATTTGTTGTATTAACGTGTTGACCTCCAGCACCAGAAGCCCTCATCGCGTCTACCTTTAAATCTTTAGGATTGATAGAAATTTCGATTTCGGTTGGTTGTGGTAAAACAGCTACGGATACTACACTTGTGTGAATTCTCCCTAATCTTTCAGTTGCTGGTACTCGTTGCACTCTATGTACACCACCTTCATATTTTAATGTTTCCATTACATCTTTACCAGACACAGTCATGCTAGCATGCCGAAGACCACCTTGTGCTGCATTATCGAGTTCAATAAGATTATGGGTGAATCCTAAATGATCAAAGTAATTTTGATACATTTCAAAGAGTTCTTTTAGAAATAACATTGACTCCTGGCCACCTACTCCAGCAGTCAATTCGAGAATCACATCGTTACATTTGTCTCGTATATAATTATTTACAATACTATCTAAAACTTCTTCTTGTATTTGTTCTAAGCGGTTTTCATAGGTTTGTTTTTCTTCATCAGCAAGCTTCATCATTTCTTTATCTCCATCAACTGAAATCAAAGAGGACAATTAAATTAAACTGTTGTAATTAAAACAAAAATGAACGTTTACAAATACAAGTTTTGAACTCAGATTTCTGCAATTTTGTAAATAAAACTTTCTTATCTCAATTAGTTCAATATTTAGTATATGTATGGTAAAACCCTACTAATTGATGACCTCTCAGGGATATAAAGAAAAAATTGTTGTTAGTTATTCAGTAAATTGAAGACAAAAAATGAAAATTTATAACTCTATTCGTTATATTCGTAGTGATTAAATTGCTATGCTAGTGCCATCTACATCTTTTGGACTCCAGAGACTCATTATTTATTTACTGAACAGGATCAGTGTTGAGTGTAGATACTTAATTTTAAATGAATTTCGAAAACGAATTAATTTTAAACAAATTCTTTGCTTCTAAAAAATTATTGGAATAAATGTACGTTTGAACTAAATCAATATTTGTTCTGCCTTTAAATTAGCGAGAAGAAACGATACTATCCACATTCCAGGCTAATATAAAGAATATTGCTTATCGTTTTTACTGATATCTCTGATATAATATAACCTCGCGTACCATGTTACAATTAGCTATTTTTGTAAATAAGTTTTTTTTTGCGGCGTCATATACACTATCTTTGTTTTATTATTTTATAGTATATGTTTATGTTACATCTGCACTTCTCCAAAACGTTGTATTGCGGATTTCTTTTGCACTTTTATTGAACGACATTTTTTCATTACAATTTTCAACGGTTGTATTTTGTGTAAAAAAAATTGGCATAAGACATATCTGACGTAAGATTAACTGAACTTTTAAAATCTGCTATTAGATTTTTCAAAAAATGGAACAGTGAAAAACTACATGCGATTTTTTCAAAACAAACGTGCATTTTTCAAATCAACTTTTTTTTTTATTTCGTCTTTTCACACTGAAATTGTTTCAGAATTCCTCTAAAGGGTAAAAAAAATTTCAGGAATTTTTTATTTAAAAATAGCAGATTCTCGGAAAAAATGTTATTGAACAAAGAGTTGGAAAAAGAGAATTAGTCAAAGAAAAAGGTGAAATTTTGGGTTGAAAAAAGTGTTCCAAAAATGATGCAAAATTCACCGTATTCATTGATCAATTGTAAGAACTATTAATTCTGTAACATTTTTACCTAAAATCTATCGTTTTCAAATAAAAAATTTCTGAATTTTTCGCTGATTTTTGTGTGTTTAAGCCGCCTATTTTGGATACTTTCACCTTTATTTTCAAAATGGGCATGGCCACATTTTAAAGTTTAAGGCTCGAGGCCAAGATTTCTTTACTTTTTAGAGGAATTCTGAAACGATTTCAATGTGAAAAGACGAAATAAAAAAAAGTTCATTTGAAAAATGCATGGTTTTTTAAGAAATCGCATATAGTTTTTCACTTTTGCATTTTTTGAAAAATCTAATAGCAGATTCTAAAAGTTCAGTTAATTTTACATCAGATATGTCTTATGCGATATTTTTTAGAACCTTTTTTTACGCAAAATACAACCGTTGAAAATTGTAGTGAAAATTCCATTCGGGAGTTAATGTGTTAAATAAATAAATAAATATTTGAAAATCAATCGTCCAAGTTACCAGAATAAAAAAATAGTTCAGAATGCTCTCATAATGTGCTCTACATGAGATCAGTTGCATCAAATTATGATTTTTTTATCGTAAGCTTGAGGTTTTATAGTGTTTTCATAACGATATTAACTCCTTAACGTCCAAGATGACGAAATTCTTATCTCATTTTCCAATCTCTCTATCAAATCAAAAAATGAAAATAGCATAATGAAACCAACTTACTTTACTATTTTTGGGTATGCTCTATCGATTTATGGGGTCAAAATTGCATTTCCTTGACGCAGAAAAACAGTATGGCGAATTTTATCTGAAAAAGTACCGAAAATTTGGAACCAATGTTTTTTTTTTACAATTTTTTACAAATTGGTATTGGATGGCGATCCATTGCAAACTATGGACAAACGTGGAGAAATAACTTGCAGTTTAAGGGCAAAATTTTTTTTATTGAACTCCATTCAGTTTATCCTATTAAAAATGGCTGAAAATGTGAAAATGTCTAAAAATACGTTAATTCTAAATATTTCTGAAATAAATAGTCATAAATCTAAATTTTTGTATAAAAATGTTAAATTTCGATTTATTAAATACTCATGATCACTTTTTAATATATTTTACGATGTTAGTAAAGGCAAATTCAATGTAGTGGCCCTAGTAATGAAAAAAATAATGGAATTTTTCACATGCCTCGTCGGTAAATGTTTCGGTGCTTTATTTTATTGCATTTCTTTATATCTAGGATTATGTTGAATCGAAATATAACGAGGAATTATCAAAATCCAAAATGCCGGGTAGAATATTGGAAATTACATTATTTCTGGATAAAAAAGAGCGTATGACATTCTATGTAAAATTTCCGTGAAAAAGTATTCTTGGTCATTTTGGGAATGAATCCGCCATTATCAACAGCGTGAAATATATAAAAAGTGACCATGAAAATGTAATAAACCGTAATTTTACATTTTAAGACAAAAATTTAGAATGATGATGATTTATTTCAAAAATATTTAGAAAAAACACGTAATTTTAGAAATTTCCACACTTTTTCGCCATTTTTAATAGGATAAACTGAATGGAGCTAAATAAAAAAATGTCACATTACAGTGCAACTTATCTGTCCACTTTTGTCCATTTGGAATGGATCGCCATCCATCATTCATTTGCAAAAAATTGTCGAAAAAAAATGGTTCCAATTTTTCGATACTGTTTCAGATAAAATCCGCCATATTGTTTTTCTGCTGCAATAAAATGCAATTTTGACCCCATAAATCGATAGAGCATACCGAAAATTAGTAAAGTAAGTTGGTTTCATTATGATATTTTCATTTTTCGATTTGCTAGAGAACTTTGAAAATGAGCTAAAAATCTCGTCATCTTACACGTTAATGGGTACAACAGAAAAACCTCATAATTTGACACATCCGATCAATCATAGAACACATTATGAGCTCACTCTGAACTATTTTTTTATTTACCTGGGATTATGGACTAACTCTTAAATAATGACTATTAAACTAGGTACATACTTGTGCATTTTTCTTTCATATGTGTGTATTTTATTTATTTATTTAATTTCATTAAACATGCACAATTATATCCTAATATAGGACCCTTTACAAAGTAATAGTACAATTGAGTTTACAGTGTTGATCACACGTGTTCAATAAATTAAATAGAAAAATAAAGATAGCATACAAAAAAATTAATATCTAACAGTAAGGTAGATTTATGCTCGTAATATTCACACGAAGGTGTGATGTAAATAAATTTATGTCATGTATCGATTTGAGCCTATCTGGTAAAATATTCCAAGAACGTCTTAATAGAGTTGTTGGTAAATAATATATAAAGTTTGAACCACTAGTATCTATCACTAGAGTTAGTGGATACCTAACATTATATGAATTATATCTCCTTGGAAAGACATTAAATCAGTGCACGAGATATGATCGTTTAATATATTCAAAATAAGTGAAATATCAGAATAAGAATGAAGTGTTTGAATGGATCATAGTTTAAATTTTCATAAAATATAAAGATAGTTGTGATCGAAGCGATGCATAGGTGTTTGGGATTTAAAAGCTAATTGTCGCAAGAATTTGTGATTAACTTTCTGTGTCTGGTAAAGAAAGACAAAAAAGCGTAAAAAACTGCAGAATAATTACGCATGGGTTTATGTTATATAAAGTCTGAACCAAATATTACTAGCCGCCTGTTTATTTACCATTTTTGACACTATAGAACTCATCGAGTATAGAAAATATTTATCCCTTGGCAATATTACAATAGACGATTAGATATATTATTCCAGTTTGTAAAATTGCACATTGTAATTGGATAATTTTACCTGTCGCTTTATGTTATATACCATAAATTCATTATTTGTGAGTATAGCATAAAATGTAATTTGTAAATACTTGATTCAAATGAAAGCATAATGTTTCTTATAATGTAAAAATTAATGCTTCTTTTGAGCTTAGTATCAGCATTCTCTAAAAATGAATTTGGATGTTTTGAGTGAATTCTATTTTTACCGAGATATGTCAAAACCTGCTGCGTATAATTTTACATAAAATACATAAAATTTGTCGATCTAATTTAGACAGTAATTTT